>OY723249.1:620568-1147568 GCA_963210315.1 Rhynchopus euleeides | reverse complement strand
GTATTTTTTACCACAACAGGGAACCTGTCAGTGTCAAAAAGATAGTAGGCAGCGCTTGGGCAACAAATTCAACCTCCTCATCAGGCTGCGGAGTTGCTTTTGTTTTGCCCGGATTTGGCGCACAAACAAAAACTGGATATTTTTTACTACCCCGGACTCTGCCAGCCCGAAACAACCAATTGCGGCCATTTTTGGGGTGCCGAGTGCACTGCAAGTCACCCGGGCCCCGGTTCCCGAACCTCCCCCTGATCCGGGGCCCGGGCCCATAAGCCGGGGCCCGGGGGTAAAAACCCCCTTTCCTTATGACTACCCCTGGGGGGGGGGGGTGGGGGAGGTCGGTTGTTTTGTGCCTCTGAGGGGGAGGAGGTTCGCAAATTTTCGGATTTGCGGATTAGCAGACATTGTCTGATCCTGCACATTTTTCCTTCTATGCGCGTGGGGCCTTCCCAGCTGAGGGTGTCTGCACATTGCTGTTGTCTGCATGGTTGCCCATTGTCCCGCTTGCCTCCAACAGATATCTGAAGCAGGAAAAAATTGGTGAGGGCACCTACGGGACTGTGTACAAAGCGAAGGACAAGCAGACCGGGGAGCTGGTTGCGCTGAAATGCATCCGCCTCGACAACGAGGAAGAGGGTGTCACATGCACTGCCATCCGTGAGGTATGATCTGCGGTGGGCTGCGGGAGGGCGTGGCTGTCTATGATTGGTTTTGCTCGTGCCTCGGTCTGATGAATGCCAGGTCACTGTCACTGCTCTTGTGCCACTGTGGGATGTTTCAAGCGGTGTCCTCTCGTCTGCTCTGGGCAACACCTTCTGACGTTATCAGCACCCGGGCCGATTGCCTTCGGCTGTCTTTGTATTGAGGGTGGTCGGAAATGGTCAGGCGGTCGGGAGGAGATGTTCGTCTGACAGAGAGGGCACACGTTTGGTGACAGACCTTGTTGTGCAATGGTGTCAAGCCAGCCTCTTGTGTCATGTTGTTGTGTTATTCTCCCCTAACTAATCAGGTGTCGCTGCTGAAGGAGCTGAAGCACCCGAACATTGTGAAGCTGCACACCGTGGACCTCAACGAAAAGAAGCTTACGCTTGTGTTCGAGTACCTGGACATGGACCTGCGGAACTACCTCGACAACAACAAGGGGCATGTCACCCTGGACCAGGTGCGCAGCTTCATGAAGCAGCTGCTGCTCTCCATCCAGTACTGCCACCACCGCAACGTGCTGCACCGTGACCTGAAGCCCCAGAACCTGCTTATCCGCCAGGGGACAGGCGAGCTCAAGCTTGCAGACTTCGGTCTGGGCAAGTCGTGCGGCATCCCTGTCAACAAGCTGACGAGCGAGGTGGTGACGCTGTGGTACCGTGCGCCGGACGTTCTCCTCGGGAGCAACTCATACGGCCCTGGTGTGGACCTGTGGGCTGTGGGCTGCATCTTCTGCGAGATGGTGACGGGCAAGGCTCTTGTGACTGGTCGCACGGACGCTGACCAGCTCGGGAAGATCTTCAAGTTCCTCGGCACCCCTGACACCGCTGTGTGGCCGTCGATGAACATGTACCCGAACTCTAAGATGCTGCAGGAGAACAACTTCCCGGTCTACAAGGTATGCACAGTGTAACACAATGGGATTTGTTGACGGGGTCAATCACTGTGGGTGAAAACCGAACAATGGCACCTGTAAATCTAACAACAAATGGTCGGCCTGATGGCCTTGTCTTGTGGTCGCACCAACCTATGAACAATTGTGCCTTCCCTTGTTGAGCACCCGACCTTACTTAGTCCTGTTTTTCACAGCAACACTCAATCACTGCCCCTCACAGCCTGGGACACACGCTGAGTACTTCGAGTCCGTTCCCTTCAAGATGCTTGGGAAGGAGGGTGTGGACCTGATCAAGCGCTTCCTGAGGTATGTTCTGCATGTTTTAGGGATCCTGCAGAGAATATGACGTCCGCAGCAACGCTCAACCGGCTGGGATTTTGTGGGGGCGTGGGATGCACCTGCACATGTCCACCCTGTTGTGTAACGCGAATTCTTCCTCACGCTCCAATAATTGTCACACCCCCCTACACAGGTACGAGCCGAACCAGCGTATCACCGCGATCTCGGCACTCGGCTCTGGCTTCTTCGGGCAGGCTCAGGAGGGCTCATAGGCTTGCCCCATGAACATCTGTGCAAGTTGCCTGTCTGAGAGGCACTCGGGTCTGGTTCTTTTTTCATTCCGTTCGTCTTTTTCTCTGAAATGGTGGAGCCGAGTCAATGAATCAGTTGCATTCCAAATACATGCCGCCTAGATGCACGCCGACAACACCACTGCACACGAGGCATGTCTCACGTGGATAGCCTTGGGTAAGACCCTGTGCTTGTTCAAGTTTTTTTGCGTCGCCCACCTTTCAAGTATGATCGCTTGCCTTGTGTGTTGAGTATGTTTCTGCAGTGCCATCCCCCACCAGACACACAACCCGTGTCTCCAGGCTCTGTTTTCCTGAAGCACTAACCGACGCACCGCCAGGACGCATGCGCGCACAAGGCGACCCATGCTCCACAGAGGACAGGGCCTGCTCAATGTGGCCACCACCCCCCCTGCCCCCGCCGCCCCCACCCGGAAAGGTTTGCCCACTCTTTGCTGGAGATCATGCCTCCTGACAGAGGCAGGGGATGGGATATCCCTGGCACCGCCATCATGCTCGATGCACACATCAGCACAGCGTTGGAGATGTCCCTGTGCACGCGCACTCCTGCGTGTGCAACGGCTTTCATTCCACGTTCGCATTTCTGCTGCAGCATGCCTTTGTGGTGGGGGGAGGGGGGGGGCATATCCGAGTGGAAGGCTCTTCAACTGACTCACACACACAGCCACTCACTCACCTTCTTCGTTCCCTGTATCTCTCTGTCTCTCTGTGTGTCTCTCTCTCCTCACCCGGAAACCGCAAGAACCAAATAAACCACTCATCTGTTTCAGCAATTTGGATGAATCTGGCTGCATCCTCCCTGAAAGATGACACGAGTGATGCTGCGAATGCTCTATGTGCGACGGTGCTTAATGAAGACATGAACTTCGGACAGTGGAAACGAGAGGAGGAGTGAGGGGAGAGAGAGAGAGGAGAAATGTCACTAGCGAGCGAGACGGATATGCCTTGAGTGAGTGAGTGAGTGTGTGTCTGTAAATGACTCAACGGTTTCTGCACCACCCGGGCCATATCAGTGATCTTACTGACTGCTTTCACCCTTTCCACCCCCCCCAACACCTCCCCCCCCGCCCCCCACTCCGGCTGCCTTTCTCCCACCTCTCCCGACCTCCCTTTTGTGGCGTATCTTTAGAATTCTCTTCCTCACCCCTTTCTCAACGAGGAATCTGAACGTGATTATTTTTCGGTGGCGTTGTTCTGGCCGGATTCCACTCAGGGATGGCTCACAATGACATGCGGGGATGGGGCGGCGGACCGTTTGCTTGGGTCTGGGCGTGGTAAACACATGGTGGGTGGGTGGGTGGGTGGGTGGGGGTATGTGCCGTTTTGATACGGAGATCCTGGCAGGATGAGCTGCTCCAATGCAGCCCTCCTCTTTCAGCCTGTTTGGGCGAAGCATCCCACATCCGAGAACCCTCAACTCCAGTGCCACTCATGGTGGTGCGCGATGAAAATCCCTCTCTTTCTGGCAACCACCCCCGAGAGCCGCTGACAAAAACAGCCCCTTCCGGGAGTGGCACTGCCACTGGGCTGTGTCTGTTCGAAAACCACCAACACCTCTCAGCCCTTGTGAGAGGGGGGGGGGGGCTTTTTTTTGAAAGAAGCTGCGCCTGCCGATTCCAACCAGCATGGAGTCAAACAATCAGGCCCGGTCTGACGGTGTGCGTATCCCCCACGCATCCCTGTGGCATCGCTATACTTTTGAGAGAATCCGGTCCCCCCGCCCCACCTACCACCCTCCCCAGCTCCCGCTCCGCCGTCCCAGACATACAGCTTTTGCCGCCTTCCATTTTTCTTTTTTGCCCCTGATATTGATATTGTTTATTTTTTTGCCTGCGTGTGTGTCAAAATGAAGTGTCCCACTGATCCAACGCCCACCCCCCACTCCCCAGCCACCCCGTCGCATGGCCCCAGCCCAAGCGTTCCCTCAGGTGAAGCTGCAAGCCTCTAGAGAGGAGGCGGTTTACCCTGCACAACACAGTGGGGGAGATCGGGACGCAGGTGGGGTCGAGTTGGCGGAGGGGCTGGGGCAAGGGTGATGAGTCGGTGTGGACAATGTGTGTCTGTGTGTCGCAGAAGCAAAAAGAATAGGCTGCCTGGGTATTTGCGTGTTTCTGTCTCTGTGTGAGTGTACGGATTGGTTCTGTCTGGAAGGAGAAGCGGGTTTGCGGAAAGGAAAAGAGAGGGAGGGAGACTCGTCGGGGAAGGGGGCGGGGCGGGGCGCGGGTTGGTTGGTTTGGAAATCAGAAGCAACCAGGTTGGCAGACTGCTCCAGCAAGAAGGGTTGGTGGCAATAGTCTGCAGTAACAAGAGGTCACTGGCAGGCGGCTGGGGCTTGCCGTGGAGTGTCCCGAGGCTTGGGGTGTGCGGTGGGGGGGGGGGGGTGGTGGTGGTGGTGGGGGTGGCAGAAGCGAAAAAGAAAAGAATATCGCCTACATGGCAGGTGCTGTAGGCGCTCCCCGTCTGACTGAAAGAATCGTGAATGCAGGCAGGGTCCAGGGTTGTGTTTATTTTGTATGGAGTTGCGGGGGGAGGGGGTGTGCGGTGATCCTGCCAGGTTGCCAGTCCCGCGACGTACAGGACCCACATATATCAATCAAGAACAATGAGCGCTCGCAACGCAGTGAAGGGGGCGATGTCGCGCCAGGCGCGTAACTACGGGTTCGCGACGTCGACGATGCGTGCGTGCCTGGGGAACCTGCCGGCGACGCCGCACAAGCCCGACTACCAGAAGCGGGTGGAGGAGCTGATGACGAGCTTCGACAAGGACGTGTGGTACGCGGACCCCGTGAAGACGGTGCTGGAGGGGAAGGTGCTGGGCGAGGGGAAGGAGGTGCTGACGACGGACGCGTTCGGCGCGGAGAACGGGAAGATGGTGCACTCTGACGCTGCCGGGCTTGAGGCGCTGAAGAAGCACTGCGCGACGGTGGACACGTCGGTGCACGACTACCGTGAGGCGATCCGCAAGATCGAGGACATCCTGGTGGGTGTGGAGGACGGGAGTGTGCTGATTGCGAACCAGGCGATGGACTTCAAGAAGCAGGACGGGTTCACGGAGATCGAGGAGTGGACGCAGGCGTGCCACGTGGAGCGCCGCATGAACGACGCGCTGCTGGCGGACGAGGCGAAGGGGAAGGTGCACGTGAAGCGTGCCCCCGCGTTCGTGGGGTGCGTGTCGAACTTCTCGAACTTCCTCGACCTGTCGAAGAAGACGCTGCGCCACCTGGAGGTGGGTGTGCCGGTGGTGGTGCTGTCGCGCAACAACACGACGCAGCACATGTACCGCTGGTTCCAGCGCCTGAGCCAGCTGCTCTCTGAGCACAACGTGCCTGCTGGCATGCTGACGTACGCGTCGCTGGACGTGGCGGGGCAGCGCGAGCTGCTGCGCAGCTGCCCGGAGTCTGCGATGCACTTCACGGGGAGCCGCGAGGTGGCGGCGCTCCTGAAGGAGGTGGCCCCGAACCTGATGGCGGCCACTGTGGGGCCCAACACGATGGTGTGCACGGAGCTGAACGACGCGACGCGCGAGGCGGTGCGTATCTCGAGCACGATCGAGAACGCGGGCCAGTGCACCCACGTGCGCCACCTGGTGGCACCGCAGGCGACCCTCGACGACTGCGAGAAGATCTACGACACTGCGCACGTGATGGACTCGCCGCTGGAGTCGATCCGTGCCGGGTTCCGGTGTGACGGGTTCCTGCGTGGGGCACCCACGACGGCGGGGACGGACCCTGCGTACGAGGCACACCCCTCGATGCCTGCTGCGTACCGTGTCAACACGTCGCTGCCGCCTGACACGCTGGAGGAGAAGTGGCGCCAGGGCTTCCTGGACGTGACGTCGGTGGCGTCGAAGGAGAAGCTGCAGAGCCGCGAGTTCCTGGACGAGCTGGCGGCGTGGCTGGTGCGCAACGGGCCCATCACGCTGTGCGTGAACGGTGACGACGACATCGCGCAGTACCTGTTCGAGCGCACCTCGATGACTGTGTACACCATCGGGTCTCTGGAGAAGCCTGGGCTGAACGTGAGCGCCCGCCCGCAGGAGCTGGAGGCGTTCGGCGAGTTCCCTGCCCGCCCCACGCTGTCGCGCTACACGAAGTTCCCCGTGCTGGTGCCGTCCACGGCTCCCGCCCTCAACACGGAGTACACGGCTGAGTACCTGCGCCAGGTGGGCGCACAGGCCTTCCCTGCCGAGTTCGCTCAGCTGAACACGCTGCACGGTGCGGCCAGCGAGGTGACGCGTGGCTACCTGCGCACCATCTTCGAGTTCCTGCAGGATGCGTGTGGGGCGCACAACAACACCGGGTTCGAGCACGTCCGCACCGCTGTGGCGGGCTGGCAGCGCCCGCCCCTGAGCGGCACGGCGAGCGTGCTGCGTGTTGACGCCGCCACCTCGGTGGACGCCGTGGCGGTGTACCTGCTGCCGTACCTGGCCACGAACGCGAAGGAGTGTGTCGAGGTCAGCGTCGACCCCGCCAACACCGCCGTGCAGGCCCTGCTGGAGCAGCTGCCGCAGGTCACGTCCAACGTGGAGGACGCCGCCGCCTTCGAGGGCAAGCAGCGCGACCTGCCGCCCTACAACATCCAGCACCCGACCTACGACGGCAAGCCGACCGAGGGCGGTGCCCCCATGATCTCCTCCTTCCTGCTGCTGCTCTTCCCTGTGGGCCACGTCAAGTGCCTCACCCCCAACAACCACGACTTCGTGAAGCGCTGGAGCACCAGCCCGAAGTGGCTCGCCGTCCAGGCCTAAGACTTCCACCACCCCCACCCCCCCACCACTCCTCCGCAGCAAGGGTTATTTGGTTTCGCGCCTTTAATTTGTGACCACCCCCCCCGTCCCCTTTTTTTTGGGCCTCCCTGGGACTTATATCTCTCTCTGCGGTGTGTTTCTTCCTCTGTTCTCCAGACAGCCAGCTACTGCACCCTTACTTGGACGTGGCCGCTGGCCTACACTGGTGAACCCCGGTTGCCACACACCCTCCCCATCACTGCCTGCTGGCAGTCGTGCCACCTGCACTCCGACGCCGCCTTTTACTGACGGCGTTGCTTCTCTGTGGGGTGCCAGTCCTCCGCCTCTGCTGTTCTGCAGCAGATCCTGACACCCCCTCCCCTTCTCCTGCTGTAGAGGGTGGCAAGTTTCGAGGGAGCGGTTGCGGCAAAAATCTCTGCGCATACAAGGCCACGAACCCATACCAGAAATCACTCTACGGAATATTTCCTGAGTATCCGGAAGTACCCGGAATTAAATGCTGCCCGTTTGTATAATTTAAACGCGCAATCAGATGCGAAAAAACCGTTCCCCCCTGGCTGCGGACTTTACCATTTTCGAAAAAAAATCGAAAAATTTTTTCCCAAAATTTTGCCCAAAACACCATTTTCCCGGCCCCAGACACCCACACCCAGGAAAAACTGATTTTTGGACGAAATTTTGGGGTCCAAAATTTCCAATTTGGTGCTGAAAAATGGGCTGGGGGGGCCACAGGGCCAATATAGGGGGGGTTTTCTAAGGGTTCTGGGACCCTCCAGACACAGCACATCTGCACTGTCTGGAGGGGTTACTGCATGTTAAACCCCATTCTCTGCTCCCAAGGCAGGGCAGCTCCTGGTGAGTAGGTGGTACCTGGCACGTCCTTGACGTGTGGTCCACCTCTCATCAGCAGCTGAGTGGTGAGGGGCATGCCTCCATTTAACATACTGTAAAGAGTGTTGGAGTGCACGCCTCCTGAGGGTGCCATGTTGGGCAGGACGAAAAGCCGACGGCTAGATACTCCTGTGCTGACTTCTGGCTGCTATGAGTTGAAATTCTCGGCGTCTGGTCGCGGTGAGCGACGCTTTTTTGGTGCGGAGCGACCTCTGCGAGCTGTGAGCGACCAATGCAAATGGGTCAGAATGGGTCGTCCTGTGCCTGGAATACCTGGGGGCTGCTCAGGAAAGTCGGGGGCTGCTCAGCGGATTCTATTGGTCTCCGGCATGCTGATGGGGCATCCGGCAGGGTGCAAATGGGTCGGAACGGGTCATCCTGTGCCTGGAGTACCTGGGGGCTGCTCAGGAAAGTTGGGGGCTGCTCAGCGGATTCTATTGGTCTCCGGCATGCTGATCGGGTATCCGGCAGGGTGGACACGGGTCGGAACGGGTCATCCTGTGCCTGGATTACCTGGGGGCTGCTCAGGAAAGTCGGGGGCTGCTCAGCGGATTCTATTGGTCTCCGGCATGCTGATCGGGTGTCCGGCAGGGTGCAAATGGGTCGGAACGGGTCATCCTGTGCCTGGAATACCTGGGGGCTGCTCAGGAAAGTTGGGGGCTGCTCAGCGGATTCTATTGGTCTCCGGCATGCTGATGGGGCATCCGGCAGGGTGCAAATGGGTCGGAACGGGTCATCCTGTGCCTGGATTACCTGGGGGCTGCTCAGGAAAGTTGGGGGCTGCTCAGCGGATTCTATTGGTCTCCGGCATGCTGATCGGGCATCCGGCAGGGTGCAAATGGGTCGGAACGGGTCATCCTGTGCCTGGATTACCTGGGGGCTGCTCAGGAAAGTTGGGGGCTGCTCAGCGGATTCTATTGGTCTCCGGCATGCTGATGGGGCATCCGGCAGGGTGCAAATTGGTCGGAACGGGTCATCCTGTGCCTGGATTACCTGGGGGCTGCTCAGGAAAGTTGGGGGCTGCTCAGCGGATTCTATTGGTCTCCGGCATGCTGATGGGGCATCCGGCAGGGTGCAAATGGGTCGGAACGGGTCATCCTGTGCCTGGATTACCTGGGGGCTGCTCAGGAAAGTTGGGGGCTGCTCAGCGGATTCTATTGGTCTCCGGCATGCTGATCGGGTATCCGGCAGGGTGGACACGGGTCGGAACGGGTCATCCTGTGCCTGGATTACCTGGGGGCTGCTCAGGAAAGTCGGGGGCTGCTCAGCGGATTCTATTGGTCTCCGGCATGCTGATCGGGCATCCGGCAGGGTGCAAATGGGTCGGAACGGGTCATCCTGTGCCTGGATTACCTGGGGGCTGCTCAGGAAAGTCGGGGGCTGCTCAGCGGATTCTATTGGTCTCCGGCATGCTGATCGGGCATCCGGCAGGGTGCAAATGGGTCGGAACGGGTCATCCTGTGCCTGGATTACCTGGGGGCTGCTCAGGAAAGTCGGGGGCTGCTCAGCGGATTCTATTGGTCTCCGGCATGCTGATCGGGCATCCGGCAGGGTGCAAATGGGTCGGAACGGGTCATCCTGTGCCTGGATTACCTGGGGGCTGCTCAGGAAAGTTGGGGGCTGCTCAGCGGATTCTATTGGTCTCCGGCATGCTGATCGGGCATCCGGCAGGGTGCAAATGGGTCGGAACGGGTCATCCTGTGCCTGGAATACCTGGGGGCTGCTCAGGAAAGTTGGGGGCTGCTCAGCGGATTCTATTGGTCTCCGGCATGCTGATCGGGTATCCGGCAGGGTGGACACGGGTCGGAACGGGTCATCCTGTGCCTGGATTACCTGGGGGCTGCTCAGGAAAGTCGGGGGCTGCTCAGCGGATTCTATTGGTCTCCGGCATGCTGATCGGGCATCCGGCAGGGTGCAAATGGGTCGGAACGGGTCATCCTGTGCCTGGAATACCTGGGGGCTGCTCAGGAAAGTTGGGGGCTGCTCAGCGGATTCTATTGGTCTCCGGCATGCTGATCGGGTATCCGGCAGGGTGGACACGGGTCGGAACGGGTCATCCTGTGCCTGGATTACCTGGGGGCTGCTCAGGAAAGTCGGGGGCTGCTCAGCGGATTCTATTGGTCTCCGGCATGCTGATCGGGCATCCGGCAGGGTGCAAATGGGTCGGAACGGGTCATCCTGTGCCTGGATTACCTGGGGGCTGCTCAGGAAAGTTGGGGGCTGCTCAGCGGATTCTATTGGTCTCCGGCATGCTGATCGGGTATCCGGCAGGGTGGACACGGGTCGGAACGGGTCATCCTGTGCCTGGATTACCTGGGGGCTGCTCAGGAAAGTTGGGGGCTGCTCAGCGGATTCTATTGGTCTCCGGCATGCTGATCGGGTATCCGGCAGGGTGCAAAAGGGTCGGAACGGGTCATCCTGTGCCTGGATTACCTGGGGGCTGCTCAGGAAAGTCGGGGGCTGCTCAGCGGATTCTATTGGTCTCCGGCATGCTGATCGGGTATCCGGCAGGGTGCAAATGGGTCGGAACGGGTCATCCTGTGCCTGGAGTACCTGGGGGCTGCTCAGGAAAGTTGGGGGCTGCTCAGCGGATTCTATTGGTCTCCGGCATGCTGATCGGGTATCCGGCAGGGTGGACACGGGTCGGAACGGGTCATCCTGTGCCTGGATTACCTGGGGGCTGCTCAGGAAAGTCGGGGGCTGCTCAGCGGATTCTATTGGTCTCCGGCATGCTCATGGGGCATCCGGCAGGGTGCAAATGGGTCGGAACGGGTCACCCTGTGCCTGGAGTACCTGGGGGCTGCTCAGGAAAGTCGGGGGCTGCTCAGCGGATTCTATTGGTCTCCGGCATGCTGATCGGGTATCCGGCAGGGTGCAAATGGGTCGGAACGGGTCATCCTGTGCCTGGATTACCTGGGGGCTGCTCAGGAAAGTCGGGGGCTGCTCAGCTGATTCCTATGGTCGGTTACTGTATCTGGCAGGGTGGAGACGGGTCTGAATGGGTCGTTCTGTTGTTGGAGCGTGGAGTCGATCAGCACTGCACACACCCCCCTCCCCATTCAGTAATTTACTACCCCGAGTTGTGCACCCGAATCGCGAGAGAGTGGCTTCCACTCAGCCACTATTTTTTATGACTGTTTTGCCGGAAACTTTTGCGTCAGTGGGGGTCTTCGCTGGTCGTCATTCTTCGAGAATCTTCGTCAGTTTTCAGCCATTTCAACAGCAAGTGCACTAAAATGCACTGACGATCACCCCGTAGCGAAGACCCCCATTGTCAGCTGTTTATTTTGCGCTCGCACCCCCAGTCGCTGACAAGGCACCCCTGTTCAGTCAACTTTTGATCGGCGCACTGATAGCTTTTGTCACCAGCACCCCCCTCCTTCTGTCAGGAGTCAGGGTTTGAACCCCTTCTGGCGATGCCAGATTGGTCACAAGATGGATTCCTGTCGCTTCTGCAGGAGGCCGTATGCGAACCTGCTGCGGCACGAGAGGAAGTGCGGAAGGAGACCTGCAGCGCAGCGGCTCCCTGTTGAGGTCCTCGTGTCGCGGTTCTTGGATGGCCAGAGTGACGGATTTTGCGGCTGGACGTTTGACTTCCTCGTGGGAGCAGTCGAGCAGCACCTCGAGGAGTCGGAGGGGTTGGGACCCAACATGGACCAACGCATCCTGACGTGTGTGGGGTCATCGGAGCGCTGGATGCTGTGCAAGCGTGCTGGCGGAGCGCTCAGGAAGGGTGTTGCGCACTACTGCCTGTGTCGTCGAGGTCCTGCGATCGTGGCTGATTGCCCACCCTGCTGCAGCTCTGATCATGAGTCTGATGTTGACGACTGTGTGCCTTCTGCCGTTCCTTCCCTCTCTCTGCCACCCGATGTGGTGATGGCCGACGCTCCTCTCCGTGATGTGGCGATGGACGACCCTCGCGCACCCGCCTCTCGAGGTCCGCCCGATTCCCTCTCCTCCGAAGAGACAGTCCGGCAGTTGACTGCTTCGTCCCCGGGCCGCTTCGCACCTCCTGCGGCTGATGGCAGTGATTGCTCCGAGGAGGGGGAGGAGGACATGTGCCCCACACCGCAGGCTCAGTTGACGTCTAGCCTCACCACCTCGGCAACAGCACCTCCTCCGGCTCCGACGGTTGCTGTGACAGAGGATGTCCATGATGGGGACGTGTCGATGGAGGGCGGCCCTCCGGATGCGGCTGAGCTGCGCCGCATGGGTGATTTGCTGGATGCGATCGCTGTCGATGCGGGCGACGACGTGTCGGACGCCCCTACACCGGCGACCCTCGCGGAGCGGTCCGAGTCGATGGATGACGGCCCCGCCGTGCCCGCAGGCGAGGAGCTGTCACAGCAGAGCGTGCAGCTGGATTGTGCTCCTTGCGATCCTGCTGCTCCGACGACACTGTCAGGTGCCGTCGAGATTTTCATCCGCCGTGTTCTGTCTGGGGATGTGAGCGGGTGCATGCGCACCCATGATCAACTTCGGGAGGCGATTTGCGGAGTTGCAGGGGTGCCCTTGGAGGCTGGGCTGAGGATGATCTCCCGAGGAGGGGTGAATTCTGCTGCCAAGGAGA
This sequence comes from Rhynchopus euleeides, assembly GCA_963210315.1. Lineage (NCBI taxonomy): Eukaryota > Euglenozoa > Diplonemea > Diplonemida > Diplonemidae > Rhynchopus > Rhynchopus euleeides. The sequence continues at coordinate 1,135,176 of OY723249.1, read as the reverse complement.
AGCTGTGCGGGAACCACAGCTTGCTTGGTCAGGGTGCTGTTGTTGTGCGGTCCCACCGCTCAGAGTCGACAGGGCGTGTTGCCCGATTCTGCTTCGGTGAGTGTGTGTCTGAGGGTAAGTGCAGCACAGCCATGGAAGTGGACGATGTCTCTGCGTCGAGCACACCCGGGCCTGTCACGCCGTCTGGTGCATCGCGCCCTGCCTCCACTCCCTCCACCCGTGCGACCCCCGCCACTGCTGCGTCGTCGAAGGATCGTCGTGGCCGACCGGCCTATGAAGCGGCTCAGTGGCGGAGGGTCACGAAGCGGCTGGACCAGGCCAAGCGGTGGGCGATGGCGAAGGTGTACGTCCTTGAGCGGAGGAACCGCATCCTCACCGAGGAGGTTTTGAGTCTGCGGGAACGCGTCTCCCCCGAGACCTACTACGCGACCGGCCTGCACCACCGGGGTACCACGCACGCATACCCGCTGAAGATCCGGCGGCTCGTGCACCGCCTGCGTTGGGAGGGCCTGGGTCTGAAAGCGGTGCACCGGCTCATCGGGGACGTCTTCGCTATCCTGTTTGGGCTGCCCCGCGAGAAGCTGCCCATTCCCTCGGCTCGGACGATTGGGCGCCTCGACTGGGTGGCCGGCCGGGTGTCTGTCGAGGCCTTCTTTGAGTACCTGAAGGATAAGGCGAGGGACTCGCAGCTGGGGGACAAGCCCACCGTGGCCATTGGGTGCGACACCTCCGCCAGGATTGGGGGTCGCATGCACGACACGCATGTGGCTTACGGGTACGTGGGCGGGAAAGAGGTGAGCGCCACCGTCACGACGCGGATAGTTCCGTCTACGCGAGCAAAGCTGCTCTCGGAGAATCTGACGGAGACGATCCGGAAGATCGAGGAACAGGATGTGGGTGTGGAGCAGATGGTGATGGTGGACCACTGTGCGACCGCCAACAAGATGGCGAAGGACGCCAACCGGGGTGTGTTGCAATGCTGCACGCACAAGCTTGGAAGGTCCTTGCAGGCTGCGCAGTCGGTTGCCTGTGCGTGGGCGTCGCACTCTACGACAGGCGAGGGCAAATCGAGTGCGACTGACCTGTTGCTGGGGATCGTGGCCACTCTCGATGTGGAGAACGGGATTGATTCCTCCGGAACGACCGCGCTGAACAATGTGTTGGCCGTGCACGGGACGATCCCAAAGGGCTTCGCTTTCAAGCGGGTCACCGGGTCAAAGTTCTCGGTGCACGTGGAGAACGCTTCGCGCTTCCTGCAGTGGTCGAAGGTGCTGCAGGACATGCGTGAGAGCTTCTCGACGTCATTGTCGCGGATGCTGCAGAGGACTCAAGAGCTCGATATCCAGCTCTACCTCCTCACCTCTTACCTACTCTGGCAGGTCTACGTGACGGCGCAGTCAGCGGTGAAGCGGGGGAGCCCGACGTATGACAAGGGCTGGGAGATCCTGCAGCGGCTTGACGACCAGCTTGGCAGCATGCTGGATGAGAAGACGGCGGAGAAAGAGGTGTTCGACATCCTCACGGACACGGTGATCGGGAAGACGGCCGACGACGTCCCGAACGACGTTCTGCTGGGGGAAGCTGCTGCTCGCGTCGCCGCGAAGGCAATTTTTTTTGGAGCACACGGCTGACGCCATGGTTGCGTGGCACGCCGCCGGGAGCACCCTGCGTACGAAGCTGAAGGAGTTCATGCAGAAGGATGCGGCTGCTGTGGAGGAGCTGGGGATAGAAGGCCTGCGGAGGTATCCGGCTACTTCTGACCGGGTGGAGAACCAGCACGGCAACTCCTCTTTCCTCTACAAGAGGCTTGCCATGGTCCACCCCGAGCGCCTGGCGTCCCTCGCAATGGCCAAGGCAACCAACTGGGTTGTGTGCCAGGCGCCGATGGAGGAGTACGCGGTGTACATGGAGAGGGCAGTGCTGGCTGTGAGGCAGGAGACCCGCCGCAGCATGAGGGAGATCGCGGAGGAAGAGCTGCGGGAGAAGTATGGCACAAAGATGCTGCGGGGGCTGCTGAAGTGTGACCTGCTCCGCCTCGCGCTGTTGCTGGGCATTCCGGAAGCCGATCGGAATGTGAAGGCCGATGATCTGCGAGTCGTGGTTGGTGACCGCGTGCTGAAGCTCGCAGAGCCCTGCCGTGGCAGGAACAACCGGGGGGACGCGGCTGACGCCACCTCCAACCTCAGGGAAAAGCTGTGGACGTCTGTGAAGGGCATCCTGGCTGCCCTGAACGACGCGGGGGTGAAGCATGTGCAGGCGTTTGTGAGCTCCCCTGCATTCCCCATTCTGCTGAAGCTTCCTGGGGCGCTCCCAGAGAAGCAGGAGGATGATGCTGATGATGTGACTGCGGATGGCGATGATGGCGACGGTCGCGAGGATGATGACGACGACAATGGCGAGGAGGAGGACGTTGGTGACGACGACGACGATCCTGATGATAGCGATGATGATGATGATGATGATGGCGATCGCATGGATGCTGCTGGTGATGACAAGTTGTGTCCGGCGCAGAAGCTGCTAGGGTGGGATAAGCTGTCCTCGTTGGAGTGCCCACGGGTGGGCCCCGACGCCACCTGTGACGACGAGTCTGACTCCTCCGACGAGGATGCCCCATTTCCTGCTGACCACCAGGTGCCGAAGCGTGTCTCCGCCCTCCTTTGGACAGATGAGGTGGTGAAAAGGCTGAGTTGTGCTGCCGGGAGTGCAAGTTTAGGTGACCTCTCTCGTGAAGACGCCAACGTCCTCATCCAGAAGACCTTGGGCAGGATGAAGGTGGAGACCCTGCGGGGTATCCGGAACGCCGTTGCGACCTCAAAGAGTTTGGGGAAGCGCGAAGTGATGAGGGATATCCTGCTGCTCGCAGGTGCGCACAAGTCCTCCGACCTCGAGGGGAATTTTCCGTCCCGTGACAAGGTGCTGCGAGTGGCCCTCAGCAAGGCGAGCCTCCCGCGGGGCCAGGCGACCTCCGGCTCCCCGAAGGGTTTCCCTCAGGCAATCCCCATCCCCGCGGCAGTGAAGGAAGAGCACCGTGCCTCTCTGTGGAGGCTCTTCTGCATGTCCCGCGACGATGCGGAGGACCGCGAGAGGATCGGTGCTGAAGTGCTGGGGACGGGGCCATTGCAGCCTCGATCTGCAACCGCCGCCGAGACGGGTGCCCCGGTGGTGCAGACAGAAACTGCGACTACTCCAACTCCAGCTCCAACTGCAACTCAAGCTCCAACTGCAACTGCAACTCCGACTCCGACTCCTCCCACTCCAGCCCCTCCAGTGCTGTTTTCTGCCGAGGACCACGTCGCGGGGCTGGGCTTTCCGAAGTTCTCCTTCTCCGATGCGGGTGCGAATTGGCAGAGTGGGTGCCCTTCGTCGGCCTACATCGTGTTGCAGAAGCTTCTCACGGAACTGGGTGTCGAGAACCCCCTCCAAGCGGTCACGTGGCAGGATGCTCAGCATGAGCAGGCGAGGGTCGAGAAGGGTGGCGGTTGGGCTGTGTGCTCCAACGGGAGATTTAGCCCCGAGGTGGTGGGCACTCTACTCGAGAGAGCGACGGGTGGCAAGTGGTATCTTGCGGAACCGGGGGACGCTTTTGTGAGGTCGCGATTTGCTGTTGTGCAAGCATTTGCGTCTCGTGAGTTGGTGCATGATCGCGACTGTTGGTGGCTTCTCGCGACGAAGCAGCCACCTTCTGCAGGCATTGTCCGATGTCTGGTCGGGAACCAACGATGTCTGGTCGGGGGCCAACCAAACCCTTTAAAAAATTGGTGGCCCCTCTCGAGTCTGTGTGGACGGCGACAGCGTGCATTCGCTGGTGCGTGCGTGCGAGTACCGACAGTGTGACGGCAGACACCTCACACTGTGGTTACAGCGAGCACTGGGAGAAGGCCAAGGCCGCCGACGAGGCGGAGATCGATGCCCTGCGCGCCCGGGATGATAGGGCTAAAGACCCTCAGAAAGCGGACCGTGCGAAGTATCGACAGGTGGCGGAGGACTTCGGGTGGGAGGTGGCGGAACTCCGTTTGAGGGACGTTTTCCCTCCAGATCTTCACCTGACTTCCGGGGTCGGTCGGGTGAAGAGGGAGCTTACTTGTTTGCGTAGGTTCAACCACGAAACTGGGTTGGCGGAGGACGGTGAGGACTGCGCCCTCACGGGGGAGAGCGGGTGGGCTGTGGCGAACTGGGTCGTGCAGCACTGTTGGTTCTTCCCCACCAAAGTGCTGGCGAAAATGAAGGCACTGGACCCACGCAGGGTTCCGCCGGGCGTGGCACTGCAGCTGGGGGAGCGTACGGAGCCGGAGTGGCCCCGCATCACGTGGGAGCAGATGCAGCTGTGCCAACACCAGGGTCCGCTGAGGGAGTCGAATGGCTTCCGGGGAGTCCGGCTTTCGTGGAAGGGGGATTTCTGCATCTCCGCCGTGATCCTCGCTGTCGAGACGGAAGTGAGGGCGTTCCCGCCGCATACCCCGCCCGGCTCCCTCAAATGCACCGACCAGGGACAGTGGCACACCGTGCGTGTCAAGCTGTATCCGCCTGGACCAGGGGACAGGAGCGATGTCGCGCGTGTGCCCGAGGGAGCCTGGGATTCCGAGGTCGCGGCGATGTTATTTGCCCCCCCCGACGACACCGCCTCGGGGCGGAACAGAGGCTTGTGGCGAGTGGCTCTGCGGGTGGAGCGTGAGTCGGACAGGTGTGTGGTGAAGTGCACCGACCACCCTGAGGAGTCGCACGAATCCCTAGAGGCTGCGGTGCAGCATTTTCTGGCGCAGGGGGAATTCGAGCTGTATGCCGTCCGTAGCGCCGAACGTGCGATGGCCAGCGTTCCGTGTATGCGGAGCCTGCGGGTGAGCCGGATGGTGAAGGCGAGGAAGAGCCTGACGGAGGAGGAGATGAAGCTCCCAGCGCAGCTGTGGAGGGCACGCTGCCTGGCGTACGTGGAGGGGAAGATGGCGGAGGAGTTTGGCCGCATCCGGGAAGCTGCAAATCGCCTGATCTACCGAGAGGTTCCCAAGTCGCTGTTTTCAGCGGCGCCGGGTACGGTAGAAAGACAGAACCTGCTGAGCGTCGACTGGCTGCGGAAACGGCGCCCCCACTCCGTGACCTACCTCGGGGATATGCTCTCGGCGGTGGCGGACCTGGCGGTGAGGTGCCTGGAGGAGGAGGTGCGCGCCACGCTGACGAAGGATGTGCCGGGGAAGCTTAAAATAATCTTCCCCGGTCAGGAGCCTCTGAGGCCCTTCTCGGAGATGGGTCTGGTGGAGGTGCATCACTTGTGGGAGGAGGTGGTGAACGGGAAGTGGCAGATGGACCGGTGCGTGGCTGAGCTGAGGCAGCAGCTCAGTGAGGTTGAGCTCAGGTGCGGACGGCGGTCAGCGCAGGCGGATGCGGTCGCGACGCCGGTGTCTGCTGCACCCTCGGTGCCATGCTGCAAGGTGTGTGGGGAGACCTGCACGAAGAAGGGGACCCCCTTTGTGAGTTTGGCTTCGCATGCCGCTTCGGCGCACGGCCTCACCTGGGAGGAGTACTGTGCGCATCCGGGTTCCTGCGTGTCGACGGAGGGCAAGCGGAAGCGCAGCAGCAGCACCACCAGGAGCACGCCTGTGCCGGAGGATGACCCTGGCTCATTGGATTCGGTGACGGAGCGTGATTCGGCGGCGGAGTATGACTTGGAGAGGGAGCTCGGTGGCAGCGATTTTCCTGGACATTGCGCAGATGACGACGGTGCGCCGCTCCCTCCAGGGCACCCCTCCCACTCCAGCACCGGCAGCCCGCGGAAGCGCCCGAGGGTGACCCCTGTGACATCGCCTGCCTCTCGCAAACCCGCATCTCCTCCGCATACCCCCTTCCGCATGGTTGCAGCCTGGTGGTCCTTCCCGCGGACGGCTGACGGTCAGGGAGCAAACACATGCTTCATGGCAGCCTGCCTGCAGCTGCTCCGCCCCTGCATCGACGTCATCAGGTCCGAACCGAAGTGCACCGCCTGCGAGACGACGATGTACCCCCTGCTCTCCTTCCTGAAGAACATGTGCCGTGGGAAGGGATCGGAACAGAACCTCGATGGCCTCCGACAGCTCTCCCGGGAGTCCGGGAGAGCTGTCTTCGAGGAGATGGAAAGGGATGTGGGCGAGGCCCACAGCCTCCTGAAGCGGAAGCAGCAGTGCCTTGCGCATTTCCTGGGAGAGTTGCTGCAGATCCTGTCCGCCGAGTGGTGGGAATGGAGACGGTGCGGCCCACAGAACCGGCGCCCCGTGTGCACCCTCCCCATCCACTTTACCGACGTGCAGGGTAAATGCGGGACGTGCGGCAACCCCACCAGCGCCAACCAGCACCAGGGGTGGTACGTGAAGGGGAGCCCTGAGAGGTTCCAGACCCTGCAGGTGCTTGTGGATTCTGCGATGCGATGCGAGACGAGCACCGCATTCACATGTGCGGACAAGAGCTGCCTGGGGAGATGCAGCACCACGACGACCACGATGTTTGTCGGGGGAACGCTGCTGCTGTGGGTGACGCGGCTGACTGACAAGGGCGGTGGCCACACCTTCCTGTCGTCACAATGCGATGTGCCGCTGCAGCTCGAAATCGCCGACATCTTCGGGTCGGTCAGGAGGGCGACCTTCACCCTTGGTGCCTGCGCGGTGCACTCCGGGGGGGTGAGTGGCGGGCACTACACCTGCTACTCCTACAGTCCTGCGGCGAAGGCCATGTTTCTGCACGACGACGCGTACACGAAGCAGGTGGACATCGCGGAGTCCCTCGAAGTGATGCGGACACACGGCGTCATGTTCCGGTACGACCGGACACCGGACAGCTGCACCGAGGAGTTCCGCATCTCGTGGGTGGGGCTGCTTGATTTGCTGCGGGCTGACGATGAGGAATCCCACCGCAACGTGCAGAGGCTGTTCCCCCCTGAACAGCGCCAGCAGCAGGAGGAGGAGGAGAGGCGGCAGCGGGAGCTAAAGAGGCAGAAGGAGGAGCAGGAGCGGCTACGCCGCCAGGGCAAGCATGGTGGTAAGGGTAGCAAGGGTGGCAAGGGCGGTAAGGGTGGCAAGGGCGGTAAGGGTGGCAAGGGTGGCAAGGGCGGCAAGGGCGGGAAGAAAGGTGGGAAGGGTGGCAAGAAGGGTGGTAAGGGTGGTAAGGGCGGGAAGAAGGGGCAGCAGTCGTCGTGAAGCCGCACAAGAGGCACGAGGGGTTCTATGTGTATTCTGCCAGTCCCTACCCGAGACTGCAGGCATTTTCATGCTTGCTGACCCCCATTCCAATGAGTGACTGCGAGTGTGTGTTTCGAACAGCTTCCAGTGTTGTTTATCTCCTCAGGGCCTGTCTTCTCGCAGCCAAGGGTGCTTTGCTCCTGTTGACCTGTGTTTCGTATTCATCCGATGCAGGAGACCTACTGATGCAGTATCTCATGTTGTGTGAGTCAATCTTGGCCTGCTTTTCCCTAATCGATTCTGGCAGGATGCGAATGACCGAGCAAGATGATCGGTGATGTGAGTCACCTGCAGCCAGCGGCCCCTGCCCCCCAACCTGCCCCAATCCCCCACCCGAAGCCGTGATCATCTGAACTCCGCATTGCCAGCCACCCCACCCCAGTGGCCACACACACAGACCAGTGTGACCCCCAGCATACAGAGAGCAGGTTCCATGGAGGTCCTTCTGACAGGGAAGCCGTGACAAGGCCCCATTCGGGCGTGAATTCCATGTGGTGGGCCCTCCTCGCATCCGCTCGTCATGTGGGTGTGATTCCGGAGTCGTGTGTTCGGTTGCATTCCTGTCGACCACCTCGGCGGCCCACATTTTCGGGTGAAAACCCCGATTTTGGCAGAGTCGGAGGTGTTCCGGGGGTGGTGGGGCCCCAAAACGGGAGAAAAATGCACCAATATTTTTGCCCAGAAAAAAGTTTGTGAGAAACGGCTGGAAAAATCACAGCTTGCCACCCTCTACTCCTGCTGTTTCGCATTCACCCTCCTCCTGTTGTCTGCCCCCCTTGCTGCCCCACCCTGCAGGGCCTCGCTGTGGGGCTCTGCCTTCGGCTGCGCCTCACGCCCCTGCCCCCTCTGCCCTCGGCAACGCATATTGCAAAATACCCGCTGCATCGCATCATCGACAAACAGAATTCTCTTTTTTTGTGTGTTTGCGATTCTGTGTGGTTTGCTTTTTCACTCTCCCCTATTTTTTTGATTGCCTGCCTGTCGAGGGAATGGGTTTATCCCGTTGGCCTGACTGTTTTTTTTTGAATTTGAGGCAGCGGGTGGGTCGTGTGATCTGCCGCGGTGCCCCTCTCTGCAGGTTTTTTGTGGATTTACAGCATTGTGTGAGTCAGATTGTGTGCCACCTTCCCATCTTTGGGATCGTGTCCCAGAAATTGTGACACGCAAACCTCCAAAGTTTCCCTCAGACACCTGATGGAACCAAATATTACTCCGGAGTTACCGCACCGACGCCACAGCAACAAGTGAACGATCTCATCACGATGGAGGCGACTGTTCTTCCAAGAGTGTTTCCACCACCCGTTGCCCACTCCTGGGATACAACCTTCGTGTGGCTACTATCACACCCTGCAGGGGTTGGCGCGAAACGAGTTCTAGCAGCCTGCATTTGCAGACACTATGGATGCCATGTGTCGCACCATGCAGTGTGCCCTCGCCCCAATCGCGCCCGGTCCTCCCCAGGTCTGGCGTATCAGTGGTGCCATTACCACCATCGATACGGCATGACTCTCCGGTTGGTTCACAGGACCCAGGCGTGATTGGCGGAGTGCGGCACCTTTCAACATCCAACGACCAAACCAGATCTGAGAGAGAGAAAGAGAGAGAGCAAGACAAGGAATTTTTTTGCACCCGTGGTGCCCTTCTGGGGCAGGTCGCCCCCCCCCGCCCCATTCTTGTGCTCCTTTCAAATTTGATTTCACTACCCCCGCCCAGCCCCAAGCCCCCCAACCCCCAGCCCGATCTTCCGTCTCGGTGTCGGACCACTCGCCTGTGTCTTTCTTTTTTGCAATTTCGCATGAAATATCCCGAGCGAAGCGGTCGGCTCTTCGTCGTCTTGCTTCCCCCCTGCAACACTGTAGCCACCCACCCGCCCCCCCCTGCAGGAAGAGCCTTCGCAACTGAGGGCAGGCGGGGGCCTGGGTGAGCCACCGCCGCGGGCTGGGTTATATCCCTGCCAACACTAACACCCGACCCGCCCCCCTCCCAGTATGGGCGACGAGCCGCCACCACCGGCTCCGGCTGTAGCGGAGCTGGACCCGCCGTGCGGACGGATGAATCGCTACAAGCTGATCGGTCTCCCTGTCGTTGCTGAGGGTCAGATCGAACGTGAAATATCCAGCGAAGCACCCCCAGACCTAGCGCAGGGGGACCTGCGGGACTACGTGTGGTTCAGCTACCGCGATGGGTTCCCACCTGTCGCGGGGCAGGGTTCGGACCGGGGCTGGGGGTGCGTGCACCGGTCAGGCCAGATGATGCTGATGACAACCTTCCGCAGGCACCTCCAGATCCGCGCGGAGATTCTCGTCCACCTCTTCATGGATCTCCCGACCGCCTCCTTCTCCATACAGCGCATCACAGACGCAGGGGTGAAGTTCGGCAAGCCCAGCGGGACTTGGTTTGCCCCGTCAACCTTTGCCCATGTCACGGCGTCGCTCTTGGCTGACCACCTTGAGGACCACGAGGCCCTCTTCTCCAAACGGCCCCTACAAACCTACGTTGCTGTTGACCAAACCATTGAGAGGGTGCCAATCCGGTCCGCCTCTGCGGACGGCGGTGTCTTGGTTATGGTTCCTTTTATGTTCGGCATGGATACTGTCAACGAGAGCAACGCAAAGTTTATGAAACAATGCCTGGGGTCAAGGTGGTGCACCGGGATAATCGGCGGCACAGCAAAGCATGCGCTGTACCTTATGGGCCACAACGAGGAGGGCGACGTGGCGGTGTGCCTCGACCCACACCAGGTCCAGCCTGCCTTCACCTCCATGCCTACCCTCGGGAAAACGCGCGCCCTGCCGAACGCCCGCGAATGCTACACCAACATCAGAGGCCTCGAGCCCTCCTCCCTCATCTGCTTCTACGCCGGGTCTGCGGCAGAGGCTGAGTCGCTGCTTGCCTTTCTCACCACCGCCCAGCTCGACGGCTCCTCTTGGCCTCTCTTCTCTGTCGTAGACAGAGCCACTGCAGTCACCGAGACACCCCCAGGCGCTGATCTTGCGATAGATGACGAAGATGAATGGGTCGAGCTGTGAAGGCGAAGGCACACCGAGGGGGGAAGGTGAGGTGATGGAAAACTCATGGCACCTGGGTGTGTCCGTCCAGCGCGAATGGGTTGGGGCCATCAGGGAAGCGTGGGATGGCATATTTTCTAGAGTTCGGAGGTTATCTATTTTGTTTTTTTTGGCGCGGGGGGGGGGGGGGGCACCAGGCGTTATGAGCGGGTTAGATCGAGTCGGGGTGTCAGCAGTGGGGGATGAGGGAGGGCGAGACAGGAAGGGGTGGGGGGTGGGGGGGGGGTCACATTTTTTCTACCAAAATGTTTAACGGAGGGGGGGGGGGTTTCGCTGTGCCCAGATGGCAGCCTCCCTGTGACCCACCCACCCCCTCACCCAGCCCGCCCACACCACCCCGCCCCTGCCTGCGTCAGACAGGGGCGGTCGGGTGTTGTGCCATACTGTTGCTCCTTCCCATCCGTCCGCCCTCTTTGCAAAGCTGTCTTCGTGGTGCATGTGAGGCGGGGCTAGCTGTCGATCCGTCAGAATATTGGGTCCCCTGGCGGGTTGGTTTCGGTATTGTTGTGGAAGGCATGCCTCGCCCCCGATGGTTGCTATCTGAGTTGAAAACAGAATGCGACACCCAAAGCTGGGGTGTTGTGGTGAAAGCCGAAAGCTGAATACCCTGCATGTTGCACAATCAAGAGCGAGAGGCAGCGATGATAAGTGTGATTAGGTCAGGTGGTGCCTGCTGACAACGGACAGAAGGAGGGATCACCCACACCCGGTCGCACCTCTTGCACTGCAGTGTCATTGCGCAGGACAATGCCAGATCGGGGGCATACCCTTGCAGGATGTTGAGTATCTACGTTTGCCATTCTCGCCCCCTCCCCCCCAGGGCAGTGTGAGAGTGTTTTACACAGCGGCAGTGACTTCAGAGGTTGAAGATAGCCATCACTGGGAGTGGCCTTCGCCCTGTGCCAGCTTGTCACCTATCTTTCCCACGACTGTCAGCAGGGCCCCTGCCAGCGTCAGAAAGATGTTGGGGCAGCGCTTTCGAGTGAAGGCCTGTTGAGTGGTTCTGGCACTGAGTGCATCCATGTGGGGGAGCAACAATATGAACTCTTCGAGTTCGGCGGTGGAGGTGAGTTTCATGCGTGTGTCCAGTTATCGGCCCTGCCCAAAATTCCCAACCACACAGCGGACTATGTGGCCAGCGGAATCTGGCTCCGCGCCCTGCGAGATTTTGCTTCCATTTTCTTCTCACGGCTGTCCCCCCGCGCCTGTTTTTCCTATTTTATCCTCGGGCATACGGTTTCGAAGGACGTGATGCTTTACGTCGGAAGTGGCTCGCCCACTTGAAACTGCTCTCTCACATGAAAATACCACTGCAGTGTCAACCCGAGTGTCGAACCGACGACTCCAGCAGGGACTGGGTACACAGTGTTTCCATCTACGTGGTCTGACAAACTGCATGCAGGTGATATTTTTTTTTGCTTCGCCCAATAGCTGAGAGAGCACATGCCGCACACCCTCACACGCATGATGCTGTGATTTGCCTTTTTCCCTTTTATCCACTCTCAAAACCGGACCCCATGCCGCTATACGTTCTGAAATATGTCGCCGGGCAGCGCCTGCCTGAGGGGAAATATGAGGGGGTGAGGTGGGTGGGTAATAGAAAACGAGCTCCCAACTGTGCCGGCATTCATTTGATAGTTCGGCGTTAGCCAACTCGGGGAAACTTTTTCATGCGCCTCCTCTTTTCTGGGGGCACAAACAAGTGTTTTTTTTGGCCCTTCATCTCTCCCTTCTGCGGCCTAATGCACAATACACACCCGTGCCACCCTTTGTGCACACACACACACGTTCTGCGTTCCCTGGGCCTGCTCACCCCCCGCCTTGCGGATCCCAAGGATCTGCGGCAACGAGTCTGTCCTTCGGGACGCGACAGCGAGGCTGATGCTCTGTAGCGTTGCACGGATTTGGACATTGCCGGGATGTGCGCCGCGCCCCCCACCCCACACACACACACAACCTGCACGCCCTCCTCCCCGGAGTGGCACTGAGTTGGCCCCACACTCTAACCCGAGTGGGGCCTCCGCTGTGACGTAGAAGTGGGCGGGGGTGGGCAATGATCCGCGCAGGATCTCCCCACACAAAACGTGGTCACCACACACACACACAACCATGCATCGCCAAGGAAGCCAACACACACCCTCTGATTTGTTCTTCTGACTCGCCACCCCACCCCACACCTCATGCCCACCCGCCCAGACGACACAGGCTCACAGAACACAGCAGCAGGCACAATGGTGGACCGCAGGAACAGCCAGAACGGCAATGCCGTGGAGCTGACAGAGGCAACCCCCGAGGACTCCTACACCCAGCCCCGCCAGGAGCAGGCCCCTCCGGGCAGCGGCTACCCGCCCCCGCCCGCCGTGCAGCCGCAGGGGTACCCCCCGCAGCAGCAGCCTGGCGCGTACCCCCCACCGCCTGCTGGTGCATACCCCCCGCCCCCGCAGGGGCATGTCACTGGGCAGCCTGTGGCGCCTCCGCCCTACGGCCAGCCTGTGGGCTACGGGCCTTACCCCGGGCAGATGCAGGGTCAGCAGATTCAGTCGGTGACGGTGATGACAGGGAACAACTTTGTGGGCAACCCGCAGCAGTACACCATGGCGTGTGTTGCCACGGCTGTGTGTGGGTGTTTCGGTGCGATCGGGCAGATGCTGATCTGCCGCACAGCGTACGGCAACCTCGGCACAGCGACGGGGTGTATCATCTATAGCATCATCGCCATCATCTCCTCTGTCGTGCTGCTGGTGATTGCACTCAACGATGACTTCTACCCAGACAGGCTGGGTTACAACAGCTGCCGCAGCTACGACGGGGTGTACGACAGGGCAGCCAACCGATGCATCATGATTGAGTGCCCCCGCGGCTACAGCGCGGAGACCGAACCGGGTCGCAACACCATCACTCGCTGCTCGAGGGACATCATGAGTGCCTGGAGTGACTTCATCTACATCGGGTTCTGCCTGGTGGTTCTGGTCTGTGCGATTATGTGGCGCCGCAACGCCCGCCGCCGTCTTGACTACTTCCTGGGTGATGGGATGCAGCCAACCCAGCAGCGCATGCTGTAGCCGGGATACTGAGGATCTGGAGGTGATGTGCGTCCCGCTGTCATGTTGTTTTGCAGTGGGCAAAATATACGTCTGTGTGGGAGAGTATCACCGGGCTTCACCAGGCTTCACACAGAACGCGCTCACATGACAGCGGGTTATCATTCTAGGGAGAGAATGTGGTAACGTGGGGGTGTTGGGTGCCAGATGTCATTCAGTGGTTGACGGGGTGATAGACAGCGCCTTGTGGTTGTTGCAGCTGTATGCGAGTTGCTCAGCCTTTGGTTGACCTTTCCGAGGGTCACGCTGTGCACTGCTGGCATGCTCGTTAAGTGTGTGACTTTTCTGCTATGTTGTGCGATTTCCATCTGTTTTCCCCCTGTATTTGCGGGCTCGGGTTTGCAAACAAAACAAACACTATCCTATGGCGGGGCCACTGTTTTTTCCCCCCCCGGTTTGTGTGACACTCTCCTCTGCGATTAACAAAACGAAGGAAAGGGGGGGGTATAGTTTTTTTCTCCCCCATTCAGGCCTGGGCGGGGAACGAGCCCTTTTTCCGGGTTTTTTGGGTCGGGGAACCAGGTTTTTTCTAAGAATTTTTACAAGGGATTTTTTGCTCGCCCCCCCACAGTTTCCAGGCGCGTGCCCGTCAGGCGGGACTTTTTCTCTGATTTCTCTCCGCGTCATCATGTGACAGCTCTCGGGTGATGCCCAGAGATGCTTGCGGCAGAGAGTGCCCCTCATGCGCGTTACAGCTGAAAATGAATGAGGATCATCTGGCACTCGTTCTCATCGGGGGTTGTGCTCCGCAGGGACTCAATACACCTTGGCACTCTCGCAGGGCTGGACATGCCAGCAGCTGGAGGACAGTTACAAAGCTGCCACTCCCCGACGCCACCCACCTGCTGGCCCCTTCAGGTCTGAAAGCCCAAAAGCTCCCGGGGATTTTTGCAGTGGTGCGCACCATATTCAGCACAGTAGGGTGATCTCTCCGATTTTCCAAAACTGCTGGTTTACTGGTTTGGGGAACGGTCGTCGGCAGACCGTTGAAATGCTCGTGTTAGCAAGGCACACTCACGTTTCAGGTAGCGTGTTGCGTGTCACGCATGTCGCGAACGCGGCAAGTGTACCTCCCAGGTGGGGAAGCCCGACCTCCTGTCCGATGTCAGTCAGGCTTCGAAGAAGCGCTTCATGGATGTGGTGCTGACCTCCTACGCTGCACTGTACCCGGGGAAGTGAGATAGATGGACGGGCACACGCTACATGGGGGGTCTGGGGGGCGGAGCCCCCCAGCCGCCGGAGGCCACGGTAGCGAACATCTGTTCGTGTGGGCGTACAGATTCTGTGCGAGTTGGCTGCGTCCTCAGAGGCGACTGGAGTGGTTGGACCCCGACCTGATGGGATTCGAAGGACTTGAGTACGAGACGTATGCCACAGGGGGGTCTGGGGGGCGGAGCCCCCCAGCCGCCGGAGGCCACGGTAGTGAACGTCTGGCTCTCCAGTTGGCCAGCAAGGCGAACGGTACGGGGGACAGACTTCCCTTCCATCCTTGTGCGCGCCCTGTCGACTGGGGAAAACTTAGAAAACGTTTTTTCCTCTGCGAAACAACCTTAGAAAAAAAATCCCCTAACAAAATTCTTAGAAAAAAACTTTTTTCCCCCTTACAAAAATTCTTAGAAAAAAAGTTCAGAATCCTGAAAGTGGGGAACAAGCCCCCCAGTTAGGAACAGCCCTGCCCCCATTCCCCGTGTTTATTTTTCACAAGCCAACGTGACGGCACCCCCAATTGCCTCCACTGTCTTTGGCCGCTGAGCTGACATCCACAATCGAGAAACAACAGGCCAGTCTGACAACACACATGTAGACAGGCCCCCGAGAATCAACACCTATAGAGACAGCTATAGCCCAGCTCCGAGAGCCCCCTCAGCGCCCCCAAAGGCACAGTATCAGCCATGCTGGCACTGTGCTACCGCCACACCCCCCAGTGGGTGTTCCTGGTAGGCTCAGAACAGCCCTCTGTTCGGGGACACACCACAAAGTGAAACAACTCCCGTCCCACATATTTTTATTGAGAGCTCGGAGTACGATCGGTAGGGGAGGTGGGGAGGGGCACAGATCGTTTCTTTGCACGCCACAGATCGTTTCTTTGCCCCCTGGAGCGGGGGTCTGAGCGGGGGTACCCACCCCCGCTTTAACTGCCGCCCAGAAAGGTGTAGATTGACGTGCGGGAGACCGCCGTGCGTGATTGCCGGGGGGGGGGGTGGTGTGGGGTGGCCCAGTCCCACCTTTCTGAAACGTTTATCCTGCAAAATACTGTGGAGTCCCTGGAAGCCGTTGGTGAGGTGTGCTTGGGGCGGCATGCATGTGTTCTCCTTCGTCACAATGCTTCTTGGAAACATTGCACCTGCCACTGTTTCGTCGTCCCACACACATCACGGCGGTTAGTTGGCAGCGTCACTCACTGTTGTATAGCTTGGGCACGTGAGGGTGGGGCTAGTGATGGTTAGTGCATGTTGCAACACAGGCAGACATAAACGCAGGGATGTAAATAGTTCGCTCGCTGGAACCGAAGCAGAAAGAGAGGGAAGTTCTCTGGCCCACCCACCCACAAGTCCTACTCCCCCAGCCCTGATTGTTTTGGATTTGCGGCAGGGGAGAGGCGGAGAGTGCGGTGGTGAGACATTCCAACACCTCCCGTGTGCTGGAGGTTTTGAAATCAATCGTGTTTTTTTGGATTGGTTTTTTTTTGGGATCCCGTTTGTTCAACCCCCCCCCCCTACTCCCCCCGCCGCCTTCCAACTCACCACCGTTTTCCCTGAACTGTGAATATATCTCAAAGAACATAAAAGACAGCCGAGTCCCTCCTCACCGAATGCAACATGAACTCAGCCCCAACGGGATACCAACAGCAGAGGAACCATACAGGGCGGAGGGGAGGGGGGTCGGTTTGCGTGGTTGAAAGGGCATCAGAGTGCGTGCAGGCGAAAGCGAAAAAACGGAAAAAGTATCTTACTCCTGTCTGGTTTCTATGGTAGACTGTCCGGTAGCCGTATGAAAACCAACCCGGGATTCCTTTTTGTTTGTGTCAAACGCACCGTGCTCACGGAAGGCGTTCAGAACTAAAAAGGTTGCAGTGGGAGCAATGTTTTGTTCACCTACACTCCACGCCCCAACGTGCAGGTGACCAGAAGGTTACACAAACAAAACAAAAGAAACCCGGCTATCCTTTTTGAGGTACTGCTGATACAGCGTGCCCCTGTGTGCGTACCTCGGGAGGGGGGTGGGGGATGGGTGGGTGTCCCGACTGAACACCGTTCGACCCTTCTCGCGCAACCCTCCCCATTGTTTCGCCTGTTCGATTGCCGTGTCGGGATCCGGGGTATTTTCTTTGGAGGTCGGGCGAGTTTCTTAACTCGCCTGCTCTCCAGGACTGCCTGCTGTTGAAGCTTTGCATGACATTGTGCAATGTGCCCTTTCACGATCCAGCGGGTGGGGGGGGGGGCAGATATAGGTTTTTTGGAGGGGGGGGGGTTTATGATATGGTCCATATTCCTGTTTTCTTTCCTTGCGTTCTTCGTTCAGTAAGTTGGAATAATCCAGGGGATGCGAGTCTGAGATATCTTGCCGATCACAAGGGCCTCCGCACATGTTCCGTGTATGCGTGGCTGTTGCATCAGAGTCCGCTCGGTGCACTTACACTGAACACACACTTGCTTGCAAGAGATGGGTTCGATGAGACGGATCGAGCATAGCTCGTGGTTACAGAAGAGCTATTTTGCACATGGCTTTCGCGCGGAAGGTGTCATTCAGCTCTGCCGACCGTGCTCTGCATGCCACCCCTTCATCAGTTCGTCAGCGACATCAAATGGGGGCCTCTGCTCAGAAATGCAAAACGGTGACCCGCTTCACAAAACTGGTTGTAAAGTGGCACAGTTTGCCACACAGTGGCACAGAGCGAAGGCCCCCAACGAAGTACAATAGAGGAAGGGCGGCAGAACTGAAGTGACACATTCCATAGATGTGTGCACACGTAACACAACATCGCCTTCTTGCATTGGTCAGCCCTTTACGATGAGATATATGGACCTTAGAAGGCCCTGTAGTTGAAGCAGTTTCTGGGTGTTGTGACGCGTGTCCCAGCAGAGCAAACGAGCAGCATTCAGAAGTTCGGGCGTGCAGAAGGCAAGCCAGCTGTGTCTTTACGCTCGGCTTGTCGATACTGGGTCCCTTTCTGATGTTTGCAGCGTACCAAAAAGTTCATTCTCCTCGACGCCATTCACCGGCATCATATGTTGAGTATGATGCCATTCGTTCGGGTTCACATTGGGAGGTGTGGAGGCGAGTGATTATTCCGATATTATACCGGGACACAGCTGGCGTCAGTATGCGTCAATGAGCAGTGTGAGAAATCACCAGACAGCGAACTATCCCTGCGTCGTCGCCATGGAAGCCACAAAGAGCCTCCAGTGACGAGGCACACAAGGCCGTCTGTGTCAAACCGTCTCCTTATCTGAGAGCACGTGTCCCGAACAGCCCACAATCTCGAGAACTAGAGGCAAGGCCCCTGCCCTCTGACTCCCCCCTTCTTCTGAGTTTCAGTCTTGTTAAAGCCTTGCACGCACCCCCTCACAACAGTGGTGTTTGTTGGCATGATTCGAGGCAGTTGTGTGTCAAAGCACAGACTGTCCTGGCGGTGAGCATGAAACAACCACCTCCCCAATTCCACCGACCCACCCTCATGTCCACCCACCACCACACCTCCCCACAGGCACGCACAAGCTTGTCTTGCGCGCTGTTGTGGCAATGCCACAAGACACAGCCCTCGTCTTGCTTCTGTCGTGGTCTGTAGTTGTCTGTGCCACAGCGGACACGCAGAACGCTGATATTAATACGGACCTTGTATTCAAGTCCAACTCCAGCGGGACATGGTACGGCGCAGAGGTTGCATGCCGCAGGTCGAGGCAGGGCCATCTTCTCTCACTCACGAGCCATCTGGCGGAGGGGCTCCTCAACGGATTCACGCACGAAGACACTGACATGACGTACTGGGTGGGCGCGAGGAAAATGCCCGGTGGGACGTGGAAATGGGCCGACGGATCTGAGTTCTACATGACAACGTTCATGACTGACCGTTTCACTAACGGGTCTGTCTTCTCGCGGACAACGTTCATGAACACCCATTCCAGTGTCAGCAACACGGCACCGTCTGAGGAAGCCCCAAGCTGCATGTACATCGAGTGGCAAGACGAAGCTGTTCTCAAGGCTGGGCCGTGTGATGTACAACGGGGGTACCTCTGCTCTATTTCTGCGGGCCTTGATTGTGCTTGGTCACACCTTGATCTGACAATCCCAGACGGGTACATCAAAGGGAGGGCGGCCCCTATCAACATCTCGCCGCTTGGGATCGTGAGCAAAGATGGCGTCGAGATGGGCATCGGCGAATGGGAGACATCGTCGAGGATCAGCGTCTTACTCAGCGAGGACTGCAGGTGGAGGGCAGTGTTCTATGTGGACAAGTTCAAGACCCCAATGGTCATGACAGGGTGTGAAGGGAGTGAACTCACAGTGGGGAGATTGGAAAGTTCGTGCCGACCACCAAGAGAGGTGCAGTTTGGAAGGAATGAGGTGAAGACACCGAGTCCGGAGGTGACTCCGACGCCGACGAACGCGCCTCCGAGCAGCACAAATGCACCACCGGACGTGACGGTGGTGGATGAGAAGGAGGGGAGTGGCATACCCATGTGGGTGTGGCCACTTGCCTTCACCTCCGTCGCACTTGTATCTGCGATGATGGCAGTCGGGGCCGCGCGGCGTCGTGGGCGTTCCCCCAAAGAGAAGCAGGTCGAGAATGTGGAGATGAAGAACAAACCGGAGCCCAAGCAGCGGTGCGACCCTTCTGCCGAGATGGATCATGACACTGCAGCGTGCGCGATCTGTCAGAAGTTCTGTCAGGACAGTGCAAAGGAGCGTCTTGTGGGCGTACACATGGCCCTGCAGAAGCAGTTCTGTGCCCCCTTCAACGTCGTATCCACGCGGTGCCATCACGTAGGAAACGAACATGTGCATGTCTTCTCTGTAGAGAACGACTTGGACGCACCTAGCCTCGGTGCACTCAGTACCATATACTCCAGAACAAAACCGCGCCTGCCCAAGAACACACGCATCCACATCGAACACTGCAAGCCGACACCCAGCCTTGACGACGAGAGCGACGAGGAAGCCCCGAAGCCTGTAGACCCTCAGGAAGAAGACCAGCAGTACTCAGAAAGTGAGGGCGGGCTGGAGACGGGTTATGATGTCGACACTCTGAGATACCACTTCGACTGAGACACGATCTTGCGACCACGTGGCCACACTCTGCACAGGCACTCTACAACCAGCTCCTGCGGAATGGCATCAGTGGCAGGGTATTCTGTGCGTGCACCACTGATACTTCAAAACGATTGAACTCTGGGGGGGGGGGGGGGGGCGTTTTATCACATGCACCACGGACTAGTCGGGCAGTGACGGGTGGGGTCGACTAGTCGGGACGACGGGTGAAAACTCGACAGGCGGCACCCGTCGACTCGACGGGTGGCACCCGTCGGCACGACGGGTGAACCTGCTGAAACGACGGGTGTTCCAGCCATTTCCTGTTGATATGGGCCAATTTCCATTGAAAACTAGGGGAGTACCTTGCATGGCATCAGGTTATTTTTCACGCCGAACTATCTTCCCTGCACAGACCCACCCCCGATTACTTTCCATTTACAATTCCTAGTTGGTGATGGGGCCTCAAGTGCATGTGCGACGGCTGTTCTCGTGGATTTTCATTGTTCGAGGGATCTTGACTCTGACAAACTGTGTCAGTTTGACAGAGCAACCTACTTCATGAAGGTGATCACTTTTCTGCCAGGCAAATTTTCGCCCCAGCCAACCCTTGCACAACCCACAAGGCAGTCTCCAAGATACCGTACCCTCATCACCACCCAGGCCAAGATACCCCAAGATACCATCATCACCACCCAGGCCACCCAGACGAGCCACACCAATCAATGCCAGCGGCAAAGCGTACTGCAGCGCAGGCCCTCGCCAGCGCTGTGGACATGACGGTGTTTGTACGTGCTTGGATCAACACGTATGTTGTCGAGCGTGATGCTGATGGGTTGAGCCACATGGCCCTGAAGCAGCTTCTCGGCAAGCTGGCGGATAATCAAGTCGACTGATCCCATCATCAGTCTTGCCCTGTACAAAAAGTATGAGAAGGTGGGGGGTGGGGTGATCAGCAAGTCGACCGCGAAGGATGGTCGCACGATGTACGCTGCCCGTGTCAATAGCGGGTCAGACATCGAGTTTGTCGGGTTGGGCCTCCGGAAGAGCAACGGGAAGGACCACCCGACAGGGCTCAAGGAGATGGCCGACGCCTGCCCCGCGGCACTGCAGCTATGGTGAAGCTGTACGAGGCGGAGAAGAAACAGGCACAGAAGACCCAGCAGAGCAGGCTGGCCGTAGGCATTTTCGACGGTGCCTTCGCAACACGGTTGGTGACAGTTGCCGATAAGCAGAAGGATGAGTACAGAACGTGGTTCACGTTCAACTTCCTGAAGCAAATCGCAAGAGTGCAGAGAGGGGTTTTCGAAAAGGCGAACGTGATGTTTCGGCTCGCCTGCTTAGGGTAGCAGGGGACCATCTTGAGCTGTGGTCGGCATTTAGTAAGATGGGGTCATCTTCGCACAGGAGCGCGTTTTGTACCACACCACGAAATGACTGGTTGAAACAGCTCCACGCCTGCCACAGGGCTAGCATCCAGGAACTTCATGAAGCTGGGTTTGAGAGCCTGTACGCAGGGGTCACCCCCCCTGCCGACATAAACGGGTTCATCGCAATACTCGCAGAGATCTTGCCTGATGGACCTGCCGTGCAGAAGGCTGTCCTTGGCAGCTCAACGTGTTCTAACATGACGGGAAACCAGGCCAGAGATGTTCTGAGTCGCTTACTCACCATTACCAAGACGAAGGGGGTGCAGCATCTACTCTGTATTGCAATGGAAATGCTTGTGCATTTCCGCTACAACGACATCCCCCATCAAGTACCACCAGGAGGGAAAGTGCGCGAAACAGTTCATCTTCTCGCTCATCGCAATGCACATCCTTGTGTTTGTCCTGGAGTGGGTGTCACCTGGGAGAACATCCGAGGGGCGTGGTGTTACATATATCCATTCGATGAGCCACTGGTTTGATCCAGAAGATGCACACCCCCTCGCCCTGAGTGACGAGGAACTGGAGAGGGGGAATGGCGTCTCCAAACGCCATGCCCTGAGGGTGACATCGCAGCAGACCGCCGAACGGGACCTGCTGCTCTTCGAAATGCAGAGGACCAAAGGCAAGGGGTGCGGCCTGCTGGACCAACCGAGCACCCCGACCCTCCTGAAGTTCGGCGCGATAAAGCTTTGCTGCTGTGTCACCGCGAGGAACGCTTGTTGGAAGGGAGCAACGGCAGCACTGCAGCGGAGACTCGAGTCCCTCAGCCTTGGATCTCACGTCACAAAAAGGGGGCGATGGGGCCAACAATTTCTGGGCGACCCGGAAAACACCACTCCAAAGGCAACGCTGCTCGCATGCATCTGCAAGTCCAAATCCTGGGGCAACAGCGAGGATGTGCCAGAAGTGCCAGAACCAACCCCATCCGGTACAGTGCCTGTGCAGCAACATATCTGCATTGTGTGCTCCAAAGTTGTCCACACGAGAGAAGCACTGTTTGCGCATTATGATGCTGCACATCGGCCACAAAACAACGCGCCGTGTCAGACCTGCACTGTCACATGCCAGGAGTGCGGCAAACGGACAAAATCGAAGGGACTGAGCCAGCACTACCTCAGTCACCATTCGCGCGTGCTGACACAAAAGCGTTGCTGTGTTTGTTTCGAGCTCTTTAAAACCACTGTAAAGCGCGAAGAGCACATGAGATCCGCGCACCCGTAAGTGAGGGGGGGGGTGTTTGGCAGTTCAGGTACGTAGGTGATTTTGTTTGTCCTCGAGAGCGGAGTGACGTCGTGGGGGAGTTGTCTTGAGGCCCCACCCCCAGGCCCCCTGCCCACCTGGATGGCTCACCCCCCTCCTGGTGGTCCACCGGTGGGCAGCCCCTTCACCAACTAGGAATTGTAAATGGAAAGTAATGGGGGGGGTGGGTCTGTGCAGGGAAGATAGCTCGGCGTGAAAAATAACCTGATGCCATGCAAGGTACTCCCCTAGTTTTCAATGGAAATTGGCCCATATCAACAGGAAATGGCTGGAACACCCGTCGTTTCAGCAGGTTCACCCGTCGACTCGACGGGTCCACCCGTCGAGTCGACGGGTGCCACCCGTCGTTTCACCCGTCGTCATTTCACCCGTCGTCCCGACTAGTCGTCCGGGCGACTAGTCCGTGGTGTGCACGTCAGAAGAACTTTGTCGCAGTGAAAAAGATAGTTGGCAGCGCTTTGGGTGACAAAATACAACCTGCCTTGCCTTGTTGCTTTGGATGAAGCGCAGCATTCGCACCAACCTTCATGAGGCAAACCACATGAGGTTTGTTCACCCGGTTTTGGCGCACAGCGAGATCTTTTTTTCCAGCTGTTTTCCCGGAGCTTCGCCTCACTCGGAGAAAGTCAGAGACGTGGGATGTATCCTTCTCTGAAACATTTCTGAGACCGGCGTCAATAATGCCGAGGTTGCGTACCCCTCCCCCCGTTCACTGCTGAGGGTGGGACCCCCCCCGCCCCTGTTTCAGGCGAGTCACCTTCGCACGCGAGTCTTCCCCCCCGCGTGTTCATTCTTGGTTGTTAGGTTCCCCCATTCCTCGGTTCAGGTCAGCGTCCTGCCCTGATGTCACGTCATTGTGAGCCGTTTGTTTTTGTGCAGGGGCAGCTCAGCGCCTGTGGTTCTGCTTTCCCTGCGGGAGACGGCGTGGTGTACCCGTAAGGTCCCGCAAGGTCAACAGCTTGGGATTGCCCTCGCCAAGGCGGTTCACAGGAGAGAAGAAGAATGTGCCAGGTCCCGAAGTGCCCACCCCACCCACAACTGCTCCCGGCCTCGCATTGTATCACATGCCTTCTGAAGTTTGATAGGAATGATGAAGCTGGGCCCGCAGAAGCTGGGCCTCGAGCAGGAGGTGCAAGTGCCACCGTCTGCCACAGTGCCAGAACCCGCAAACGGGTCTGCGGGTTTACCCAGACATCCTCTCTTCGTTGTGTGCACAGGTGCGCACAAACAAAAATGTGGAGAGAAGTACCGTCACTGCGACTCACAGAGGTAATAACTTGCGCAGTGCTCAAGAAACCTCGGTATCTGTCACGACGTGATTCACGATCACGACGATTTCCCCCTCTCACAGCACTTCACTTTGTGTTACAAGCAGTTGTAATAATCCTCACCACACCACACCACCCCACAGGCACGCACAGTCCTGTCTTGTGCGCTGTTGCGATGCCACGAGACACGACCCTCGCCGTGCTCGTGTCTCTGTTGTGGTGTGTCACGGCATCAACCACGTCATCAAACTCCAACTCTAAGATTGATGCTGCGGTCTACGTCACCAAGTCCAATGTCAGCTATTCGTGGTATGGTGCGGAGTTGTCATGCCGCAAGAACGAAGGCCACCTCCTCTCATTCACAAGCCCTCTGGCGCAGGAGGTTGTCGATAAGTTTCCGGAAACAGACACCGCTGATACGACGTACTGGGTGGGTGCGAGGAAAATGCCTGGTGGCAAATGGGAGTGGGCCGATGGATCTGAATACAAAGGGGCAGCGGTGAACGAACGTTTCGATGAGCCGGTGACGTCTACACAAACCCCAATCTGCATGTACGTCGAGTGGAAAGAACAAGCTGTTCTCAAGGCTGGGCCGTGTGAGAAGCTTCGGAAGTACCTCTGCTCTGATTCTGGTAACCTTGATTATGCTTGGCCACAAGTTGATCTGACAATCAAGAGCGCGGACATTCATGGGGAGAAGTTCCCGATCAAGATCAAACCGTCTGGGATCGTGAGCGAAGGTGGCGTCGAGATGGGCATCGGCGAATGGGAGACACCGTCGAGGATTAGCGTCTCACTCCGCAACGACTGTCTGTGGAGGGCAGTGTTCTCTGTGGACTTTCAGGGAGAGCTTTAGGTTATGACGGGGTGTGACGGGAGTACTCCCAAGAAGTCCACCCTGGAAGAGACCAAGGCTTCCCTCATAACGGCATACAAAATAAAGAACAAAGGCACAGATGCGCCGATGCCACCGATACCGAACGGCTTTACGGACGCGCCTCCGAGCACCACAAATGCACCACCGGACGTGAAGCTGGTGGAGGAGCAGGGGAGTGGCATACCCATGTGGGTGTGGCCAGTTGCCTTTATCGCTGTCGCACTTGTATCTGCGATGCTGGCAGTCGGGGCCGCGCGGCGTCGTGGGCGTTCCCCCAAAGAGAAGCAGGTCGAGAATGTGGAGATGGAGAACAAACCGGAGCCCAAGCAGCGGTACGACCCTTCTGCCGAGGTGGATCATGACACTGCAGCGTGCCCGATCTGTCAGAAGTTCTGTCAGGACAGTGCAAAGGAGCGTCTTGTGGGCGTACACATGGCCCTGCAGAAGCAGTTCTGTGCCCCCTTCAACGTCGTATCCACGCGGTGCCAGCACGTAGGAAACGAACACGTGCATGTTTTCTCTGTAGAGAACGACTTGGACGCACCTAGCCTCGGTGCACTCAGTACCATATACTCCAGAACAAAACCGCGCCTGCCCAAGAACACACGCATCCACATCGAACACTGCAAGCCGACACCCAGCCTTGACGACGAGAGCGACGAGGAAGCCCCGAAGCCTGTAGACCCCCAAGAAGAAGACCAGCAGTACTCAGAAAGTGAGGGCGGGCTGGAGACGGGTTATGATGTCGACACTCTGAAATACCACTTCGACTGAGACACGATCTTGCGACCACATGGCGATTGCTGATTCCTGATCACACATAGACGTCGTCGCACGGCGGTGACTGACGTGGGCTTGTTGGGAGCGCTGGCTCTCTACTGCGTTCTTATCTTGTTGAGCAGATTATCCCCCTTTCCCCTTGTGTCTTCAGAAGCTTCCTGTGTTTCTTCCCACAACAAGACTCATTTCAAAGGGCAGCAATTTGACCACCCATTCGCATCAACACCCCCTTTCACAGGGGCCACACCACACTGCCGCTCGTGTGCACAAACAAAACTGTGCAACGCCTTCTGGCCACGTTGTGTACGTCACTGCCCGAGTCGTCTCGTACGTTAGGGCTCGGGTCGTCGATAAGAAGTGGGACACCATCTTGTTGCAGAGTTTGTGGACTGCCCCCGACACTTCACGTCGCTTCGCACCGCCTTGCGACACACTGTGTGCGTGCAACAGAACCATGTCTGGTTCTGTATTTTTCATGTCGGGATGAGGCTTCAAGATCTCACGGTCCGCACGGCTCCTTTTATTCTTACCAGTTACGAGCGACGGAGCATAGCGAACCCCCCCCCCCTAGGCATAGGGTGCGGGCGATTCGGTTATCGCCCAAATCGCAAAAATTATCGCCCTCATTATCGCCCATTCTGTCAAGGCGATAAGTGGGCGATAATTTTTCCGTCGTATTTTTGGGGGCAAAATGGCGGCCAGGGACGTCAGATCACTGCTGAGGTGGTGAGTGGATCATTGCCTCAGTGAAGACCCGGTTCCTGACCTAGATCAAGCCCTCTGCTCCAGTGTTCTCAGTGGGTGATGACTCTGTGACCAGGGTCAGAACCGCCCCAGGTCTCAGATCAGCCGTGAAGCTTCCTGTGGGCTATGCAACGAGTCATCTCAAACGTACGGAGTTCATCTCCTCCCATTCAGACCGACTACACTAGGACCACGCATCTCCTTCAACACTAAGGTGGACCCGCTTCATGCTCACGAGTGCTCCTAGTAACGGAGAGTGAACAGGTCCTGAGCGAGGTCAGGATCTGGGCCAATGCCCAGTTCCTCACGGGTTTTGACCGAGGAAGTGACCCACCCACATGACGTCAGTGGTCAGAAGCTGATTTCTGATGCAGAATCCTAAGTCTTGGCCCAGTTGTTGACGAGGTCACAGGGCCCTGTGGGACCCAGGGTCAGTAGAGCGGTAACCCACTCACCACTAGCTGAAGACCCCTTCAGAAAGTGTGAAAGAAAACGGGCGATACTGGGCGATAATTTGGCGATAATTGGGCGATAATGGGCGATAAGGCGATTCGATACGCGATAATCGGGGCTCGAACCCGGTTGGGCGAATATAGGGCGATAGGCGAATCGCCCGCACCCTATGCCTAGGGCGGGTCGAAAGCCTGTCCCAAAATGGGGTTTTTCGACATAGCAGCCGCGGCCCTCTATTTGACCTTCTGACCCCCCAGAACCCACCATACCCCGGTTTTTGGGCCCTAGGAGTCCGATTTTCGGGCTCCCGAGCCCCGGAAAGTCGATTTTTGATGATGTCAAAATTTTGTTCCCTATACTGCACCTCAGGGTCACGCACGGGTTCGCCAGTCCACTATCAGCCCATGTGCAGGCCCACTTTCTCGACCTCCTCCACCCCTTCCTCCCCTGCGTCCTCAAGACCCTCCATAGGTGCCAATCCTGCATCTTTCGACCCTCTTCCCACTCCAGCGTCGCACCAAACTGTTGAATGCGGGCAGCCACCATCTCCTTCTCTGTATACACTGCCAGATCATGCAAAGATGCATACTGATGCAGAGTGGGAACCGTCATCAACTTGCACAGTGTGCGGTGCTTGGCTGCAAGGGACAGGCGGCACAACTGGCCACTGCTCCGACACTGAGATGCTGGTCTGGCCAACGAACTCTTTGTAAGTTGAAAGGTCTCCTCTGTCGGGAGGGGGGTTTGCGAACCAATCCTCACGACTTGCTCATGGCTTGCTGAGCAGGGCGTGCAATGACTTTCTGATTATTCAGGACGTGCATTCGAAGCCCGCGCACTTCTTCTGTGAAATGGTTGTTGCGAGAGTTGCACTGTGTGATTCCTTGATCCCCTTCCTCGCCTCAGCGTACGGAGGACGCTTGAATGTCCCGAGCATATCCTTCGCAGCGTCTTTAGCCAGTTCCGCGCACTCGTCATTTACATAAGGCGCGTGCAGCATAAATACCCGGACACTGTTCTGAGACCAGGTCCCACAGGACCCTGGTCTTGAGCGCCAGAAGAGAACCTTGATGATAAGCTCGGGCTCTGCGTTGCAGCTGGGTACTCGCTGCGCTCTTCCACCTCCCTTGACTGTCTGCATCCACAGGAGAAATGCTTCGCAGATAACGGCAGCAGTGGCAAGTGTTTAGTCGGGACAGTTTACCTGCCTTGCATTCTAAGAGAGCATTCTCATGAGGGCATCAACACTAATGCATCACTGTCGGCTATGATGACATCCTCCCTGTTCCTGGCAGCTCCGAGTTCAATAGCAGGCCACCCAACGACTGTGTCAGATGGCAGTATTCGATGCCATCTTCTCACTGTCCGAATCGTTGGGATACGACGTTGTTTGTGGCGCGGATGAGCGGTTGCATCAGAAAATCACAGCCGCAGGATGGTGTGCGCTCGGACGTCCCAGGATGAGAGTGTTTTACTATCTGCCCGTGGCAGGCGTCCGTGCCATGACCCGGAGGTGCAGTATAGGGAACGGAAAAATTGACATCATCAAAAATCGACTTTCCGGGGCTCGGGAGCCCGAAAATCGGACTCCTAGGGCCCAAAAACCGGGGTATGGTGGGTTCTGGGGGGTCAGAAGGTCAAATAGAGGGCCGCGGCTGCTATGTCGAAAAACACCATTTTGGGACAAAAAAACGGGGCTTTCGACCCCCCCTACCCCCCCCCCCCCCTGTTTCAGGCGAGTCACCTTCGCACGCGAGTCTTCCCCTCCGCGTGGTTATTCTTGGTCGTTAGGTTCCCCCATTCCTCGGTTCAGGTCAGCGTCCTGCCCTGATGTCACGTCATTGTGAGCCGTTTGTTTTTGTGCAGGGGCAGCTCAGCGCCTGTGGTTCTGCTTTCCCTGCGGGAGACGGCGTGGTGTACCCGTAAGGTCCCGCAAGGTCAACAGCTTGGGATTGCCCTCGCCAAGGCGGTTCACAGGAGAGAAGAAGAATGTGCCAGGTCCCGAAGTGCCCACCCCACCCACAACTGCTCCCGGCCTCGCATTGTATCACATGCCTTCTGAAGTTTGATAGGAATGATGAAGCGGGGGAAAATCATGAAGAAAAGAAGGAAGTTGTAAGAAGGGATGAGTATCTCAATGGCTGTTGAGAGAACCCGCGGGTGTGCGACGATCTGTGCTCAACAATAGGGTCAGACGTGTTCAGTTGCCATCAAGCTAAGGGAGTGGCAAACGCACCGTGCTCACGGGAAGTGTTTTGTGTTCGCGACACCTGAGAAGGTTATCGCAAACAGAACAAAAAGAAACCCGACAATCCTATTTTTATCCAGCAATGCGATTGTTTTCCTCTCCTCACTGCCCCTCATATCCTCACCACACCACACCACCCCACAGGCACGCACAGGCCTGTCTTGTGCGCTGTTGCGATGCCACGAGACACGACCCTCGCCGTGCTCGTGACTCTGTTGTGGGGTGCCACGGCAGAAATGTCTTTTTTAGATGGTGTGATGTCGGGCCGGAACTCAGATTCCAACTCTAAGATTGATGCTGCGGTCTACGTCACCAAGTCCAATGTCAGCTATTCGTGGTATGGTGCGGAGTTGTCATGCCGCAAGAACGAAGGCCACCTCCTCTCATTCACAAGCCCTCTGGCGCAGGAGGTTGTCGATAAGTTTCCGGAAACAGACACCGCTGATACGACGTACTGGGTGGGTGCGAGGAAAATGCCTGGTGGCAAATGGGAGTGGGCCGATGGATCTGAATACAAAGGGGCAGCGGTGAACGAACGTTTCGATGAGCCGGTGACGTCTACACAAACCCCAATCTGCATGTACGTCGAGTGGAAAGAACAAGCTGTTCTCAAGGCTGGACCGTGTGAGAAGCTTCGCAAGTACCTCTGCTCTGCTTCTGGTAATCTTGATTATGCTTGGCCACAAGTTGATCTGACAATCAAGAGCGCGTACATCCATGGGGAGAAGTTCGAGATCAAGATCAAATCGTCTGGGATCGTGAGCGAAGGTGGCGTCGAGATGGGCATCGGCGAATGGGAGACACCGTCGAGGATTAGCGTCTCACTCCGCAACGACTGTCTGTGGAGGGCAGTGTTCTCTGTGGACTTTCAGGGAGAGCTTCAGGTCATGACGGGGTGTGACGGGAGTACTCCCAAGAAGTCCACCCTGGAAGAGACCAAGGCTTCCCTCATGGAGGCTTACACGCACAAACACACTGACGGTATTCCGATTCCACCGACACCGACGAACGGCTTTACGTACGCGCCTCCGAGCACCACAGATGCACCACCGGACGTGAAGCTGGTGGAGGAGGAGGGGAGTGCAATACCCATGTGGGTGTGGCCACTTGCCTTTATCTCTGTCGCACTTGTATCTGCGATGATGGCAGTCGGGGCCGCGCGGCGTCGTGGGCGTTCCCCCAAAGAGAAGCAGGTCGAGAATGTGGAGATGGAGAACAAACCGGAGCCCAAGCAGCGGTACGACCCTTCTGCCGAGGTGGATCATGAGGCTGCGGCAGACTGCGAGGTTTGCCAAACTTTCAGTGAGGACAGTGCGAAGATACGTCTTGTCGACATACACATGGCCCTGCAGAAGCAGTTCCGCGACCCCCTCAATGTTGTATCCACGCGGTGCCATCACGTAGGAAACGACCACGTGCATGTCTTCTCTGTAGAGAACGCCCTGGACGCACATAGCCTCGGTGCACTCAGTACCGTGTACTCCAGAAAAAAACCGCGCCTGCCCAAGAACACACGCATCCACATCGAACACTGCAAGCCGACACCCAGCCTTGACGACGAGAGCGACGAGGAAGCCCCGAAGCCTGTAGACCCTCAGGAAGAAGACCAGCAGTACTCAGAAAGTGAGGGCGACCTGGAGACGGGTTACGACGTTGACACTCTGAAATACCACTTCGACTGAGACACGATCTTGCGACCACGTGGCGATTGCTGATTCCTGATCACACAAGTAGACTCGACGCCAGCACACGGTGGCTGTTTCCTTTCGTGTTCCCTTCGTGTCACTGTGGGGCCAGGGCTGGATGCTGGGCTGGGGTCTAAGAGCCTTGAACGATGTGAACGGATGGAGTTCTTTCCCATGGACCCAACGCTACCTTCCACATCTGGATTGCCTGCTTTACGAGGCTGCGCCTGTCGTTCCCTTTGTGTCTGCTATCACACATCTGCCCGCGCTGTGGGTCATATCCAGGTGTTCTACCAGTATCCCCCGTGTCGAGAACCTTGTTTACCTGCTTCGTTTTATCATAATATTTATTGAAGATACTCCTTTCAACCCTTCGCTCGAGAGAACTGCATACAAGCGAGAGGAAAGGGAGCAGTGTGCGGAGATCACGCGAAGGGCAGGTGCTCGGTGGGCTCGGCACGAATTTTTAGGTTCACGTGTGTGTGTGTGTGTGACAGTGGAGGCAGCACTAGAGTTTGCTCGGTGTGTTCTACACTCAACTAAAAAAGATTGCCGGGTGCGTGTGCCACATTCCAACTATTGCCACAGTGGGGCCAGAGTTATTGTAACACGACACAGCAGCCCCTGTCGTAGCTCTCTGTGACTTGATTCCCTGCTCTCCCTCTGGTTCACCGTGATGTGCACACCCAGTCGCTGACCTGCTGTAGTATATTCCTCAAGAGCAGGCGCCCCATGCCACAATATTCCTCCTAGTTGATGGTGACACTTCTGGTTGGAGTGGAGTAACACAACCAACCTCACAGGACGAGACCCCCTCCTCCCCATTTGCCATTCACTGTGGCTGTCAGTTGCAGCGGCAGAAGCGCTGCTCGTCGTGTGGCTCTCCACCCTCTGCATCATGGCCGTCATCTCTTTCTGGTGTGGTCCTTCCATTCCCCGCCCCGGCCATTTTCACACCCCCCCCCCCCATCTCCTTGTTGAATATTCCCTGACAAGCTCGGTTCACAAAAAGCGAAGACGCAATGCCGTACCCCATGCGGAAATACATGGCAGTGTCATCCGTGGGGAGGGGGGGAGGGGGATCGAGTGCTGCATAGTTGCAACCACAGCCCGTCCTTGTATGTTGTTTGTTTTTCTTTTTGCGTGTGATGGTTGTAAGTAGTAGCCGCCTGGAAAGTAGTTTTTTTAGGACGCGTTCTCAAATGATTGCATCCCCTGCCTGGCACGACTGCTACCACACTTTGCAGGGCCTTACAGCTTGTTCAGGAGTTTGGAGTTGAGAACATTGTCTATCAGTTTCTTCTGGTGTCATGTCGTCACCTGTGCCTTGCTTCCTGCGGTGTCTTGGCAGCTGACGAGGTGATGTCAACGCTGTTGCACAACCGCATACCATCCACCGCCACTTATCATCATCCCAAGGCCGTTCGAAGGGTGCTCAGGTGGCCTCTGGTGGAGATCTCCCACCAGATGCAACTGCTGAAAGTAGGCATTCTTTTTAAAAGAAAATGCCTGTCGGTGGTTCCTCCGAGTGAGGCACTGCGCACCCACGCCGCACCCCTCAGAGCCCATCCGACACAGTGATCGCTCTGTGTCGCGTAGCCAACAGGCATTTGAAGATCGCTGTAGATTGCGATGTGAGAGTGTCACTGCTCTGAACAGGGCATTCTGTGAGGTATTGGCGTAATCCTGGCGGGGAAGTCGGAAAGAAACGAGGGGGTGCCAGAGAGGCGGCACGATCAAGCCTTTCCGGCTGCCCTTCCAGCTTGGGTGTCTTCGTGAGTGATATTTTGGAAGAATTGTTGTTTTTTTCACGCTGGAAAACGATGAGGCGTTGTTTGTGCGCCAAACCCCCCCCCCATTTTTTGAAGGTGCTGGGAGACTTACTTTTCCATTCACTCTCGACGATCAAACCCCCCCCCCCCCATTTTTTTAATGCTGACACTGGTGACGCACATTTCCACAGATGAGTGCCTTGACGTCTGATCATGTGAACCAAAGGACGTTTTTTGCATACCATCACAGCCTAATTGCCCACACAGTACAACAACACAACACAGGCCGGAAAAAACACTGGATTTCCGACACAACCTGCAAAACGAGTGAAGGGTGGTCATTCTTGTGATCCCTTCTCCTTCGATTTCACTACCCCCCCCCCCCCTTTTTTATCCATGCACATGTTGTTTTACAACCTGCCATCGAGCGAAGGGAAGTCAGCACCGTGTTTACTTTTTCTTCTACTCCACTGGGATACCCCCCCCCCTCCCCCACTCCTTTCTGTTGCGTTCCTCAGTTCTTTTTCGGGGCTCTTGCCTGCTTCCCCCCCCCCTCCCCACACCCCCCCGTTTTGCAGGCGGTTCCGTAAAGTCGTGCTCTTTTGCTTTCTGGTAGAAACACCCTGCCCAGCAACTGTACACACAGCTCCGAATTCCTTTTCGTTGATCACACGCTTGCATGACGAGGCATGTCTCAAGGCTGTGTTGTTAGGCCCTGTGTGAAGGTGGTATGAAGGTGCTAATCCTAAAGCTTCATCAGCCGCACGATACCTACGGAGCAAGAAGCCCTTCCCCCCCCCCCCCCCCCGAGATTGACTATCCCATCAGCAGCCCCCACCCGAAGGCCCTTGCTAGCCCACATTACCACTTGCCAGCGAGCCGAAGGGGCGACAGGCCTCCTTGGCTTGTCCTTGCA
Organism: Rhynchopus euleeides; assembly: GCA_963210315.1. Taxonomy (NCBI): domain Eukaryota; phylum Euglenozoa; class Diplonemea; order Diplonemida; family Diplonemidae; genus Rhynchopus; species Rhynchopus euleeides. Next base: position 1,102,126 of record OY723249.1, on the reverse strand, counting down.
TGGACAGGTCTGGCAGGAGGAGGATTTCTCTGAAAACAGACAAATCCTCATTGCCCGTGTTCCTGTTGGTCGGCTCTGCGTCTCCAACAACGGCAGTGGCGAGAGAGAGCTCTTTCATGGTGTGCGTTCTTTCTCTGCTCGTCTGCACAAATAGGTAAACCTGCTTTCTTTGTGCATCCCAGAAACTACCGAACCGTAGTGAAGGCATGCGTCGTGCTCCAGCAACGAGGCTCGTGGATCGTGTATACCTTGATTGCTTCAAATCTTGAGCCCAAGATTGGCAACCAAAGGTTACGCCGCTCTTTCGTTCAGCTTCTGCAAGGCAGGCCTTGCTCCATCCACTCCCAACTCTGAAAGTAGTAGATGCGGAAGGTTTTCTTCAGCTATTACTCTCAGCTTTGGCGTATTTTTTCCCCCAACAACTCGCACCTCCCAGATTCCAACGTTGGCCGAGGGGGGTTTTCTCATCAGAAACCGCAACGCAAAATAAAAATCCTTTGCGGGTGACTCATGTATGTGGGGCACCCGCGTGGCTGGCCCCCCCACCACCCCCCCTTGATATCCTTCCATCAGTTTAGTTCCGATCTGGTATTGTTGGTGTGTGTGTGTGTGTCCGTTGTGAGATGTGTTCGTCTTGTGCATAGTTTTGTCATCGCTTCGCCCTGTCTGATGTGCGAAAAGGAGGAGTCGGGTGCCTGTGTGTTGTGAGGTATCATCTTCATCCGTCGTCTTTTCGAACCGTGTTTGTGGTTGCGGAATCCTTGTGGATTAGTCTGGTGCTGGTTCGGTGGGTAAAAATGTTGGCGCTCCTGAGGACCGCACATCACGTCATTTGGAAAATTTGACAACTTTTGTGTATAGTTCGGTTCTGATTGCAGGGGTGCCATGCGTGCGCACCCAAACTACAAACCACGCTAACTAGGGATTGTATCTTGCAGCATCGCCTGTGATTGTGCGAAGAGTTAGCTGTTCGCCATCGTTCTCCTCCCAATAAATGGATACACCGAAATGCACCACCACAGGCGTGTGCAGTTTTGGGTACCCTGCCCGCTCCAATGTGAGTGGGTAGAATGCGGAGGGGAGGGGGTGGGTGGGTTGCGGATTGGGACTTTGTTATGCGGGGGGATGATTTCAAAATTTCCTTGGGAGGAGTGTGCGCTCAAGGGAAAGTGGTTCAGTTTCTGTTGATTTTTTACTGCAACAGGGCCCCTGTCAGTGTCAAAAAGATAGTAGGCAGCGCTTGGGCAACAAATTCAACCTTCTCATCAGGCTGCGGAGCTGCTTTTGTTTTGCCTGGATTTGCCGCACAAACAACGGTCTTTATCTTTTTTTGCAGCTGCTGGACAGGGCGCTTTCTTCCAGAAACGAAAGGAGTCTTACTTACCACCTACTCCTGCACAGGATCACTGATCGATGTGAACCAAAGCAAGAATGAAAGTCTTCGAACAAATGACGGTGATTTCCAAGAGATTGATGATTCTGTGTGCTGTTCACCTACTCAGCGCTGATCCTTCGCGCGCGCGGGCCCTGTGTGATGAAATGTAAATTTGCACCGCGTGTTGATCCCGTATCGTCGTCAAAATAGAACACATGATGACAAGATTACCGACAAACTGACGATTGTGCTTGCCTATATACTTCAGGGGAACTGCCTTGAGTGGGTCGCAAGATCCAGTAGAATCACAGAAATTTTCCCAGCTGGGCTGCGCCGAATGATCAAGTAGAAAGATGGTCCCAAGGTGCAGTATTTGGGGCCTGTTCCGGCAAGCAACGGTCCCGAAACATCTCGGTTACTGCGGTGTTGAAGAGATGTCAGTGTCGTATTCGGAGGAGACAGCAGCGAACCACCGCAGATCGCACGGAGGAAGTAAAATACACCTTTGTCGAAAAAGAAAGCAGCATTTGGAGGCTCAAAAAAGCGCAAAATAATTGCGACAACCATACACGAACGAAGGTGCCAGCGGGCTTCCATCTCGTCCTGAGCGACTGCCAGACGCCCCTCCCCCCCGTCCCACCCCCACCCCTGCTTCCTTCGACTTCCACTTCACTACCCACCCATGCCACTTCGAACGAATAATTGAAAGCAAACCAGTTCCTGTTCCCACCATTTCCACCACCTGCCACACACAGGCCGCCAGGGCACTGGTGCAGGCGGCACCGCATGAATCTCGATGATGTCAGGTGCAGCACTTCTGGCGTGGCCCGCCTAGAGTTCATGGCACAGGAGGAGCTGGTGACTGTGATCCCCAACTTCGTGATGGACCAGGCGGATTTCCTCAGCGGACGCTTTGGCCCGTTCAACCCGCCTGACCCGGTGTCCGTGCCGCTGTGGCTCGCACTGCTGCTTAAGGAGAGTGGACGCTGCCGACTCGTCACGCCCGACTGGATGTCGAAGGAAAGCCTACAGGAGACCCTGAAGAACGAGCGTGAGAGCGCAGAGTTCCAACCCCTGCCTTTCCACTACAAGGAGATTGCAAAGCTGCTGTGCAAGTGGCGTGCGGATGTGCGGGACTGCACCGAGGTGGAGCGCCTTCTGGTTGAGATCGACTCACTGCGTGACGAGAAAATCCGCCGCGGCATTAACAAGATCCGGGCCAACAACAACGGCTACAAGCTCACCTCACTGACAGCCATCGAGATCAACACAGCGCGCTCCGTGATGGGGCTTATTATGGATACGCTGCAGGCCTACGACTCGCACACCAGCATGCAGACCCCGCCACCCCTTGCTGGTGACATGCAAGCCTACACCGACGGAGGCGTGCCGCGGCCTGAGCAGCCAGGGGTGCCCCCAGCTGCTGGGGACGAAACACCCGCCGCAGCGGCAGAAACGGCAGCACCGCTGCCCCCTGCAGACCACACAGCAGGCGTGCCAGACACACCGGTGGCAGCAGAGCCGGCGCCAGAAGCCGCACCCGCAGACCAGGAACCCCAGACCCTCCCCAAGAGGCGCCGCCTGCGGAGGTGATTTGGGTTTGGAGAGGTGGGCGACAGGCACGCAGGCGGCTGAGTCGAGACGTGGCGTGCTGTGGGGGGAGGGGGGGGGGGAGGTATAAAAGTTAAACATAGGGCATTGGGCTGTTGTGTTGTGTGCCAAAAAAAGAAGAGCAACTCCCCCCGATAAAAGGCGAAATACCCACTCTCCCACCCCTCCGCCCATCCCGCGGAGACGCTACTGTAGAAAGCGTCGCCATCTCACAACATTGCTGCACTATGGGCATTGGCACCGCCAAGCCGCCCAAAGTGCCGGGGTGCGTGGATGTGTGTGTGTGTGTGTGTGTGTTGATCACTTTTTAGGTGGGTTAACCCTGCACGGGTCCTAGCCCACCCTGTGTGTGTGGGGGGAGGGAGGGGGTATATAGACCAAGCAAAACGTATTCTCTTCTCAGAAGGTTAACCCATGCGCCACAAAACACACCAACGTCGGTGCATTCTTGAAATGGTGTTCTAGATTTGGTCTCACCTGGGCCGGGTTATCGCCCCGCCGCTATGCGCTGCAGCCATGCCCCTCCCTGTTCCGGCATCCGGGCCCGAACATCAAGTCGGGCACCTCCTGCCAAGGGGAAGGACAAGCCGCGTGTTTTATGTGTGGGTTGATTTCAACCTCTCTCGACCCCCCCTACCCCCCCCCCCCCCCCGCCCCCTCATTGCCTGCCCCACTCCCGCCTGCCCGCATGCAGTGCACCTGGCTGCATCACCGCCACCCCTAGCAGGCCGGAGGCATGAACAATGCACCCCGGGCAGGCCTTGCAGGCAGGGCCCTTCCGTGCAAGCCAATACAGGGATGCTATGAGCGGCTGATCATCCCAGAGCTCCACCGGCTTGCCGAGCAGTGGTATTACCTTGAGTCGAAGTCGTGGCAGCGCCGTGCCTTTAAGAAGGTGATGAAGAAGGTTTGGGCTCTGTCTAGGACGAAGAAGGCACCAAGCTGCGCTCCCACTGCGCACCATGAGATGATTGCGCGCATGTATGTGCCAGGGGTGTTGCGTGCGGAGTTTGAGCCGGCTGCACAACGCTTCGTTGCGGAGGCGAGCAGTGCTGAGCTGGAGGAGTTTCGCAACACGCTTGCTGCGCTGAATGGTGTGTCGCGGCGGCGCCCCGGCACAATGTACTCCGGGACATACAGGCAGTACCAATCTGCCGAGTTGAAGAAGGCCCGCCCCAGGGTGTACCACGCAGAGGATGTGGAGCGTTCCTGCGAGAACACATGGACGGCGTTCCGGATCCGCCATAAGAACAAGCATGACACAAGCGAGGAGCAGGCGATCGTTCTGCCACGGCGGCCTTCCACGGCGGTGCCGCCGGCAGCTCCCGCCGCTCCCCGCAGACACCCGCCCTATGCGCAGTGGTTCGACCCTGACACGCCGATGCCCTGCGCTACTGTGAAGACATTTTCGTCCACATTTCGTGCAGTGCTGCAGGCGGCGGAGGAAACAAGGCGCCCTCACTCTGCCCGAGGGATGCGTGAATATGGGAAGGGGCCGTCTCTGCGAGGCTTCCTTGGGGACCACAGGATGCCCGGCAACGCGTTTACGACGGAAACGCTTCCGGATCGCAGGGCTGCCGCCCCGTAACCCCCGGCCCGCCCGTCTACCGCATGTGGCTTCTCTCGAAACGCATTCCAGATTGCCGTCTAAGTTTACACTTAGGCAGGCAGGATGGAGGGTCGAAGTTGGAGTCATAATGGCAGGACGCACACACCCCGACCCACCCCTGCGTGTTACCTCGCACCGCTCGAATTGGTTGCCATCATTTGCCAGGCCTGCTGTTTGAGCCTTGTTTCGGTTCCGCTCTCTGTGGATTGCTCTTCCCTGCGCCACCCCCCCTGCCTGTTGCCACGCCCCTTTGCCACCCACAGGATACACTACTGCAGCTCGATGATATGGCGGCGGACGGCGGGTTCTCTATCGAGAATCAGACCATCACCGCTCAGGACCTGCAGACGCTCGCGGATGAGCAGCTGGTGAATGACAAGGTGATCAATGTCTACATCTCCCTGCTGCGGCAGCGCGTGTTGCACTGCGCGCGGAAGATGGGGATGGAGCCAAGCATGTTCATCACGTCGACACACCTCTACACGAAGATCGGGCAGCGCGATGGGGCAAGGCAGGCGAGTGAGACATGGTTCTCCAAGAAGAGGCTGTTGCTGCCCTACACCTGGGTGTGCATTCCTGTCCATCATGCGGACGCGGCACACTGGTCGCTGCTGATGCTCGTCAACCTGCGCGAGTGGCTTGCAGCGCGCACCGACCCTCTGGTGGTGAACAAGGCCCTGCCTTTCATGCACCGCCGCAGCCGTTGTGTGCCGCCCACGATTGTGTCACTCGACTCCATGTCGAGTGGGCCTCTGAAGCGAAGCCAGCTGGCAGGGCTTGCCACATTTGTCGTGCACAGGTGGTGCAAGGAGCTGCGCGACCTGCAGCGCACCCCCGGCTCTGTCATCATCGACATGTCCGACACCCGTAAGGAGGAGCTGGCAAAGGAGCTTGCCGAATCCATCCCCATCGTCAACGCGGCAGTGCCTCAGCAGGAGAACGGGCATGACTGCGGCGTATTCTTGGTATGAACCAACAGAAGGGCGAGTTATGTTGACTTATTCCACCGGCTGAACCGCAAGAGAGGGGAGGGGGAGGGAGGGGCGGGGGCAGGGGCAGGGGGTTTGCCAGCAACTTTGTGACGGAGAGCCAGCCAAAAGGGGGCATATCTCACACACGCACGATCTCACACACCACTCCCCCCACCGCCCACAGCTGCACTATCTGGACATGCTGACCTGGAAGGGCGTGGAGGAGACGCTCAACACACGGATTCGATATTGGTTTCTGCAGGGTCTCGGGAGCGGGTGGTTTTCCCAGCGCGACATCGACCGCAAGAGGCGCTACCTCATCCGCTTGCTGGGAGCGCTGCGCAAGGTGCAGGTCGAAGAGGGTGACGCAGCAGCGATAGAACACTTCGTCGCCAACGGGATGCAGCAGGAGGCACGCAGCACAGGCAACCGCCTGGCCCAGCCCTGCCTCAAGGCGCTGCGCGAGATGATCGCATGGGACGAGTCCCGGGTGCCTGCGGAAAGCCTCGACGGCACCGAGGAAATCCTGGAGGACAGCCGCACCGACGCCAACGGAAACACCTCACCACACGCCTACGAGATATCCGACGACAGCGCACCCCCGCCTGCCGAAGAGATCATCGACGTGGAAGACTCGCTCCCCACAGCTGCGCTAGATCTCGGTGCTGTCACAGACCCTGTTGCTGTGAAGCGCTTCACCAACCGCTTCCGCCAGGTCGCGCCCGATGAGGCCCAGCAGGGCGAAGCCTCAGGTGGCGACAGCAGCTGCGCCAGCAGCGACGACAACACGTCGTGCAGGAGGGCGAGCCCGATGCCCGCGCGCCCGCCTCCTCCGCCGCCCGCACGGTCGGCAGGGGGGAAGCGCAAGCGGGATGATCCGAAGGAGGAGGTGACAAAGCCGGTGCAGCAGGGTCAAGGGAAGAAGGGGGAGGCAGTGTCCAGAGCCCAGCGGGCAGCAGAGCGGGGTGTGCCAGCCGAGGGCGGGGAGGAGGAGGAGGGGGGGGCTGCTGCGCCAGCTCAGCCCCACGGGAAGAAGCGGGCTGTGGCGAAGCGGAAGGCGCGGAAGAAGCAGCCCACACTGATGCAGACGTTGCAGGCAAGGCTGCTCAGCCCTGCATAGGGTGGTGTGGGGCTGCACCCCCCACACGCACACTGCAGTGGTTGTTGGGAGTTGGCAGAAAATAGATTTGGAGGAGCGTTCATTGTGCAAAACGCTGCCTGGTAAGGCATGTGTCGCAGAGAGTGTGCCGAACGGTGGACACGATTCTTTGCAGTGAGCAACAGGAGGGGGTCGGGGGGGCGATAGCCATGAAATCTCCCTGCTGCCAGAAAAAATCATTCGAAATAATCACGTGTCGGGCTGTCCGCAGGAAGACCAACGCCTTTGACATCTTGCCGGTAGTGGTTGCGTGTGGGGACTGTCATGCTATATAGACCGTGGCGGTGTGTGTACCGGGGGTGGGGGTGGGGTCAGGGGGCGTTGCCTTTCAGGCGGTGCGGGCAATTGCCGAGAGCGATGGCTGTCGTGCTTCAGACCCAGGCAGCGGGTGGAGAGGGGAGGGGGTGTCCAGGCCGATAAATCACAGAGTGGCCTTGCTCAGCCACGAGATCTCATGTGTGGGTGGGGGGGTGGGTGGGCGGCCTGGAGTGTGTGGCGAGTGTCAGTAGATGCACCCTGTTGGCCAAGTGGTGGCTGTGGGTTCCGGTTCTGCATGGTGTGATGAACGAATTCGGCCTGGCCCCACACAGGGGTGTCTTGCAGAGGTCATCGAAATCTTGCAGAGTGTTTTGTCACAGCGCATCCAGTAAAACTACACCCCCGCCCCCCACAGGTATATCCCAACTCAAGAAGTAGACGCATCAAATCGAGATGCAGAAGGTACTCAAGACAGCGCTGCTGGTGGCTGCAGTGTCAACAGGGGCCAACGGGCATGGCTACGTGAGCTCTCCGCCGTCGCGCAACTACGGCTGCAAGACGGGGCTGAACAGCGGGTGCGGCGGGGCGCAGTATGAGCCGCAGAGTGTGGAGGGCCCCGACGGGTGGCCGGCAGGCGGGCCGCAGGGCGGGACGGTGGCAGCGGCGGGTGGGCGCTTCACGGCGCTGAACGCGCAGAGCAGCACGCGCTGGGGCAAGACGCAGATGTCCAGCGGGTCCAACACCTTCACGTGGACCTTCACTGCGGGACATGTGACGCGCGACTTCAAGTACTACATCACACGGCAGGGGTGGAACCAGAACCAGGCGCTGTCGAGCGCGTCGTTCGACACCACGCCCTTCTGCACTGTGGACGGGGGGATGCGTCGCGCAGGGTCGTCGGCCAGCCACCAGTGCAACGTCCCCACACGCGAGGGGTACCACGTCGTCATGGCTGTGTGGGACGTGGGTGACACGCCGGCCAGCTTCTACAACGCCATCGACCTGAACTTCGGCGGCTCTGCACCTGCACCTGTGCCCAACCCGGTCCCTGTGCCGCCTGTGCCTGCACCTGTGCCTGTGCCTCCTGTCCCTGCGCCTGTGCCTGTGCCCAACCCGGTCCCTGTGCCGCCTGTGCCTGCGCCTGTTCCTGTCCCCCCTGTCCCGCAACCTGGGTGCGGCAGCGGGATCCCCAAGTGGGGTGCGTGCCTCGGCAAGGAGGGGTGCTGCCGCAGCGGGCTGACGTGCACGGGCAACAAGTGGTGGAAGTCTTGCAAGTGATCCTTCTGACAGTCTCCGCACACCCGCCATCCCAGTGCGGGTGTGCAGCGTTGTCCCCTGGCCATTCTTCCTGCAAGGGGTTTGGTGCACTGGGCCCAGGGCTGCTCTTGATACAAAGCCCTGGGCCACCCGATGCACCCTTGGCCTTTTGTTCCAAGCCTTTTATATTGAAACCACCACAGACAGCGAGCCCATAGTATGCATGCCTTCATTCAGTGTCCCTCCACCAGCGGCTGCACGTTGATACATAGCTGCTGAGCAATTGGGTACAACCATCCACACACAAGTGTGCATACGCCGCATGTGGGCTCGGCTGTGCGTGGCTTGCCTTTATCGGCATTTTGGTTTTTTTGCAATTGTTTCTTGTTTCTCTTTGTTCAACTTCACACACTAACACACAATGCGCATGTTTGCGATATCTCCACGCGAAAGGAACTGGCTGGAAGGGTCTGCCTGGGTTTGTCCTGTGGCACCAATCCCTGCACTGCTCGGCCTCGCGTGTGTGATACTTGCTGCGTGCTTCAATGATGCTGCCCACTTATAGGGCAGCAGAAGCACGCCTGACCAAGGTCTGTGTGTGTCTATCTGTGTTTGCGATGAAGCGCCTTCTGGGGGTTGCCGTCGAAGAAGGCTCTTCTCGTGCTGTTGCTTTTTGCCAACCGCATCCTCAAAGCGAAGGTGCCGGCAGGGGGAGGTGCCACTGGCATGCGGTGTTGGAACTACCCAATGGGGTGCCACGACTTCCCACCCCCCACCCCCACCCCTACCCCCACCCCCTCTCTCAGCCGTCACACGTGCATGTGCTGGCACCTCCGCATGTGCACAGCCGGGCAGCATGTTGCCTAACAGTGTGGTGACACCCACCACTGCCTCCGTGACACCCACACCACTGCCAGATTCACAGCACACACTTATTAACTGAGAGATGCAGAAGGTACTCAAGACAGCGCTGCTGGTGGCTGCAGTGTCAACAGGGGCCAACGGGCATGGCTACGTGAGCTCTCCGCCGTCGCGCAACTACGGCTGCAAGACGGGGCTGAACAGCGGGTGCGGCGGGGTGCAGTATGAGCCGCAGAGTGTGGAGGGCCCCGACGGGTGGCCGGCAGGCGGGCCGCAGGGCGGGACGGTGGCAGCGGCGGGTGGGCGCTTCACGGCGCTGAACGCGCAGAGCAGCACGCGCTGGGGCAAGACGCAGATGTCCAGCGGGTCCAACACCTTCACGTGGACCTTCACTGCGGGACATGTGACGCGCGACTTCAAGTACTACATCACACGGCAGGGGTGGAACCAGAACCAGGCGCTGTCGAGCTCGTCCTTCGACACGACACCCTTCTGCACTGTGGATGGGGGAATGCGTCGCCCAGGGTCGTCGGCCAGCCACCAGTGCAACGTCCCCACACGCGAGGGGTACCACGTCGTCATGGCTGTGTGGGACGTGGGTGACACAGCGGCCAGCTTCTACAACGCCATCGACCTGAACTTCGGCGGCGGTTCCGGGCCTGCACCTGCACCTGTGCCTGTGCCTCCTGTCCCTGCGCCTGTGCCTGTGCCCAACCCGGTCCCTGTGCCGCCTGTGCCCGCACCTGTGCCTGTGCCCCCTGTCCCTGTCCCGCAGCCTGCCCCCTCCCCGTCAGGGTGCAACGGGGTGACGCTCCCGCTGTGGTCGAACTGCAGGGTCTCGACCGGGTGCTGCGCGGCGGGGTCCACATGCTACGAGATGTCGCAGTGGTACGCGCAGTGCCGCACGTCGTGCAACAGTGGCAGCGGGTGGACGTGCCGCGTGCTGGGCGGTGGGGGTGCTGCGCCTGCACCCCAGCCGCAGCCCCAGCCCCAGCCCCAGCCCGCACCTGCGGGGTGCGGCACCCCCATCGCCAAGTGGGCAGCGTGCCTCGGCAAGGAGGGGTGCTGCTCCAGCGGGCTGACGTGCTCGGGCACCAGGTGGTGGAAGTCTTGCAAGTGATCTCACATGGCCTTGCCACGCACCCCATATGACTGGCCGTTTGTTCTGTACTATTCTATGACCTTGTTTCTTCCACACAGCTTCTTTGCATACAAAGCCTGTGGGAGATCCGTCCTCTGTGACTTCCGGCACTTCAGTGTGCCCACCATCATTGGCTACCCGACCGCATGCATCACTTCGGCCTTGCGCTATACAAGAGTGTGCATGGGTGTCGCTGCGAGCCTGCTTCATTGATGGCCTTTCCACTTTGACGTTTCTTGCACAACCTTTTATTTGTTTTTCTATTTTGTTTTCCATGAGTTGGCTGGCGGGTGGTGACGCATGAACGGCAGCCGCCCGCCCCGCCCAGCGCTGCGTGATCCTGCTGTACGGATGGAGCAGCAGGCCGGCATGTATGGCTTCTAAGCACTTCCTCTGCATCGCCTACGAGATGAACCAGGTAGCCGATGTGCATGCAGGAACCGCCTCATGTCGATGTCGAGAGAGACTACGAAGAACACCATCCCCGAGTCCAACTACCCCCACCCTTGCCATTGCCCCCGGGACTTGGTGTGGTGTGTAGAACACACCGAGCACCCTGCTGCTCTTGTTACGACCCCCGCCGCTCTCCAGCGGGACACACCCCCAGTAGCAACACCACACCCACCCACAGGACCGCCTCCTCTCCCTGTATTGCCCAGGGGGTGAGCGTCCTCTCCCACACACACCCGCTTGATTTGCCTCTGCGATGTTGCGGCAGGATGAATTTACAGCGTCGAATCTTCAGATCGAGGAGCTGAAGTACATGATCAAGGAGCGCGAAGAGTCCATCAAGCGCAAGGAGAAGAAGCTTGAGCTTCTCAAGAAGGCTGAAGGTGGCGAGGCGCTGAAGGCTGCTGAGGCACGCCTTCGCCGCGTCGGGTCTGAGTCCCGCAAGGAGCGGGAGGAGGCTGCAGAAGCCATCAAGCAGACACTCAACGCCAGCGGCGTCCCCCTCACCTTCAAGAAGGAGGAGCTCCTGCGGGAGATCGACGAAGTGGAGAAGGCGCATGAGGAGCAGGAGTCCCGCATACACACGCTGGAGGAGGATCTGCGCACAGCAACCGAGACGTACAGCCGGTTGAAGCGTGAGAAGAAGGAACTGTGCTACGGTGTAATGGAGATCATCCAGGACCTAAAAGAAATCCTCAACGAGCGCAAGGAGGCGGCCTCCCAGTTCGACCAGCAGGGTGTCAGCAACACGCCGTACGCCCTGCTGCAGAGCATCGCAGAGCTGACGAAGGACCGTGAGGCTGAGGTCTCCAACAACGAGCGCCAGCTTCGCGAGATCTGCCAGATCATCTCCATGAAGAAGCAGCGCGAGCAGGAGCTGCAGGTGTGCTAATACCTTGCGCTGCATCGGGGCATTCTCTTGATAGTTCGGCATCGCCTGGCTAGGCTCTGCGCCTTTAGATTTGAGCTCGGGGATCTTGCGCCCCCGGTCACACTCAGGATGTTACCCACTCACACCACTTCATCAGACTGTAGGGGTGTGCTGTTCAAAAAGAGTTGGGGGCCAGCGTCACAGCAACAACGATTTTCGGCAGGGTGTTGGTTGTATCGTGTTGCTGTCACTTCACAGATCCAGCGAGGGACATCAGGGGGTTGCTGGGCAGTGCTCAGAACTGCACCCCAGTCACGTATAGTTGTACGATCGGAAGGTGAACGGGCTACCAGCAGTGGGGGGTGGGGGTCATCGGGATAGAGATGCAGCAAAGGGGTTGTTCGCCTGGGCCCACCCCACCCCACCCCCCAACACCCACCCCGCTCCATACAGACCGAAACGGACGAGAAAATCCGCAAGGCTGTGCAGCAGAAGGATGGGGAGGAGCTGGAGCTGATCAACCAGTGTGCACGGGAGAAGCAGGATATCAGTGACCGGGTATGTGATGTGCCATGTCGGGGTTGCTCATGTCGGGCGTGGGTGTTTGCCGTTGGGCCTTGTTGTGCTGCGCATGTTGTCCTGTGGCTTGTCTTGAGGCAGGCTAGGTGCCGCCGTGTCACGTGTGCCGTTTCAGCCTTCCTGCGAAGTGGATCAAATTTTTTTTGCGCAAACCATTTTCTCAACCACATCCCCTCCACTGTACTGCAGATAAAGCGCCTCGAGAGTGAGAACGAGCATTACAGGGCACAGCTGCACTGGAAGCACCAGAAGACGCTGCGTGACATGAAGGACCGGAATATCGACCGCTCTGTATGGATTAGCAGAAAAAGGGGTAGGGGTGCGGGACCGACAACGAACTGAGTGACGCAACGAAGCAATAAGCAACGGAAGTGCTGGGTGACTTCACCCATGCGCTGCCGATTTGATATCTGGAACGGGTTTGGCGCACAAACAACGCCTTATCTTTTTAATCGTTACGAGCGACGAAGTATAGCGAAGTCGCGAAGTAACGAAGGAAATCGTACGCCTGAAGCTTCAGGATTGGCACATTTGCAGGGCTCTACACAGTGTGCGCTCAACAAAAAGTAGTCCGGAACTGTTCTCTCATGGTTGCTGGACAGGGTGTCGCCATTAAAGCGAAGTGACGATTTCAATTTGTTCTGCACCATGACTCCACCCTTCCTCCTCTTCTGCAGGGTAAGCGTGCAATCCGTGATCAGATCGTGGTGCCGACGGGCGGCAAGAAGAAGAAGAAGGCGACCGACAAGGACAAGGAGGAGGAGAAGGAGAAGGAGGAGTATGAACCCCATGATGGCTTGGTTGTGGCACACTACTAAGCGGAGCGAAGTCACGACGTCACGAAGGGCCGAAGGGCCAAAGCTGTGTGATTATCACCTTCACGTAACTTTCCACAGGGCCTTAACGCACACAGCCCCATTGCCACCTCCGCCTCCAACGGCAAGGCTACTCCCAAAGCTGCATCATTCACGGGAGGGGTTGCCTTCATCCCCTACTTGTACACTCTGCGCCTCCGCCCCCCCACCCCACCCCACCCCATCACAGAGACCAGCAGACAGAGAGCAGGGGCCTTTCCCCGACGCCGACACCGCGTGGGCCGCGTGACATGAGCTACAACCAGAAGAAGGACGGGCGCGACGACGAGAAGTTCAAGATTCGCAAGATGGAGGGGGAGATCGCTAAGGTGCAGACTGATTTCATGAAGACCAAGCGGGAGCTGGAGTACAAGGTGAGCTACGAGCGGGGCCAGGCTGAGCAGTTCGAGCGGGAAAACCAGAAGATGGAGGCACAGGCGGAGCACCTCGCGCAGACCCTCCAGATGCTGAAGGCAGAGATCAAGCGGAAGAACGCTGCCATCCGTGAGCAGGCCGCCACACCTCGTGGCGCGATGACGCCACGTGGGATGACACCCAGATCGCCCCGCCCCATGTCCGCACGCCGCTGATCTCTCTTGAGACACCGGAGTTGCTGGGGTGGGGGAGGGAGGTTGAGGCAGATGGCCTGCGAAACAAAAACCACCCACACCGAAGCGCTTTTTGTTTCTGCCTCCAACTGTGTTCTTCTGCCCCCACTCCCCCCCCCCCCCCCCCCAACCTCTCCACTTCCCTTGTACCTGATTTTTTTGACCTGCTTTTTATTGTCGTGTCACTGTAGCCCCCAGACTCTCTTTGGAGTGACCCCCCCCACCCCACCCCATCCCACCTCCCCACCCACCCCCCTCCTCCCAGCTCCACTCCTTACCCACCGCTGTTGGAGAGGGTGGTGCTGTGTACAGTGGCATGCCACTGGTATTCCACCCTGCTTCAAGATCGAAATTTGTGTCATCTTCCTAGGACTTAGCGGGTCTTGGGTGGCATTTATTTTTGCTTGATCCCTGCTCATGCCTGACGGGGAACAGGCAGGTGGTGGGGTGGTTGGGGGGGTGGGAGTGGGGGACGCAGCACAGGTGGGTAGGAGACGAGACGTCCCTCAGAGTGGTCTACCGTGGGGGGGAGGGGGCACGTTGTCAAGAAGCGAAAGCAATACCAGCAAAGGTGTGAATGGGAGGAAGGGTGCGGTGGAGATGGTGGTGGTGGTGGTGGTGTGGGTTTGACTCTGTTGATCCGGGGTGAGAGGTGGGATCGGTGACTGTGGCGGGGGTGGGGAGGGTGGGGATGAGGGCACTGGGGTGAAGAACTGCTGTGGATGGCTTGGCCCGATGGCCAAGCTGTGGGTGGTGGCCCTCTTATTTTATACGATGGGTGTGGCTCAGGCTGGACGTCTGCACTGGCAGCTCGCCAAAAAGAAAAAGTGTCAGCCGCAGCGTCAACAGCCTCTGCAGGCAACGGTGCAGGCTGTGTGGTTTGTCAGATTCACACCCACCCGCCGTGTCGGGTAGGGTGTATTCTGGCAGCACGCGTCTGATCTACCTGGCTGCGGAACGTCTGCGAGTCTTGTGATGAGTGTCTTGGAAATGTCGCAACACTGTGTGCACCCCGTCCCACCCCACCCACCCCCCGTAAGAAGAGGGGAGGAAAGGGATTAAGTGCGTGGTGATGTCCTGCAAGGATTTGCACGGTTGGTACGGTAAGCTTTCCTATGGGTTCCTATGGTTGGAATCGTATGGTTTTTCCAGTCGGGTCGACATGTCGGATGAATGTGTCGGCATCATCTCTCTGACGCCCTGTGGTGTTGCAACGGATCTAACCGGTTTGTTGCCACTCCACGATCCAGCAGGGGTACAGCTGGGGTTTTGTTTAGCCCTCTCTTCACCTCTCCCACCCATACCCCGCACCCCGCACCCCGCTTGTCTCCCGGACCACCCACACACTCGGGTGGCAAATGCGCATGACATGCGATACGTGAATCATTTTTTGTTCACCTTCAACGTCGCAGGGTCAACATCTAATGCCTGTCCCACCGTGTCTGCTCTGCTAACATATCAGAGACCACTGCCCCACAGCTGCGCCTGTGCAGGTGTCTGCACGCGCGCCGCTGCACCAGTGGTTGTCGTGCACGCTTCATATCCTGCGCGCAGCTCGGCTGGCCGCGTTTTTCGCACATCAGTTCGGCAACAATGTCCCACGCGCCGTGTGTATTCTGCGTGAGACATCGTGCCCCAGTCATGTATTTGCCACCCCAATCCCCCCTTACCACCCCCATTCCTTCGTAGAACGAACACCAGAAAACGTTAAGATTTGGCAGCCAGTTGTGTGTGTGTGTGTGTGTATGGGCCCATGCATTGAAAATAACAGGGCATGTTTTCTTCTTCGCTTTTTTGTCCGTCTCTGTCTTCTCCCCCAACCACCCCACCCCCCACCCCCCTCTTTGTACAGGGAGTTCGTGTCTGCGCTTTGACTCTTCTCTGCACTCACCCCCCCCCCCCCCCCCCACACCCCCTTTGTACAGGAAGGCTGTAGCTAGATGCTGTCCTCTGTGTTGGCATCGCACAAGGCGGCAACCCCCCCCCCTCACACCCCCTTACCCCCTCCACAGCATTACGCGGGCTAGACTCCGTGACAGGGAGCCTCCTCGTTCAATACGATATGGATGCGATGCTCTGCACGTTCGGGCCTTTCAACCCAACGGCAGGCTATGCACACACACACAAGCGTTTGCCCTGTTTGTCGCTTTTGCCGCTTTGGAGTTGGAGTCAGGCTGGCCCGAGGGAGTTGTGAGTGGCAGCATCAGCTTATCGCATAAGTGTGTGGCCCCCGCCCAATTTTAGTCAATACCACGGAACGGGGGGGAGGGGGGGTATGTGTGGTGGCCGCGTCACGCTCACCGGGTGTCAAAACCAAACGGTGTGTCCCCACGGTTCCTTTGTGAGCTTCTAAAAGCTCTCACGACTGGCTGGCCCGAATCGACGGTGGTCAGCGGAGGCCAAAAGTAAAGAAGGCTCACAGCACCACATGCCGATGCTGCGCTGCACAGCAACAGTCACGGCAGACTGTGTTCCGTCTGTCAGGCCCGAGCCTTCGGTACACCAAGTGAAGGCCACCCCCCACCCTCCCCCCCCCCCCCCCCCCCCAGAGCTTGCCACAACCGTGAATGCCACCACGCGGAGAGGGGGCTGAATGAGATCCTATAGAGTTCCCCCTTCCCCTCCCCCCCTCTCCCTTTCCCACCCTCATTTTTTTCCAAACCTTCCCCTCCAGCTCCCCCCCCCCCCAACACACTTGCAGCCCCGCTACACCTCGCAGGAACCCCCCCCCCCCCAGCCCCTCCCTTTCACGGGGCCGCCAGCCCCCCCATCCCCCCATCCTTCCTCAACCCCACTCCCTCCCAAGATGGAGGTCGTCTCCAGCAGCTCTCGGATCTATTCAGCTGTCGCCCACCCGCGGGAAGGGGAGGGTGCGAAGACCATCTGGCTCGGCGGTGATGGGGGGTCTATCAAGCGGTACACAGAGGAGGGTGCTGAGTATGAAGGGTCGCGCTACACCGGGCATGCCGGGAAGGTGCTGTGCCTCGCCGTGAACGAGGGGGGGGATCTGCTGGTCAGCGGGGGGAGCGACCGGCGGATCATCACCTGGAGGTTCGGGGGGGAGCTGGTGCACACCTTCACGGATCACCTCTCCCCGATACGCTGCCTGGTCCCCTCCGGGGAGCAGCTCATTGCGACGGACAGCAGCGGGGAGGTTAGGCTCTTCCCTGCCTTTGCAACGGAGCCAGGCGTGGCCCCATCAACCACCTACACAGGGCATTCCGACTGTGTCGTGCAGGTCGTGCCGCAGGAGGGGGGCACCGTCCTGTCGTGTTCATATGACAGCACCGCGAAGCTGTGGGACTCTTCCTCGCTCCGCACCGTGGCGGAGTATAGGGGGCACAGTGGGCATGTCGTGGGCGCCTGTGTTGCAAACGGGTGTGTCATCACCGCAGGGCGTGACTGCACCATCCGGATCTGGCAGGGCCCCCAGCAGGATGGGGAAGGTGAGGGGGATGGCGGAGCGCCGAAGGGTGCATCCGGTTCTGCGGAGTGTCTGGGTGTGGTGCATCTGGAGAACATGCCCTCCGTTGTGGCTGCGAAAGGCCCGCAGGCGTTTATCTTCACGTCAAACTATGAGCTGATGGAGGTGGATGTCAACCTCCTGGCTTCCTCTGTGAAGGGGTTTATCCACGACAGGAAGACGCAGTTTGCGAATGTCACGAAGACCATGGAGGAGTCCCTCGCCTTTGCGCTGAAGAAGAACGAGAGGAAGGTGCAGAAGCAGGCGAAGCGTGAGGGGGAGCGGATGAAGGCGGAGCACTTCGAGAAGGAGAGGCTGGAGAAGGAGCGCCTAAGGAAGGAGAATCCGCCGGCAGAGGGCGAGGGGGGCGAGGCGGAGGCGGAGGCGGAGGCGGAGGGGCAGGCAGAGGAGGGCGGTGACGAGGAGAAGCCTGTGCCGGAGGAGGTGCAGCAGCAGATCGAGGCGGTGGCGGCGGAGCTGGGGAAGGAGAATGAGGCGAAGGCGGCGGAGCTGCGCGAAATCTCCAGAACAAAGATCGAGCAGGCACGGCCGGATCTCCTCTTCGTGGTTCCCGAAGAGAAGCTCTGGGTCCAGCCCTTCCTGCAGACAGTCATGACGACAAGCGATGTATGTATTCATTGCAGGTTGTGGGTCGGGGGGGGGCTGGGGCTGGGGGTGGAGGTGGAGCAAGGGTGGCGGAAAAGAAGCGCACTATGCAGTGGAGCCGGAGTGGGGCTATCAGATAGCGTATCAGCGGTGTCTCGTGGGGGGGGGGGGTTCTGTGCAGATGCAGATCTGCGAATCCAACGGGATATCAGGAGAGAGGGGTGTGTGTGTGTGTGTGGTGACCACGTTTTGTGTGGGGAGATCCTGCGCGGATCATTGCCCACCCCCGCCCATTTCTACGTCACAGCGGAGGCCCCACTCGGGTTAGAGTGTGGGGCCAACTCAGTGCCACTCCGGGGAGGAGGGCGTGCAGCATAGCCGGCGTGGTGTGCTTGGCAGCAATGTGGTAGTGTTTTGCCATCGCTGTAGCAGTCACCGCATCGGTCCATGCTGTGGCGTTTGCAGAAGCCCATAGTGACCGGGAGCCCGTCCCCCTCCTTGTGGTGGTTGCGGCAGCACACCTCCTCCGGGAGGCGCCGCTTCTGGCATGCCGAGCAACGGGGCTTCCAATGCAACTTGCAGGCAAGCACCTTTGCGTTCCTCCTGGCACCAGGGGGAGCAGTTCGGGGGGCAGCGCCCCTCCGCTCCCATGGGCGCCCTACCCGGCTGTTGGCCTGCCGACCACGCGCCGCCCACTGCTGGGCCGATTGCTGCCAACCCTCAGGGTAGTGCGGCTGCGGAGCGATGTGTGTGTGTGTGTGTGTGTGTGGTTATCAAGTTTTAAGGCGGTGTCGCCCTGCACGGGCAGTAGCACCTCCCCTTCAGTATCGCACTCCCGAAGGATTCCCCAACACGACGTGACACCGGTTTCGACGCGTACTCTTCGTACCCCTCCCCCCGGCCGCGTCTCTTCAGCGAAGAACCGGGGATAATCGGACCAGGGCTAGCTAAACCCTGGTGGTGTCACGGGTGGGGTTGGAGAGGGAGAAAAGGAAGAAATGAAGTTGCGAAAAAGTCAAACACTGACACGTGAAATCAATAAAAAAGCGGTATATATCGCCCCCTTGCTGCGACAAAGACACTAAATAGTCAGGCCGCTCCAAGAGTCTTGAGGGCTTGAAGGGAGAAACAGGTTGCTGATGAGTCTCAGGAGCAGGCACCTTTTGTCCGCCCACATGACCTTCGCCCGAAGGCGAACCTCGTCCAGCTTGGCTCGATCGCCACAGAGAAGGGGATCATTCTCCGCTGTGGTGAACATCTTAAAAACCGAGGGTGCAGAGGTGGGGCAGCCCACTGGTGCGACAGCAGACCGCCCCCGGATAGCTATAACTAGTGCATAGGAAGCATACGACGGCACACGCAACAGATGCCGAAGGCACAACGGCGGGTCACTTTTAACCACCAGAGGAGTGGCACTCCCGAGGGGTGGGGAAGGGGGGGAAGTCACAACACTTTCGAAGGAAGTAAAGGGGCAAATGGGATGTTTTGTGCAAGGTAGAAAGGAAGTCACAACATGAGGCAGGGGGGATTGCTCATCAGGCCTGGGGGAATAGAGGGTTTGTGTGTGGTTATAAAGTTTTAAGGCGGTGTCGCCCTGCACGGGCAGTAGCACCTCCCCTTCAGTATCGCACTCCCGAAGGATTCCCCAACACGACGTGACACCGGTTTCGACGCGTACTCTTCGTACCCCTCCCCCCGGCCGCGTCTCTTCAGCGAAGAACCGGGGATAATCGGACCAGGGCTAGCTAAACCCTGGTGGTGTCACGGGTGGGGTTGGAGAGGGAGAAAAGGAAGAAATGAAGTTGCGAAAAAGTCAAACACTGACACGTGAAATCAATAAAAAATCGGTATATATCGCCCCCTTGCTGCGACAAAGACACTAAATAGTCAGGCCGCTCCAAGAGTCTTGAGGGCTTGTGTGTGTGTGTGTGTGTGGTTATAAAGTTTTAAGGCGGTGTCGCCCTGCACGGGCAGTAGCACCTCCCCTTCAGTATCGCACTCCCGAAGGATTCCCCAACACGACGTGACACCGGTTTCGACGCGTACTCTTCGTACCCCTCCCCCCGGCCGCGTCTCTTCAGCGAAGAACCGGGGATAATCGGACCAGGGCTAGCTAAACCCTGGTGGTGTCACGGGTGGGGTTGGAGAGGGAGAAAAGGAAGAAATGAAGTTGCGAAAAAGTCAAACACTGACACGTGAAATCAATAAAAAGGGTGGTATATATCGCCCCCTTGCTGCGACGAAGACACTAAATAGTCAGGCCGCTTCAAGAGTCTTGAGGGCTTGAAGGAAGAAACAGGTTGCTGATGAGTCTCAGGAGCAGGCACCTTTTGTCCGCCCACATGACCTTCGCCCGAAGGCGAACCTCGTCCAGCTTGGCTCGATCGCCACAGAGAAGGGGATCATTCTCCGCTGTGGTGAACATCTTAAAAACCGAGGGTGCAGAGGTGGGGCAGCCCACTGGTGCGACAGCAGGCCGCCCCCGGATAGCTATAACTAGTGCATAGGAAGCATACGACGGCACACGCAACAGATGCCGAAGGCACAACGGCGGGTCACTTTTAACCACCAGAGGAGTGGCACTCCCGAGGGGTGGGGAAGGGGGGGTAGTCACAACACTTTCGAAGGAAGTAAAGGGGCAAATGGGATGTTTTGTGCAAGGTAGAAAGGAAGTCACAACATGAGGCAGGGGGGATTGCTCATCAGGCCTGGGGGAATAGAGGGTTTGTGTGTGGTTATAAAGTTTTAAGGTGGTGTCGCCCTGCACGGGCAGTAGCACCTCCCCTTCAGTATCGCACTCCCGAAGGATTCCCCAACACGACGTGACACCGGTTTCGACGCGTACTCTTCGTACCCCTCCCCCCGGCCGCGTCTCTTCAGCGAAGAACCGGGGATAATCGGACCAGGGCTAGCTAAACCCTGGTGGTGTCACGGGTGGGGTTGGAGAGGGAGAAAAGGAAGAAATGAAGTTGCGAAAAAGTCAAACACTGACACGTGAAATCAATAAAAAAGCGGTATATATCGCCCCCTTGCTGCGACAAAGACACTAAATAGTCAGGCCGCTCCAAGAGTCTTGAGGGCTTGTGTGTGTGTGCCCAAAGTGCCGGGGTGCGTGGATGTGTGTGTGTGTGTGTGTGGTGACCACGTTTTGTGTGGGGAGATCCTGCGCGGATCATTGCCCACCCTGTGTGTGTGTGTGTGTGTGTGTGTGTCAAGGGGTGTTTGCAGCTCTGCACTTCTATAATGTTATGCGCACCGTGTCACCGCCACTACAGCACGTCCCCGTGATGCATATCTCAGACACAGCAGGTCAGGGGCGGTTCCTGTTGTACACACAGGACAAAGTCCTTCTGCAGAAGAAGCTGAACTTGGGCCTCATCCAGATCTGAACGGGGCATGCTGCAGGCTGAAGGATGCCCTTAGGACACCTTGCTGTGGCTGGGTGTCCTCCTCTCCCCCCCCCCCTGTTGCAATCGCCGCCGGAACCTTCTCCCACGCCCATCTTTGCCTGTGAGAAGGGCCCACACCCAAAGCACACCCTCTCTCTCTGTCTCCCCCCTCCACTCCCTGGACGTATTTTTTTCTCCCCTGCGTTGTTCCGCTCGAGAATCATGCATGGTCTCCACCACCACACCCCCCTCTTTTTTTTGTCGAAAAGCAAGACACTGCAGAGACCCTCCTCTGCAGCTTGGATGGCGTTATGCACACCCTTCCTTCTGATGCATGGCAGCGTGGAAATCGGTGTTCCAATATAGTGCAGCTCTCCCTATCTGCTGCGCACACATTCATGCCTGAATCTGTGAAGTCTTTTGGCCCTCCATGCAAAACAGAAGAAGCGTGTCATCCCCCCCCGCCCCCCCCGAAAGCCGTTTGGGAGCCGACAGACAGAATGAACCACCTGCCACCCTATGGGAGTGTGATGGCAGCGGTGGAGTGCAGCGGCGGGGCGGAGGGGGTGTATGGGGGTCGGGGCTTGCCAGCCGCCACCAGCCACCCCCCCCCTCCCCCCCTCCCCCAGGACAGAGACATGCCAAGGAGAGTACCGGCGGAACCTCTTCCGAGGAGCTGCCGGGGAGCACCCCCACAAAAACCCCTGTATACAGTTATGAGCTGCCTGCATACCCGCATCGGTATAATAGCTCGCCCGATTCGCTGCTGTGCCTCGCCCAGGAAGATCGAGGAAAGGAAGGGAGTCGGCATGCCCATGCCAGCTGGGGCACCCCCACCCCCGCCGCATCCCCGTGGTGCGCCGTTGGCAGGAATCGGTGTTGTGGCTTCTGCTCCCCCAGCCCACCTTGTCTCGCCCAGAAGGGAAGTGTCGTCCCCCAGCCCCCACAACCCTCCTGAGCAGGTACACAGTCAGGGCGGTGTGCCCTGGGCGTTCCGTTTGGAGCCATGGCCACACCGGCGAAGCCTCCAACGGCGACATCGCCAACGGGGCCTACACCGGTATTCCCGCGGAATGACCTGTTGGACAGGCTGCGGCAGAAGGCGAAGCAGGACCGTGCTGGGAGCGTCCTCAGCATTGGGTCGTCGGTGCGGTCGCTGAGTGATATCAGTGAAGTGGATGGGCTCAGCCCCCTTGCGGATCAGGTGATCAACCTTAACGTGCCGATGCCGTCGCCGGATCTGGGGAACTCGTCGCCCAGCATGAGCCGTTCCAGCTCAAAGCGCTTCACGCGGCGCATGTCTCTGTCCCTCTCGTCCGATTGCATGGATGAGGGGATCGGGGAGGCGCTAAACGCCCTGAGCAGGACACTGAGCCATCGCGGCAGCATGCCGTCACGCATCACCAGCACCTTCACAACGCCAAAAATATCGAAGCAGCAGTCGGTGTGCTCCGATCGGCTGTCAATGATACCAGGCGTGCCTATTGCCGAAGAGCCTGTCAGCGCAAAGCGGCTTGAGAGTGTGGATATGGAGTCGCGGACGGCGGAGTCGCGCAGCTCGACACCCTTCAGTGAGGACGAGTTTGACAGCGATGAGTTGAACATCACCGATGTGCCTGAGCTGCAGAACCGCCTGCGCTTCCGAATAAAGCAGGTGGCTGACGCCGTGGAGATGGGGCAGAAGCTGTTCGCAGAGCTGAAGCAGCTGCGTGAGGAGGCCACCCAGGTGCAGGAGGAGCGGGACCTGCTGGTGGAGGAGAACGACGAGCTGCATAAGGAGCAGTCGGAGTACTCCTTCAACCTGAAGCGCATCGCCCAGCAGCTCGCCGAGTCGAAGCGGCGCGTGTCGCAGCTGGAGATGGCGCACGACCAGCAGAAGGAGGATATGGATATCATCCGCGAGAAGCTGCAGGAGGAGAACGAGGCGCTGGAGCGCAAGGCGCAGGAGATGCAGGAGAACGCCAAGTGGCAGGAGGAGAAGTTCGTCGCGGTGCAGATTGCGGCAGAGCGGGCTGCCCCTGCCAACGAGCATGTCCTCGCAATGCGGGCGGTCCTCATCAACCAGAACATCCGGTATCGCTACTACCGCAAGCTGGACGACTGGCGCATCAACAACCACAAGCGGCGGCAGTGCTACCACGTGCTGCGCCACAACCTCCACACCACCGAGGACCGGCGTGAGTATGTGCGTGAGCTCTACTTCCAGCGCCTGGTGGTGTTTGCCCGCAAAGGGATGGCCAGGAAGCACACACAGTCCCTGGCCCTGCAGGAGGAAGAGCGTGCAGCACGCGATGCCATCGCAGAGGAGAGTGACATGCTGCTTGCAGAGAGCATGAACGCATGTGCTCTGCTGGGCGTGTTGGCCTGGCAGGTGGCGGTCGAGGAGGCGGATTCCATGACAGCCGACCTGCGCGGGCAGCAGGAGTTGGTGAGCGAGTGTGCCCTCCTCAGCGAGTTCGAGCAGAAGTGGCGGAACGACCTGCTGGCCCTCACCTGGCAGGGCATCGCCACGCTGTACGGCAGCGCCCTCAACACCTCGATGAACGAGTGGGTGTCGTGCTCCTCCTATGCAGAGGAGAAGGAGCATGCCCTGTCCTGCATGCGCGAGCGCTGGGAGGTCGAGACAAAAACGCTGCGCGATGCGTGTGCATCACGCGACAGGGAGCTGCAATCCGTGTCTCTGCAGGTAAAGGAGGGCGAGGCACGCGCCCAGGCTGCTGAGGCCATGGTCGCCAGCCACGAGCAGGAGATCGAGAAGCTGCGTACCAGCAAAGTCGACCTTGGGCACGAGCTCGTCTCCCTCCGCGAGTTAGTCGAGGTTACAGATGCAGAGCTGGCAAAAGCGCGCACACAAGTATGCCGTGTTCCGTGTCTGTGGGGAGCGGGCGGAAGGGGATGTTCAAGACGGGGAGCTCAAGGAGGAACACGGGAAGCTGAGGTGGATACCACGTTGGGGAAAAGGGCACAAGCCTCCCAGCCCCAACCCTATCATCTGAGGAGACACCGATCGGGGTGCCCTGTCCGTCCATCAGAGCGGCAAATTGCTCTTGACACGCCTTTTCACTGTGGAGACACGTTGAACATGAACCTGGCACTCAGTCCCCTATTCTGCTTTGACGATCCTGTGAAAGCAATTATCAGAGCGCGTCACACCCTTTTCTTCACAAGGGGCAGGTGTTCTGACACCAGCTCTTCGGCAAGCTTGAGCTTAAATTCATTCAACGTCAGCGATGTACGGTTTTTACCTCTCTCTGTGTGGGTTCCCCCACGCACCTCTGTTTGCCTGTTTGCATCAGCCACTATCTGTGTGGGATGTCCCTCTCCATTCGCCCGTGCGCTTCGCCACCTTGGATGGACGTCAGCCTGACTCGCCGCCTCGCGCGACGCTCGTCCACCGTCTCTGCCGCGTGTCCTGTCAGCATCATCCTGCAGTAGTGCTGCTGTCAGATTGGACGATGAGGTTCTTCCGCATCACCCGCCCACCGCCACTGTAGGCTGTAAGTTCTTCCGGCACCACTCGACCCACCTTCTGGTTGTGGTGGCGCTTCAACAGCAGGGGTCGGCGGTCACCAGCCCCGTCAGCCCGCAAACCCCGGAAGCGGGATCATTCCCGTTTGAACTCGACTCCCCCCCCCCCCCCCCCCCTAGGGGGGGTCAAATGGGGGTGACAAACACGATTTTTCAAAAAACCGGCGCAGAGGCCCCAAAGCCCCCGTAAACCCTCCAAACCCCCCCAGATCGGTCCGGAAACCCATCGAACCCCACTTTTCCACCATTCCGGGCACCTCAGGTGCCCGAATTGGGGTGCCTAAATTTTGTGCCACCGTTTGGTACCGTACAGTGCCACTGTGTGGGAGGTTGGAAAAGAAAATGCCCCAACACACCACATCTGAGGGTTGCAATGCATGTTGCTTGCCAACCACGTCATCCGGTGGGTGTCAGGCGCTATGTAGGTGGCATTAGCCAGGTCTTCGATGTGTTCTGGCTTGTATATGTACCTCCCTGCCTGCGGCACAGGCACTGCCTTTGTCCCCCACACCAGCCACAGAGAGCGCATTGTCCTCGGTCCACGGTTGCTGATTCATTGTGATGCGTTGTATCCTCGAGTGAACGTCACACACTAGTGACACCACCACCCGCCATCCGAGAGCTGTATTGACTTTGCGCGCTTCCGTTGCATTCACCTCGCCACGCATATTGCACTGTTCAGTACCAGTGCTCTTGGGCCAGGCAAAGTAGACCGCAGCAACTACCAATTCTGGCACACTGGGTACCACGACAGCGCACTTCGTGTGTTCCCGGAATGTACAGCTCGTGTTGCAACAGTCGTTGTCAACACATCCCGGTTGTGGAGCACTGCTGCACAGGAATCACACGACCATCTGGACTTGTTCCGTACCTACAGGCAGCCTCCCGGTGCATGGTGGCAGGGAGGTACATATACAAGCCAGAACACATCGAAGACCTGGCTAATGCCACCTACATAGCGCCTGACACCCACCGGATGACGTGGTTGGCAAGCAACATGCATTGCAACTCTCAGATGTGGTGTGTTAGGGCATTTTCTTTTCCAACCTCCCACACAGTGGCACTGTACAGTACCAAACGGTGGCACAAAATTTAGGCACCCCAATTCGGGCACCTGAGGTGCCCGGAATGGTGGAAAAGTGGGGTTCGATGGGTTTCCGGACCGATCTGGGGGGGTTTGGAGGGTTTACGGGGGCTTTGGGGCCTCTGCGCCGGTTTTTTGAAAAATCGTGTTTATCCACGTAAAAGGGGGGCATTTGACCCCCCCTACCCCCCCCCCCCTTCCCTTTTACTATTGTGAAGATGCCATCCACCCTGCGCGACACGTGTACCACGGAGACCGCGCCCTCACCCTTTGCAGCACTTATTGTCTGCAGGACATCGGCAACCTCCTCATCGGTGCCGATGTCCAGATCCTGCGGGTGGTCCGGGTTGACCTGCAGGACGGCCTCCGGCAGGCACCAGACCCGCAGCACCGAGTACCCGGTGGTGGGTGCCTGCCCCTGATGGCCGCCTTGAGCCGGTTACTGAGTGCAGTCTGCACCGCTTTGTGGATGGCGGCGATGGTCGTTGCATTTGCCAGGGTGGTGGTGATGGACCAATTCACCGACCGCCGCGCACCGATCCGCTTCTGGATTGCATCACGACACACTCACACCACACCTCAGCTCGAATTCCAACGCGAGCGTGCCAAGGCACGGGCTGAGAACATGCAAGGCAACGCTGCCGTCAGCCCTTGCCTCAAGCAGGCCCTCTCGCTGATACACACTCTCAGGCAGAAGACTGAGGTATGATGCGGTCTATGCAACATATGCAACCGCGGCACAGCCTAATCTTGTGTTGCCAGCGGTGATGATTGCGCCATTTGAGCGGCTCATATCCACCCCACCAAGGATACCGCGCGGGGTGCGGAGGGGAGGTGGTGGTGGTGGTGTACTTTGCCTTGTGTTTGTCAGTTGTGCCTTGTGTGATGCTATGTGGCCCTCCTTCGGCAACTCTTAACGCGCCCTCCCCACCCCCATCCGCAGGACACGCGGAACCTCGCGCTGTCCCCGTCGCCTTCTCCAAAGAGGACTGGGAGTTTCACCGGGGGCAAGATGCTGTTCGGCTCACCGCCGAGCCGTGTATCCCCTCCGGTGGTTTAGCCTTCAGGACAACCGGTGCGGCATGCAGTTGGCCTGCGTGCGGTGCGTGGAAGCGGGGGTTGCACACCAGCGTGTTTAGCAAACGCTCCAAACGGGGTTTAAAAATGAGACGCAGCACAAGCGGGCGCTGCGCTTATACCCAGGATTAGGAGGAGGAGAGTTGCGATCTGCCGGCAAAGTCAGTAAAGCACACCCCTGATCAACCGGTGGTGTCTTACTTGCTGGGCTGCGTGTGCTGCGTGCGGTTTGTTTCTAATATATTTTCCAGCAGGATGCTCACGGCTGCAGGCTAATGACTGCCCAGAACGAAGAATAAAAAGAGAATGGGTAGCGGGCATGGGGGGCGAGCGAGGGGAAGGCATATTTGCCGGGCGCCTGTTGCTTTGGTCGCATTGGGCCCAAGCCTCCCCATGCAAGCTGCCCCACCCCCCACCCGCCCTTCGCCCCTTTTTTGTGTATCTTGTGTGTATTCCGGTCTGTCGTCTCAAAGTTTGAGTGCATTTGCCCATGGTGGGTTTTTCCGTGCGTGTCGCAGTTTCTTTTTCTGTCCCTTGATTCGTTTCTGCTTCCGTGGCATCCGTCGATGTGTCTGTGTCCCACCTACCCCTCCGCCCTGTGTACGAGCGGTGCCAGTGAACAAAAGTAAAGAAGGCACACGCTGAGTCTGACCACAGAGGTCACCACAGAAGGATGAAGTGAATTTTTGCACAGTTCTGCATGGCCTTCCAGACTACGCAGGAAAAAAGTATTGCATAACCGTTCTCATCTTCGTATTGCTGCGGATCCAATTTTGTCTTGCGGCCAAACCGGATAGGGTCATTATTTTAATTGGAGACCGCATCCGAAATGCGCGCACACCACTCTGTGCGTGGTATTCGTGGGTTGATTGTGCAGATTTAACCTGGGCCCGCCCAACCGATTTTCATACTACTAATGCAACCCGAGTGAAACAAAGAAGAAGGAAGGGGGGTGAACACCAGTGAGGGGTTTATCTGAAGCGCTGAACACCCTAAAAAAAGACAAAAAGATTCACTCACACGCAGATGTGGGGGTGGTGGGGGTTTCTTTCGAGGTGGTGTGGCGTGCCAACCCTTCCTGCATTCTTTCTTTGCACACCACTCACTGTCATGGCGCACGTCACGTGTGGTTACAGGGAGGGAGGGGGGGGCAGGGATAGTGGCCTCCCCTTCGCGCCCCTCTGTCACCCTTGTCCCCCGAGAAGTTCTCAGAACCCAAATCACCGCACTGCTTTCCAGGCTTCAAGGCCCCACCCTCTCGGGAGTCATATTTTTTTCGATACTGTTCCATCCAATATTCATCCGCCCACCCCACCCCCTACCCCCCCCCCCCCCCCCCGCCACAACCTCTGCCGACCGAGTTGAGGGAAGGGCCAACTCTGTGCTTCACTCTACTCCGCCACTGCCCTCCTTGACTTGACGAAGGGGCGTGACGCACACCCACGGTGTGATGCGGAGGGGGGGTTGCCTATCCGATGCAACCCTGCAGCGGCGCCGAGTTGTTTTTTTTTTCTCTCTTTGGTAATCCTGGTTGCCCCATCCAAACAGGATTCGCGAGTCGTGGAAAAGGGAGGAAACCCCGAGCTTGCAACAAAAGCCAAGAGTGCCCGGCGGAATGTGAAATGTGATCTGTGAAGGGCAGCCCGTTGGACAGGAGACGGGACAACCCCACTTCCAATTCGAAGTGCGGTAAAGCCTGTGTCACTTTGCCACCTATGTTGTTAGGGCAGCTCCCCCTCGGTTGTGGTGCGGCCCGTGTTACCGGTATTTTGTCTGTTAGGTGGCTTCGCTGTGCCCAAAACTGTGCCGGTGTGACTCACTTAACACCAAAGCTCACTTTTACGCACATCTGAGCAAAGCCCCCTCCCTCTATCACAGCCCTAGATGCATCATTCCAGCTCGGCAGGAGTTCCTCTGTGTCCAACAATAATGTGATGGCGAGGCCTGCCGCTTGGTTGATCTGTCCCCACGCCCCCCTCTTCCTTCAAATAGCTTGTGGGTTCTCGTGACCCTGGCATCGCCCCCCCACCTGAGGGAGCGTCTTTCTTCTACCGTGCGACTGAGGTTATTTTGGATATGTCCCTCTTGAACGCTATATTTTTTTTCAAGAGGGTAGACAAAAAGGAGTGGCTCTTTGAAACTCTTTCCCCCCCTGATTGGCAGTTTCGTATCACGCAAAAAAAAATATGGCCCGGTGCGCCCAACACAGGCAAGTGTGGTTTCGCTGCCTTTATTCACCGGCAGTGCAGCCACAACCCAACTCAGGGTTGTAAGCTTCGCTGCAATGGGGTTGTTTGCAGTTGCTGTCATGGTGTATTGTCTGTTGCTGTGAACAGAGCAGAGATCCGTGTTATCTGTTACAGCCAGCTCTCGAAGTAACGAAACGAAATCGTGCAACTGAAGACTTTAGGATGGCACCTTCATGCCACTTTCCACAGGGCCGTATTACAGCCTTGTCAAGGGGGCCTGAACACCCCACTTGAGAGAAGTGCGCTCAACAAATGGTTCGGATGCTCTACCAACAAGGAGCGGAAGGAGTAAGATTTCGAGATGTGCCGGTGTAACCCACCACCCTGTCTGGGATGCGGGGGTGGCCATTCACACCACCCGCTGCCCATCCCGTCGCGCACATACTGTCCTGTTAAATACTGATGCCTGAGTGGGGCGCCTGAGACCTCTTCTATCAGAAGTTTATCAGACGTTTAAATACGCCTAGGGGTGTCGTTTTTTCCTGTACCCCAGGGCTGCAGCAGTCTCTCCCCCCAGCACCGTACTCCCCTATCTAAGCCTCCTTCCCATGTGCTAACCCCCACAAGGTACCTCAAATAGCCCCGGGACACCCCCATTTGAAAGCTGCAGCAGGCAACACACTCAGCCGGGCGGGGGTCAGAGCGGGGGTCTGCCATACGACCCCCGATATCGGGACCCTCGTCGGCCCCTTCACAGTCTTGTTGGGGCGGAGGCCGCGCCCTTCTGCATACCCACGGAGCACATCAACGCAAACTACTCAATCCTTTCTCCCACGATCCCAACAGGAATGGGAGCCGTGTAACCACCCGCGCCAAGTCGGGGAGTTCGTCCGAAGGCCGCTGCACTCCATTGCCCGGCATGGCTATGTCGGGGTTCTGAGAGCCGTCGGCAGTGCCGTACCCTTGAGGGGCGTACACGAGCGGCCGTTGTCCTTGAGGGACAGCATGGCGGGACCCACTCCCTGAGGAGCATGCACGGGGTGCACCTCAACTCTGTGGGACCGGAAGTGTCGCAGAGCCCTGCCCTTGAGGGGCGCACAGGGAGTGCACGATGTCCTGTCGGTAACACTGAGCCCGGCCGCCCTTGAGGGCATATGTGTGGACTGGACGATCCCCTGGATGAGCGACAGCACCCAGCCCTTGAGGGGCATACACGGGATGCACACGTACTTGAGGGGAGGAGATGATTGCATGTGCGCAGATACCGAACGCCGTCACGAGTCTTTTGAGTGCGAAAAGCTAGAGCGTTTTCCCACACCCCAACCTGCCCAGCAGACCAGATGGTCTCCCTTGGGACATCATATGCTCTCCCAAGGGGGATACCGTTTGGTCTCCCCAAAAACGATCTCCCGCGATGGTCTCCCACCATGACTGCCACCGTGTATGTGCGGAAGTCCCCTCGGCACTATTGGGCAGCGAAGGTACTTATGCACACTATTTGGAGGGGACTTCTGCTGTTATTGAAGCGACGGGGGCCTTCGCGCTGGAGCCCAGGAATGTGAGGAAGGCCCACACGGCTGTGGTTTATGAGTGAGTGGTGCCTAATACCCGGCCTTTACTGAGTCAGCCCCACGGAAAATAAGTTCCGACACCCCACCCCTTCTATCAGAAGTTTATCAGAGGTTCAAAAACGCTGTTTCAGGGGCCCCACTGAGTCTTTTTTTGCCTCACTCACGACACGAAAAAAGATGGCCCCGCCCTCTCCCACCAGCTCGTAGCCACACTCTCGAGAGTCCGCGGGGGTCGCTGTGGGGTAACACCTGCAAAGGCGATTCAAACGTGCCCCCCCTCCACACTCTTCCTATGCTGTGCCCACCACTTCAGATCCTACATTGTTGGGCGCCCTTCCCTGTCGGTGGCTGTGCTGTGTGCTCGGTGTTCGTTGAACCATGGAAATCAGATTGGGTAGTCCTAGCGCTGCCCCGATGCGTGTTTCCCAGCACTTAGCTGGGAAATCATACCAAGGCCCAGGGGATGCAGAGTTGGGCAAGGCATCGCGAGACGGATAAGCCAATGTTTCTTTACATTTCTACCCGTGGTGTGTATGGACCCAACGTGTTATTTTGGCCCCAACAAGCCTGTTTGTGCATGCGAAGATCCCAGCGGGAGCGTGCGATGCGTTGCAGGGCATTGAAACATCATCAACCCCAGGAACACCTTTGCCCCGAACACAGGGCTGCAAGACACTCCCCCGTTCGTGCGCACGAACAGAACCCCCAAAACTCCTTTCCGAAGATCCGTTTTGTTGTTTGATTTTTTTTTGCTTTCAAAAACCCGAAACACTGGAACCTGAATCTGAAGAGAATACGAGACCAGTCCAGTTACCTTCCGCCCCCACCCCCTCCGATGTGGGCCTTTGTGCAGGGTGAGTTAGAAAGAACAGGAATCCGCAGCAGCCTACATTGCCTATGCACAACAGTTGTCAAAACACTATCATCCCAGGCATACCCCCCCCCCCCCGCCGCCCCCCCCCCTCCTTTGAAATGTTATGCACTGGTTGCATCGGCTCTTTTTGAACAGTACAGACAACACTCCCCCCTTTGGGTGTTGCCGTTTCCACCCCCCCCCCCCCCGGCTGGCCATGCCAGATTAACCGAATGCAACACCAACTGTACCTGTATGAGAATGAATGCTCGGGGGGGGGGTCCGGTTGTCTGATCCCAACAGCCCCAGCTCTCCAGCGACCCCACCTTTCTCGGGTGGGCGGCAGGAGCAGGTGTGGGTGTTTGGGCCATCTGCACATCCATGCCGGGCCGGATAAAGAACGAATGAATCGGGCTGCAAACACGTGCATTTAACCAACCTGTGCCTGGGAGCGATCTCTCTGTCTATCGAATATCCTGGCCTTGCGGGTTCTTCGCTTTCGCTTTACTTCTCATTTAGCCTGTGATTGTCGGGGCTGTGGTGTATCGGCTTGGTTTCTTGCCAAGAACCCACCACAGAACTGGAGGTGTAGAGGGGTTGACAAAACGAGGCAGGCTATGTTGCGCCAGCTGTGGGATGGGGGGTGGGGTGGGTGTATGTGTATTAAAAGGGGCAGATCCTGCGTGAGGGATTGCCCATACACGAGTCACGCACACATGCATGCGCACCCCCCCCCCCCCACCCCCCCCCCCCCCCCCGCTTGCGTGCATGTGTAGCAACAGAAGAAAGGTTCGAAATAGAACTCCGCGTGATGAGCCCTGCTGCTGTGCCCCACCCCTGCCCCCCCCTCCCCGCCGCCCGCACTCTCCACGCTATTGCCTCCGCAGGATAACCCTCCCCAAGGTTGATGTCAGCAAAAAACAGAATCATGGCTTGTGTGTGCGTCTATCTCTTGGCACACACACATACATCATATGCCCACATGGCTGTGACCCGTGCAGGGTCTTTTGCCTGGGTTTGGCGCACAAAACGCAACGTTTTAACTTCTATTTTTGTTGTTGTGGAGCAGCGTAGATCGTAGAGTGTAAAAGGCTCGCAGCGAGAATCCCCACCCCCCCCCTCCCCGTCGTATCCAAGCGCACGCATGTTCAGTGCACTGTCACCCGATCATCGCGTTTGCGCAGGGGGGAGAGGCTGTGTTGGAGGTGTGGTGATGTGGAGGGGGCACCAGCCTTCCAGCCGACATAAGCTTCCCAACTGCCTTTCCCGGCAGGTGGTCGAGGCTGGGGGTTGGGGATCGAGGAGGGGGGGGGGGGGGCGATGTGCAGAAGGGGGCGCCGCTGCGAAGCTTCTCGCCTCCCAACTGCCTTCCCCGGCAGGTGGTTGAGGCTGAGGGGGGGGGGGGTCGGGGGCAGGGGGGTGTGGGGAGCTTGTGGAACCACTTCTGTTCCACAGGGAACAGCAGCCTCGAGGGTGCACGCAGCTTCTTTAGGGCGGGTCGTTGCTGCAACCATTCGCCTCCCAACTGCCTTTCCCGGCAGGTGGTCGAGGCTGAGGGGTGGGGTCCGTGTGGGGGCGGGGGGGCGGAGAAGGGCACAGCGGGGACAACCGAAGTGCCGCCCCTGGTTCCCGCTCGCTCCGCTGAAGCAGAGGGGGGAAGGGGTGGGGTGGGACAGATCCCTTCTTCCATCGTATACAGCGCGCGCATGTTCAGTGCACTGTCACCCGATCATGTCGCTTGCGCAGGGGGGGAGGGAGGCTGTTGGGCACAGCTGTGGGGATGTGGAGGGGGCACCAGCCTTCAAGCTGACATAAGCTTCCCAACTGCCTTCCCGGCAGGTGGTCGAGGCTGGGGTTGGGGATGGTGTGCAGAAGGGGGTGCTGCTGCGAAGCTTCTCGCCTCCCAACTGCCTTCCCGGCAGGTGGTTGAGGCTGAGGGGGGTCGGGTGTAAGGGGGGGGTGCGGCACCCTGTTCCGCAGGGAACAGCAGCCTTGGGACGGATTCTGCTGCACGCGACTCTTGCAGAGCTTCATTGCT
Organism: Rhynchopus euleeides; assembly: GCA_963210315.1. Lineage (NCBI taxonomy): Eukaryota > Euglenozoa > Diplonemea > Diplonemida > Diplonemidae > Rhynchopus > Rhynchopus euleeides. Next base: position 1,068,724 of record OY723249.1, on the reverse strand, counting down.
GCAGTCAGTCTCGCCTCCCAACTGCCTTCCCGGCAGGTGGTCGAGGCTGAGGGGCGGGTGTGGGTGGGGTGGAAGCCCATACAGGGCTGCGTATCATATCATGACACTCAGTTTGGATGAATCGGCGTCATTAAGGTTCACATACGGTTCATGTTCGGGCACATATAGGTCGTTTTCTGTGGATAGGATGAAGAGAAGGGATCTCGCTGCACAGAAGGCAGTGGCGTAGCTTCCTTCGTCCACTTCTGAGGGAGACCCGTGCTCTCGGGGTGCTTGCTGTGGTTGCAGCAGTGCAAGGAACGATCTCAATGGTCTGAATTAAAGGGTCGCCACATTCGGCTGGCGCATGTGGGGTCACAAACGGTCACATCGGGTTATACAATCGTGTCTTGGGTGGCGTCGTACGTAAGGTAAGGTGCTCGGTTCGGGTTATTAAGGGTCACATAAGGTCGGGTCATATGGCGTCATAATGGGTGATTCGGGCATAACGGGTTAAGGTTAGGTCAGGTGCCCTTGTGGCCAGTCGCATCAGGTAAGGGAACAGGTAGTATGTAATATGTAAGGGATCATATCATATAGGCTCCTATGGTCTGTTGGGGTGCACCGATTCGAGGGTGTGTAGCGCGGGAGGGTTCGTTAGATTGTCATTCAGTGGGTTAAATGCACATGCACTAGCAGGCACCGTTCGTATAAACAAAGAGCGCAACTCCAAGTATTTTTAGGAATGCACAGCTCGTGTCCCGTCTCTTGTTCAGCGTATTCTATGATGAGGCGGGCATCCTTCGCCACATCGTCAGCCCTGATGCACTGGAGGTGCTCTCTTGACTTCTTTGAGGAGAACTTGACACCGCTCAAAAGCTGAGCGCTGAAGGGTGGTCTGTGGTACCGCAGTTGCTTTCAGGATGTTCCTACGAGCTGCCCTCCTTGTATCGGTGGCAGACCCTGCCCTCTCACGACTGGGAACCCCCCTGGACATCTGTGTGGCTGCGCCTACAACTCGCGATGCCCCCTCCCCCCCCGTTTCGCTGCCCTCCGACGCCAGCTTGCTCTTCGTGGGTTCATGCTGAGACCGACTCAGTGCCTTGTTGCCGGGCTGCAGCACAGATGCTGGCGGGCAGGCGGTTATTTTCCCGCTCTCGTTTCCATCCGCCTCGGGGAGCCACCTCCCCTCCGGAGCCACCCGCTACTCTTCGGGACCGTTCACAAGGCCTGACAAAGGCCAGCGTGCTCCTGCTGCTGGCCTCGGGACACTGCCAGGCAGGACGAGAGTTCTATCCGGGCTGGGGGCTAGCGACACCCTGGGGGCCTCCGCTCTGTGTCACTGTGTGTCAAGCTGTGTCACTTTGCAGCCAGTGGTGTGAGGCGGTTCACCATTCCTCACTTCTCTGCATTTCTGAGCGAAGACCCCCCCTCAGTTCTTTTCGGTGATCATTCCGCTCATCTCTATTTGCAGCGCCCTGCTGTTCCGCCTTGTCTGATGACACCACAGCGGCAGCGGGAGAAGGAGTCGAGACCATTCATTGTTCATCTCCCACATCGCCAGTGTCGGGGCCCAGGGTAGCGAGAGAGGTCCGGAGCCCGTCTATCCATTGCCGTCCATCCAGCGATTTCCCGGCGCCTGCACGACAGCCAGTTGGTGCAGTTCGCCCAGGCCTTGTCTGCGGCTCTTCGACTCGGCACCTCTGCCACACAGTGTGGGATTACCACTTGCTTTTTGGATGTTGCCACCCGAGAGACCGCAGCGCATACAACCTTCAGAACAACTGATTGCCCTGCTCGTTGCACTGGTGTGGTTGGGACCCCCTCGGTGTCGCTGTCGTTATTACTTGGCATGTGATTCCGCCCCTCCGCTAGTCTGTCCCCTCCCTGCACACTTGGGTCGTTTCCAGCTGTGAGGCACTCCTCCGAATTGGCGGCCATGACGCTCAACTGGTTTCTGGGGCATAGTTGTGGACAGGCGCAGCGTGGAGATGCATCACGCAGCCTCAACTTGTCGATTCAAAGCAGAGACCAGGCATGCACCTGCTCAGCCAGATCACCTCCCAGGGGGTGCCGGTGCCGGCAGTCTGCGGGAGCTCCTGTACACATTCAGGCCGTATGCACCACCAAGTGGCAGGCTGGCTCTGTACCCTAATTGCCCTGGTGCCAGGAGGGGGTGTTCTTTGTTGAACTTCATGAGAATGGTCATTCAGACTCCGTGGGCGAAATGGTTCTGGGATTGAGTGAGTGAGGGGGGCAAGAGATGGATAGGCTTTGGGCCAGTGGGTGTCAGTTTCCCTGGGTGGGGGAGTTACGTAAGGCGAGAGGTGGCTCTGCAGTGCGATATTGTTCGAAAGTCGCTAACCGGCTGTGTCATGTATTCCTTGCGCCCCACCGTGCTGCTGAGAATGCAGTCCGCATCCCACTTGGTGTGGAGCGGGACTCTCGCTGTGCTTGGCGACCCCTGTACGATAAACAAGCATGCCCTCATCTTTCCACCTGGTCCGCCAGAACAACCCCTCTGAGCGCGTCAAGAGGCGTTGCTTGCTCACGGCCAGCACCTTCAGACCACACCCGGTCTTCGTAAGTGTTCCTTCCTTCCAGGACCCTTGGGTCATCAAGCCTCATGGGCTGCATTTTCAGCAGCAATTTCCGTAGCTGGAAGCTGATTCTCCAATGTCATTCTGATCATTCTTCGAGAAGTTCCGAATTTGGCCGAGAAACCGATTCGGATCGTCATATGCTGAAGGCAACGAACCATGCGTGGCGGACGTAAGAAACGGCAGATGCCCAGTGTGAGCGTCAGGATGTATGTCTACGCCAGGACGTCAGGCCCTCAGCACAGGCCTGACTCTGCCGTCAGTGGCACAGGCCCGCGACACCTTGAAGGTGGACTTTGCCGCAATGCACCCAATCCTGGTCGCCAGCCAGAGGGCAGCCGCGACTGTCGTCGCCATCTTTCTCTGGGTTTGGTTGCGGGTCTTCCCGTAGGCTTGTTACGCCTTGGTATATCTTCGGAGGTATAATCTTGTGTCGTGACGTGCTCTGGAAATGCTTCAAAGGGAATTGCGGATGGCGATCCGTGCTCAAGAACAACGAAGATACCACAGCTTCTCAGAGCCGTGCAATTCGTTGCTTCGAGACTTCACCCCGCTTCGTCGCTTGCAACTCGGAACACAACACATGCGCATACTAGTGTGACACAGCTGCAGTCTATCCTTCTGTCACAGCCCCCTTCCCCATGATACACGCATATCAGTGCTGGGCGTTGCACATGAGATACAAGCAGCATGCATTATAACGTAGGTGGCAAGATTCCACAACATAAGAAGGGGCCAACATATATGGTTGCGGGTGGGGCCAGGAAGGTCCCTTGGGAACAGCGCCTACCACAAGCAGCGCTGGTGGTAAAGCTGAAATAGGTAAACCAATTCAGGGCGGTGCCCCTGCACCCCATTAGCGAATCACGGTGTGGTGCAGGGAACTATACAAATTCCCTCAGAGGGCTAGAAGGGCTGGGTTAGCCACACATACAGGTAACTTGAGGGTTGGGTTGGCATCAACATAGGAGGTCGAAACGAGAAATTATGAAGAGGGATCCGTGTGGGATGAGTACTGTTCGTGCTGCAAGGCGCTGTATGGACTAGGCCAAACATGAACAAGAAAGGCACGTGTTTACGGGTTTGCATGTTTCCCGCGCGTAGTTCTCCTGCAGCACGCATTACCAGCCAACGGGCTTTCATTGTCGTCACCAGCTGTTGTGGCACTCCGCATCTCCCTCCGCATCCCACACCGCTTCTCCCCGTCAAACCACTCATTATTTGCTTGTGCATGGCGTGGCTCCGGTCAGCTTCAACCTGCGGTACCCGGGTCCTCCTCAGCTGCGACATCTATTGAGGCTGTATGCCAACCGACCCCTGCGCGGACAAGCGAAGGGCAGTTGGGGAGACCCAGAGATCTTATGTCAAGCACCTTAGAGAGGGCTGCCCCTTGCCTGCGGTGTCCCGGAGTCGCAGGCGAAGGGGGATGCCCGAACGACAGCAACAGTCAAACGAAACCATTGCAGCTTTATCCTCATGCGAGTGTATTATAAACCTTCTTCCTAGTGGGGAACAGGCCACCTGTGTCCACTGTCCACGAACCTGTCAGTTGGCGTTGTGGTTCTCAAGAAACCCAAACCGGCACGCCCTCCCCGCACAGTGGCACGCACGCCGATGTATGAACTCAACATCCCCCGGAAGAGGTGACCGGCACCGCTCCAACGGAACCTCTAACACGAAGGCGTGTTCTGTTCTACCTCTGCTCCAGGCAAGTCTGGCCCGCACGCGCAACCAGCCGGAGCAACATTGACGTGACAGGAGAGCTTGCAACTCTGATGGGCTGTGGCTACACTACTCCAGCAAGTAACCCGGACTGACGCAGCCCGAGTGCTACCGCCTCCAGCACACAAGGGCCCAACAGAGGCCGCATGCGTTCTTCTCACCGTGTGACCCACCTGATCGGAATGAGCAGGTGTGCAAGCAGAAGGTGTTGTCGCAGCTGATCACCTTCCATGGGTGTGTACTAAAGTTCAGCCCTCATTCCAAGACGCACACCGGGTAACTGCAAGATGGTTACCAACGGCGTCTTCGGGACGGCTCCCAACCGCACAAATCCTTGTCCCTCGATGGTGAACAGTCGTCCCTCATTGCGATTACCCGTTGCTGAAGATGATATTCAACACCTGCCCTCGCACCCCATGAACTCATCTCACGGATGCACAGGACCTTGGACCTGTGTCGCCCCACTGGCTGCATGTCAAGCCTCGGCCATTGCTGTGGTTGTCCACCCCTTGCTGTTGACCTTCGGCCATCCAGTGTGAGATCAACCCGCTGATGCGTCACCTTTTGTCTCCTCGTGCCTGAGTCAGCGCATCTGTGATGCGCCCCGTGGCAAGTGATTCGCTGTTCTGGATTCCAACATCACCCAATGGCATCAGATGTGTCCATCCATACCCAACACCTCTCCTCGCCACCTACAACCCACTGTCGGGATCCCAGCCTGGGTGATGCTGATCCCGGAAGGGTTCACTCCCAGCAACTGGGATATTGGGCAGGCGACAAACCTGGCGATACACATTGCGGATCGCGGTGTGCACTGCGGTCCTCCAGGGACGCGACGGCTTTCAACCTGGAGTGGGTGTACACCACACGACATCATCTCGACGTTCCCTCCTCATCTATCCACAGCGTCCGGGTAATCCGATGACATTTTCGGGACGACAATCTGATATCGTGTGCTGTCTGCACATGATGAAAGATGCTTCGACCGTCACGAGATGGGCGATCCTGCGCCTAAGGCCTGAGCCTTGGGGGGGGAGGGGGGCTATTAACACCACCAGCGCGGCCGTCCTCTCCTCGTTCCTCCCGCAAGAGCATCTCACGTCGCAGCAATTTGCACCATCTCCCGGCATGCGCTTACCCTCCCAATCACCAATGCAATCCGGCCACAGCAGCGCAACACTGCCAGGAGGGAAGCCCTCCAGAACTCCCCCAGGGGAGGTAGCTGCAGGTACAGGATTGCCTGTCCCCCATCTGACATGGCATTTGCACGCTGCTGTGTCTCGGGTTATTGCAGGGAAAGGTGACACAGTGCCGGTTCAGGCTTGGGCTCTGCCCTGTTTACTCACCGTTACTAGGATCATCGCTGTTGCTTACTTTTCCTGCGCTGAGTGTTATTCTTCGGTTCAGCGCGTAGCGCCTGCAACTGCTGAGGTCGTTATAATAAACCACGGACTGGAGTCCGCTGTGACAACGTACGAATCCCACGAGACCGGATTTCCGCAGTGGCAACCTGCGTGCACGTAGCCCTCAACACCCTTTGCTGAGGGTAGACAGGAGGTCGTATCGCGTGCGATATCAGAGCGAAAATAGACGGGAGGACGGGTGGCAATGGGGCAGGTCTATGCATTAGCCCGTCCCTCACAGTGTTCGTGTTGTTGGCACTCGAGGTCCTCACCCTGTATCAGCTGTGTCAGTTTGTATCGCGCCGGTGGGTATTTCCCCTGAGGATATCAGCGAAGCCCGGTCTGTGTTACGGCACAGAGCGCTGGTGGGTTGGGAACATTGCAGTTTTTGCGGGGAGGGAGGGTGCGCTGAGCGCCGAGCTTTGCGCAAATAACAAGTTATTTTTGGCACCGGATACGATTTTCTCGACGGCGGCTCTCCCTACTGTTCAATTGCAGTCGCAGCAGGCGGTGCAGCAGCAGCTGCACACCGATCTGCTGGATACCACCGCTATCAGCCAGAACTGCACCCGCAGTGTCTCAATACTGTGAGTGTGCCAACGAGGGAGAGCAGGCCTCCAACAAAAGGTTTCGAGCTGAGCGAGTGATGTCCGTGCAATGCCCTTCAGTTTCACCTCAAGGTGGAGGGAGGGCTCGAGTGCATGCAAGTGCGTATGCAGGGACTGGGTGCGATGCCCACACTAGGTGTATTGCTGTACGCCCTGCCTCCCGCGATGTGTGCACCGTCGGGGTATGGCCCTGCACTCAGGGACAAGGATGTCGAGCGGTGGAGGTGATCCACACCGCCGGGCGGCGAAGGGTTATCGCGGCTGTGCCTCAGCAGAGCTGCTGTGGGAAGCACAGCTGCCCTCCCTGCAGGTGGGCAGCGCCACCCTGCCTGAGCGATTCAGGGGGGTCGAAGGAGCGGAGGCATTTCCATAGCGACCAGCACCGGGGTGGCCAGCGATTCAGACACGCTGGCCGATGTGGCGGCACCCCCTGCCACTGAATGCGGCACGGTCTGCGGAGCTGCGAGCTGCTTTGCACTCCGAATACTGCAGATGGCTGGGTTCCATGTGCTGCACCTGGGGGCTGCTGCCCCTGCACACACCCCTGATACATTGTTGCCCGTGTGCACGGTGGTGTCAAGCCACGCCATGCTTTGTTGGGGTGCTTCGAACAGCCCCTGTTTGGGGTGACAGTAGAGCGAACCCCGTCACCCGATGCCACCCACGCTTCAGCCACTAAGTCGGCAGTGGTCCTACGGCATATTCCTCGCCCGGGCAGCCGTCGGTGCGACCTGCATCACCACTGCCAGACACACGTAGGGCAGCGGCATGCTCATGTTGCAGTACTGGGTACCGTACCAAGCGTACGCAGACCAGCTGGCTGCACGACAATAGACTGCACGGGCTTCCGGCAGGACGACCTCCTGAATGGAACCGGTGTTCACTGCCCACGACCCTACGCACGCCCTCCCTGCACAGTGCCACGCACGCCTATGTATGAACTCAACATCCCCCGGAAGAGGTGACCGGCACCGCTCCAACGGAACCTCTAACACGAAGGCGTGTTCTGTTCTACCTCTGCTCCAGGCAAGTCTGGCCCGCACGCGCAACCAGCCAGAGCAACGTTGACGTGACAGGAGAGCTTGCAGCTATGGCTGTGGCTACACTACTCCAGCAAGTAACCCGGACTGATGCAGCCCGAGTGCTACCGCCTCCAGCACACAAGGGCCCAACAGAGGCCGCATGCGACTCACCGTGTGACCCACCTGATCGGAATGAGCAGGTGTGCAAGCAGAAGGTGTTGTCGCAGCTGATCACCTTCCATGGGTGTGTACTAAAGTTCAGCCCTCATTCCAAGACGCACACCGGGTAACTGCAAGATGGTTACCAACGGCGTCTTCGGGACACTACTCTGCGGACAAGCAAGAACTGAACAAACTGCGAAGCCACTGAGCCTACTTTACCCATAACCTATCCAAGTCACGCCGCAGGGTTGAGTCGATGTTCTTGGAAAACGGGCTGACCCGCTTCACGCCAATCATTACCACCACCGCCACCATCCCAACCCAGGTGGGGACACACCGATACTGCGTTCGGTGCCTGATCAGCACAAGTGAGCCCCGTTATTGCCACACTTATCTCTCCATCCCACCCCCTCAGCAACGAAGGAGTGTGCTGTTCGCACGTCCTTATTGTACGTGCAACTATCCCAACAGCAACCAGAAAGCCCGACTGCGCGCGCCAAATCGCGCGGGCTCATTGCTTTCTCCACCCCCCCCCCCTCCACATTGTCTCTGTTCGTGACTGTTCCTTCTGCGTGTCCTTGACTGCTTCCCCACGTCGGCCTCGGTCGTCGTTCCCGAGAGGGCCTCTAAAGGCCCCTCCCCTTCTGCTTTGTGAGTAGGAATGAAGCCCGTAAGATGCGCGAGCCTCCCTGCAGACCTTGGGACGCTGGTGAAGATGTCTGACGTGCTGAAGTATGCTGCGGGATGGGTGGGTATTCCTGTGCGTGTGACGGTAAAGGGTTGCCACTCTGTGTGAGTGTGAAATAAATGTTTTGTGTGTGTCAGTGACCAGACTTCGCCCTGAGATAGGCATGCATGTGCATGCGACGTTTTTGTCTTCTTCCGTGTGCATGTGATTTGTTGCCCCCGTTCTGCAAAGAACATACTTTGCTGTGATGTTGCTACCCCCAGTGAGGGATATATCGTAGTGGCAAACAAGACGGCATCAAGGATCATCCTGCTGTCAGCAGAGTCACGCTGCATCACCTCCTCAAGAAATGAAATAACAGCACAAACGACATAGTCCGACGGGACCGATCAAGCCTGCCAGCGCCAACCCACATCACGGCGCGGCTTCCTTTGTGTCAGGGCATCACAACAGGAACCATGCGTGCTGCCACCCCTCCTTCTCTCACAGGGACGGTGCAGGACAGACGATGACAGACACGCTGTCCCACTCGTTGATGATGTCCGATATGAGCGGCAGCACAGACGATGAGGTCGAAGCTGTCATCTCCTACCGGCCACGGACGAGCGTGGAGGCGGATTCGGAGGTTGCCTCTGAGGCCTCGTCCATGCCACCACACATGTTAGCCGTGAAGTCCTACAGCGCACCTCTTGCCCCCCGCCTCCCCGACTTTGACGACGAAAGTGACGACGAGCTTCCGAAAGGGTCGATGTTCTTTCAGCCACTCTCAGTGAAGGTGCCTGATAACGATCGCCTCACCCCCGACTACCTCGAAACCGTCCGGTCGACCTGGGTATGCCATGAAACAGCCTTGTCTGGGGTAGGTTCTTCTGGCCGCCTTGTTTCACCACAGAAGGGCTCTCAGTTTCAAAAACATGGTGGCCAGCATGGGGCAACCTTGCAGCACGCCTGCGGTGAGGGGTGGTTCTTTTTGTGCGGGGAGGGGGTTGTCCATTGTGAGCCCGTTGCTGCCCACAGCACTGCCACCCTCTGCCACGTCTTGCCCCCTCACACAGCACCAGCCGTCAAGTTCGCCCACTCCGATTATTGCACCGAAGCATCTGCAGCCATGCATCCGGACTGGCGGTGTTTCAAAGAACCGGAGGATTTCCTTTGCTGAGGATTCTGACCTGTAACTAGCCTCCGTGGAAACCCAGTTTTCACCGTTCCTGACCGTCTCTCGATGCCACAGAAATGGGGCTGTTGGGGAAAAAGCATACCGGTTTCCCACTGAAAACGTGGATTTACCTTTTCCCACATTTTTCAGATCACGGCATCTGTTAACCCTGCCTCTTTGCCGAGTTTGCGTGCACGGTCTGCCTGATTGCCAACCCCCACCCTCCCGACTGTTCTGTGATCGTGTTCGCCATTCGATGCCTCCAGATTAAAGAACTATGGATCCAGTGAAAATGAGGGCAGGCCTGCAGCCTTTTGGGGGCCGGCGCTGCTCTGCTCAAAGGTTCAGTCGATAAAATCTGTTTGTTTCAAAACTACATGTCCCGAGATCAGCCAAATTGAATTCACAGTCCATAGTGCGAGAGGCATCGCGACAACATAGGCGGGAATCAGACGAATGCCACAGAGCGTGAGAGGTTCCGGCACAAACTATAATAAACCGCCAAAAGAAGTGAGGTTCCCTATGCAGCAGCATGCTTGTATTCATACGCAACAGAACGAACTACCCCTGCACCTGCTTAGCTCGACGGTACGAAGTGCAGAGTTCATTTCAGCACATCTGGCCGGGGTTTTACAACCCATTTGCAAACCTCACGATTGTGATCAAAAAAAGACTCTACTATTGTTTGTGCGCCTCGATCAAACGACTCTGCGGTTGAGAAACGGTCAGCATGGAAAATCAAATCAACCATCGATCCTGATCTGGGGGCGGGGGTGGTAGGTCAGCGGCTTATTCATAGGAGGCCTTCACGCTATGTGCATGAAGCGGGAACTTAGGTGCGACAATGGAGCTTGAAAGGGCAAAGTGCTCTGTTTGCCTGGCGGATCCCCCATTCCAACAGCGAGTCTGGGTGTTCGTGGGCGTCTCCGGGACCCTGTCACAATTGCCAGCCCTTCCTTTTCTTCAGCTTTTCCAGTCAATCAACCCCCAAAAGTCAATCACTTTCATGCCACGTAACAGATTTGAGACACAGCCCGAGGGAAACGGCAATGAAAGGACGATAGTACCTGTACCCCCACCCCCCATTTCTCAAGGAACGGGGACGAGGGGTCTGGTGACTCCAAAAGGGATAAACATTGCGAGAAGGTGCTGAGGGGCTTGCCTTTTGCCTTCACTCACGACAATAAAACCCCCCCCCCCTCCCCATTTTCTCATGAAGACGTGCCCCTTGCTTTCTTTATCTGTTCAATGAATGTCACATTGTATCCTTATATGTTGGTCGTCTTTCACCCACCCCACCCTCCCCCCACGCCGCCAACCCAAGCAGACAAACCGACGAACCCCGTGTGTTCGGTTCCCCCCCCCCCCAACCCCACCCCCCCCGCCCAGGAAGCTGGGTAAATCGCACGCACACACACACGTCATTTACTTACTCTTGGCGCAGATCCCCTGTATTCTATTGGTTTTCCATGAGTGGAAGCTCTGGAAGGTGCTCAGACCAGATTCCTCTTGTCACCTTGGACTATTTTTGAATAGTGTCCGTGAGGCGGGGAGTGGAGAGGACAGTCGCGACCAGCACGTTTTCGGCAATAGTTCGGCGGGGTTCACCTACACGGTGGGATCTTGTAAATCTTACATGTATAACTACAAGTATATACATGTATTATACATGTATAATACTTGCATGTCAACTATTATACATGTATAATACATGTATATGCCTGAAATATACATGTAAAATACATGTATATCAAGTAAAAATACAAGTATAATACTTGCATGTCAACTATTATACTTGTATTTTTACTTGATATACATGTATTTTACATGTATATTTCAGGCATTTACATGTATTTTACATGTATAATACTTGTCATGCAAGTATTATACATGTAAAATACTTGCATGACAAGTAAAATACATGTATAATACTTGCATGACAAGTAAAATACTTGCATGCAAGTAAAATACATGTATTTTACTTGCATGCAAGTATTTTACTTGTCATGCAAGTATTTTACATGTATAATACTTGCATGACAAGTATTATACATGTAAAATACATGTAAATGCCTGAAATATACATGTAAAATACATGTATATCAAGTAAAAATACAAGTATAATAGTTGACATGCAAGTATTATACTTGTATTTTTACTTGATATACATGTATTTTACATGTATATTTCAGGCATATACATGTATTATACATGTATAATAGTTGACATGCAAGTATTATACATGTATAATACATGTATATACTTGTAGTTATACATGTAAAATTTACAAGATCCCACCGTGTATAAATAGGTGGAAATTCACCCCCCCCCCCCCCCAGTGATGTGCCGATGTATATATACGCCAATGTATATATACGTATATATACGTTCGGAGGTCCCGAAAATCCGGAAATATACGTCCCCTATGCAATTCCCTGTTGCACGGTGTCCAGGTCACTGTGGAGTAACCTGGGTGGGATCTCCCGCAGGATATGTTGAGTGGGTATATCCCGCTCTGTGCATTCGACAGATACTTCCCTTGGAACGAAGTGAAACGCCAATCCGGCTGCCCACAGGGTGTTCCGCTTCGGTTGTGCCGCACCTTACGTGGCCACATGTAGTTGGGCAGTTCGAAAGACACCGCCCTCCCCTGTGCACAGGGTGGAACCTGTGCAGAGGGGAGGTGCCTTTCTGAGTCAACTGAGTGGCGACGGGGCACCCAGGTATTGACTGGTGGTGACCATGCTGTGCTGGAGTCTTTCCAAAGACGACACATCGCTTTTGGTCGTGTTCGCTCCGGAGACGGCGTTTGATGGGATAACGCGAGTACGGCACGTGGGCACCGATCAGGTAGTGGGCAATGCTGGTGATGCAACGTTTCCTTACCTCGCCAAGGTGGCGCCAAGACTGAGCAATGTTCCCGACTCTCGAACAACGAGCGGCGCTCGTCTAGTAGGACCCGTACCAGGACCGCGAAGCGTGCCCGGCTAGCGTAAGGGTGGACAGCCAAGCTGTGTACCACATACTGTGCACCTTAGGGATCGTGGACCCTCTCCACCCACACATTGCCCACAGGAAGAACGTAACGTATATTGCAACGTATATGCGTATATATACGTATATATACGCCATGTATATATACGTATATATACGTTCAAGATCCGGATATACGTCGTATAGCACATCACTGCCCCCCCCCCCCTAGGCATACTTGTCCCCCCATATGGGGAACCCCCTAAATTTGGGGGAAATATGGGGGGTCTCAAAACCCCGTCCCCATATGGGGAAAAAGGCTGAAAATATGGGGAAAACCCGGTAAAATATGGGGGAATATGGGGGAAATATGGGGCCCATATGGGGGGATATGGGGGTATTCGTGCTGCAACGGGAGAACATCAAACCACTCAGGCACAGACACACACGAAGTGCGCGTCGAAACCGGCCTCATGCCTTGTTGGGGATCCTCCAGGAGTCCGATCCTGGGGAGGTGCGCGCTCGTTCAGGTGTGGCCAGGTCTGGCCCCCCCTGGAAGATCCCCCAGGTGGGTCGCACCGACCTCCTGTTCCTCTCCTGCGCCGATACAGCGGCAGCGGAGAGCGAACGCTTCCCGGTTTGGCGGGGCACCGCAGTGACAGCGGCAGCGGTGGTGGACACATACGCACAGACACACATAGCGCGTTCAGGGTTAACAGCTCCTCACAACACACACTCCTGTGTTTTGAAGTCCTGTCCGGCACGTCACTCTCACACTCGCTGTCCTCCTCCTCTGGTGTGTTTGCGATTGCGAACTGCCCCCTGGGATCCTTAATTAGACAAGGGAATTCACAAGCAGTGCATTCTGGGGTGTCAGGCGCTTCCGCCGCTTTTGACCGCTCCGAGCGCCGAAAAGTCGGAGTCGACGCTCGTCACCAGGCAGCTTGACATGTTCAAGCTGCATCTGCCGGGTGGAATGAGACCTGTGAAGGCCAGTACAAGGACTGGCTGCAGGACGCAACTGTTCTGCCAGCAAAGACAGGACTACTGTACAGGATGCTCTGATGACCGCTACTCAGACTTGAAGAAAGTGGCGGTCGGCACTCTCACAGCACCTTTTGTGGTCTGACTCGAGCACTTCAGCCGGGCGTTTCCTCTCTGCAGAAAGCGACGAGGTGAGATGGCACTGCAAGGTGCTAGACGTCCCCTGTCAGTGGCTGACTTCACACCCTGTGAAAAGCAGAACGAGGAGAACTGTTTGCTGACTGCTTCCACCTGAGGAACCCCTGGGTTTTCCCCCATATATCCCCCATATGGGGGAAATATGGGGGAACAGGACTTGAAAAACCCCCCATATTCCCCCCATATTTTCCCCATATTTTTGGCCTTCCCCATATGGGGGTACAAGTATGCCTAGGGCAGTGCTTGCAGAATACGCGTATTCTTCGAAAAACCCAAAATCTGCATACGTGCATCAGGCCTGGGCGGGGAACGAGCCCTTTTTCCAGGTTTTTTGGGTCGGGGAACCAGATTTTTTCTAAGAATTTTTACAAGGGATTTTTTGCTCGCCCCCCCACAGTTTCCAGGCGCGTGCCCGTCAGGCGGGACTTTTTCTCTGATTTCTCTCTGCGTCATCATGTGACAGCTCTCGAGTGATGCCCAGATGCTTGCGGCAGAGAGTGCCCCTCATGCGCGTTACAGCTGAAAATGAATGAGGATCATCTGGCACTCGTTCTCATCGGGGGTTGTGCTCCGCAGGGACTCAATACACCTTGGCACTCTCGCAGGGCTGGACATGCCAGCAGCTGGAGGACAGTTACAAAGCTGCCACTCCCCGACGCCACCCACCTGCTGGCCCCTTCAGGTCTGAAAGCCCAAAAGCTCCCGGGGATTTTTGCAGTGGTGCGCACCATATTCAGCGCAGTAGGGTGATCTCTCCGATTTTCCAAAACTGCTGGTTTACTGGTTTGGGGAACGGTCGTCGGCAGACCGTTGAAATGCCCGTGTTAGCAAGGCACACTCACGTTTCAGGTAGCGTGTCGCGTGTCACGCATGTCGCGAACGCGGCAAGTGTACCTCCCAGGTGGGGAAGCCCGACCTCCTGTCCGATGTCAGCCAGGCTTCGAAGAAGCGCTTCATGGATGCGGCGCTGACCTCCTACGCTGCACTGTACCCGGGGAAGTGAGATAGATGGACGGGCACACGCTACATGGGGGGTCTGGGGGGCGGAGCCCCCCAGCCGCCGGAGGCCACGGTAGCGAACATCTGTTCGTGTGGGCGTACAGATTCTGTGCGAGTTGGCTGCGTCCTCAGAGGCGACTGGAGTGGTTGGACCCCGACTTGATGGGATTCGAAGGACTTGAGTACGAGACGTACGCCACAGGGGGGTCTGGGGGGCGGAGCCCCCCAGCCGCCGGAGGCCACGGTAGTGAACGTCTGGCTCTCCAGTTGGCCAGCAAGGCGAACGGTACGTGGGACAGACTTCCCTTCCATTCTTGTGCGCGCCCTAGAAAAAGTTTTTTCCTCTGCGAAACAACCTTAGAAAAAAATTCCCCTAACAAAATTCTTAGAAAAAAACTTTTTTCCCCTTACAAAAATTCTTAGAAAAAAAGTTCAGAATCCTGAAAGTGGGGAACAAGCCCCCCAGTTAGGAACATCCCTGACGTGCATACGTATGAATACGCATACGGCTCGAATACGCATACGGCTGGCAGGTCACCGGTGGAGGAGAGTGGGCCCGGTGCCTGTGCACGTCCTGTCGTACTGTGGGCTAGGTTCTCAGTGCGCAGTGGACCCACGTACGTTGTTTCGGCCCCTGGGTACCTTGGGTCGGGGAAAGCCCAGAAGTATGGGCCGGGCCCGACGGCCCATTTGGCTCCTGTACCAAGGTACTTGGTACATGTACCTGGGCCCAGATGGACCAAAATCTGATTTTCCCCCAACGGCCAAATCTGGCTCTCTGGGTGCGCATATGTCCCAAAAATGTGTTTCCGGGCATTTTTGGGCACAGTAGCGACGTTGTTCGTGTCAGAACAGCAGGAGGCACAGTGGACAGGCACCAAAGAGTGGCATGTGTGGGGGAAGCCCTGCCTGGCAGCGTACAGTGCAAAAGTATTAACAGACGTATGCAGGCGTTTTTTCGAAATCTGCATACGTGCATACGTATGAATACGCATACGTATGCCCGTATTCGGCGAGCACTGCCCTAGGGGGGGTCATAAGCCCCCCTAAAAACGTACAAATACCAAAAATTTCAACATACCATCAGAACCGCCCTAATACCTGATCTGACCCGAAAATCCGACCCATACCCCCCCGGAAACCGTCTGGAGCCCACTTGTGACACCTGATGCGCACTTTTGTGATGATTTTTTGGGGTCCTAAAAAATGTACCTCAGTTTCGTACCTTGCCTTTGTACCTGAACCACTCCCGACCGCAATATTTCGTTCTTTGCCTTTTCTGCGGTGGTTCCGGCTCAGGTGGCACGATGTTGCCTCCCCAGTGCCTCGGCAAGGTCTTTCTTGTACCTGATTAGTGGGAATGTTGTGTTGTTGCGCCAGCTGAATGAGTTCAGCCACCTTCTGGGTGTAGTACTTCGATCGCAGATGGGTCATTGTGAGTACTTCGTACGCCTGCGAGGCTGCATCGGCATTAGGCAGCGTTGCAGATGTGTCTTTGCTTCGTCGATCTCAGCCTGTGAAGGCACGATTGGGATATTGGACGACCTGAGAGTCGAAATGATTATGTTTGTGCTGTGTAATTTGCGCCCCCCGCAGGATATGCACACCACGCAGTCTCAACAGCACGCATGAGAGTGTACCATGTGAGGACTCAACAAAGTCATTGGATAGGCATCTGCCTGCCGACTCAACCCCCACAGTGCGACCGCAAGATCGTCAGGGATGTCTCAACGCCAGGGGAATACTCTCCCCTGGCGTTGTACAACCCTACTCTTAATCCTCGGGTCCTCTCCTGGAGGCGGTGGTGGCGGGCCCGCAACGCTTCGTACTTCCGGTACGGACTGGGGTAGTCTGCCCGGCTGACCCGCTCATCGCTTCCTAGATCATCTGCTGCTCTGGAGCTGCCATCACTCACTGCCCACATCAGTTGGTGTAGGGGTAGGAGCAGGAGGAGTGGGAGGAGTAGGAGTGCAGGTGACATCTTTCTTGGCCAGCAAGGAACGCCGCTTTTCGCACGTGCGTGCAGTTGATGCACCACTGCATATATCTGTCGTCACCACGTCCCACTCGCTCTCCTATGTACCCAGCCCGACGGAGCGCCCGAAATAATGTCGCCTCACGGATGTCGTGTGCCGTTTTCTTCTGACGCAGGTCTGCCACAACGCTCTCTGCCGGGACCCCGCACATCTCCCGTTTGGCGAGCGTCTTTCGAGCAAGGTACCCCTCTGCAGCAGCATCTGACACCTCTGCGAGGCCCTAGGCACACGGCATGTGTTGCTCGGCGTGCTGGGTGAGCGTAGTGATACCCTTTCCTTGCAAAGAACGAAATACTGCGGTCGGGAGTGGTTCAGGTACAAAGGCAAGGTACGAAACTGAGGTACATTTTTTAGGACCCCAAAAAATCATCACAAAAGTGCGCATCAGGTGTCACAAGTGGGCTCCAGACGGTTTCCGGGGGGGTATGGGTCGGATTTTCGGGTCAGATCAGGTATTAGGGCGGTTCTGATGGTATGTTGAAAAATGTGGTTTTGTACGGGCTTATGACCCCCCCTACCCCCCCCCCCCCCCAAAAAAAAACTCTGGGGGGTGTCAACAACGCACAAGGCAAACACCAACAAGCCAAAAAAACAGTGGAGGGTGTCGTCAGAGTTCGCCCGGTGCGCCCTATTCGCCCTCAACAGAACAGAAGAATGTGCGGGGGTTGGAGTAGGGGATGGTGTGCTATGCGGGCCCCACGAATGGTCGCATTAAGGGGGGCAGGCGAATGGTGTTATGTTCTGCACTGCATTTTACAAAATGAAAAAAAAAACCTGTCCGATGTTTCGTGCATGGTTTTGCTGTGCGAATATTACCCCCCTCCCCCCTCCTGACACGTTTCAAAACATCAAAAATTGCGAGTGGGCCTTGCCGCCACAACAAGCCAGGATGCGTGGGGTGTTGTGACCGTGACCCACCATCAGACGGCAGTTCCGACAGTTCTAAAGGAATACAGCTGTGTAGGTGAGGTTGCCGACGACCGTCTTTCAGTGGGTTCGGCGCATTTTGAACCACCCCCCCCCCCTTTTTCTGCATAACGAGTGAAGGGTGATCATTCTTGTGCTCCCTTCTACCTCTATTTCACTACCCCCCCCCCTCCTCCTTTTTATTCACGGTTTGCCCCCCGGCAGGATCCCGGGAAACCCCGGCCGGGCCCGGAAATTCCGGGCCCGGGACCGGGATTTTGAAATCCCGGCCGGGATCCCGGGGAAATCCCGGCCGGGTCCGGCCGGGGTCCGGCCGGGAATCCCGGGGGTTCTCAGTCTCAGGTCGCTTGGACCGAGGTCATCTCAGACCTATGGCTTTCAGTCCCCAGTTTCAGATTCAGACCTGCTGATCCAGAACCGCACCCTCTCCTTCCACACCAATTGTATCCACTGCTCATGGGTCCGAGTGACGACGATAGCAATGACGATGGCTCCATAGCAAAGATGGCTACCACTGTCAAAGCTCATCTGGAACAGAAACTGTCCCAGATGGAAGTCTCCTGTATAAATACAGGGTTCGGGGTTACCACGAGTGTAACGCAGATACGTGCAGGTGTGTCAAGAGAGTGTGCAGCTCACAGCAGTTCCGCATCCTCCTGGTTGCTGAACTCCACAGTCCTAGGACGACGAAGAGGACGACGAGGGTCGACGTAGGCTTATCTTACGCTACGGCAGGGGTGGACTCAGCCACCCCGGGGGCAGGTTGAACAGGTTGTGTGGTTCCACTGATCAACATGTAGGTCGGCCTGTCTGATAAGACTCAGCCACCCTGCGGGTCAAGTGATTACAAAAGGGTGCCTATTTGACCAAAAGGCAAAATTTCCTCCCGCCATGCTCCCGTACCACAGAGGCTGTTGTGTTTTGCCTCTGTGTATGCGTACGTTTTGCGATGACGGGGTGTGGAACCTGGCGTAGACCGAGCTACAACCAGGAACCAACGGCCCAACTCGGCGCCGTGGGTCAATTTTTGTGAAAAGGCCTTGACCAGAGGCATCCCCCTAACACTAAATTTGCTCTGTTTCACCTGAACCGACCAACCAGGCACCGTGAGGAGGCATCAGAGCCCCTCGTGGACAGCCGCAGCACCCTTCCTTTACTAACGTCAGGTTCACCACTAGCACGAAGCATCACTGTTTTACGTCAGGTATGGCAAATGCCCACCCAAGGAAGTCGAGGAGTTTGAGCCGTTGGAAGTTACCAGAGGGACAAGCAAGAGGGATCTGCAAGCAGTGATGTCTGTTGTACCCTTGGACCACATTAAACTCAAACTGAACCCTCAGTCGTCCTTGATCGCCCGACAAGGTTCCTTTCAGCTTTCTAACAGATGGGTACTGCAACTGTCCAACTATCTACAGACTCACATCCCAGAAGGTGCAGTCCAGGTTCCACAGAGCAAATTAAATGTTAGCATTTCTGCACAACTACCGGTACGCAAATCGCAGCGGCGGTGGAAGTGACTGACTCGAAAACGGCGAGGTATCAGTCTTGACGCTGGAAAATTCCGTTCGGAAATACCAAACACATCCACAGAAAGTGGAAGGAATGGGCGCCAAGATGATGCGAACGATTTTTGGGGGGGGGAGGGGGTGGACTGCTCTGTATCGTGATACCCGCGAGGGCAACCAAATGCAGAACAGGGAGGCACAGGCGCACACACGAAGGCAGCACACAAGTGGCAAGTGGCAGGGGCTGGGGTCTGGGGCTGGGGCGCCGCGCGATTCGCTTCTCCTGACTTTCTGATCCGGCAAACTACAAACACAAAAGCAGTACATGCACTGCAACAACAACCTCCGAAGGGAGCCACAATACCCTCGTGACTCCAAAGCAGCTGATGGCATCGGAGGGCAATCAGCATCATACGACGTCTCACAGCTGCAGAACAAGACGTCAGACACAGACAGCAAGGAATACGATATACACACACACGGACGCACACACTGTGCCGGACAAATCACTCCTCATCGTCACTCTCAGCGTCATTCACACGGAGTGACGGGAATGTCCGCCGGAAGCCACACTCCTTGCCGTACGCACCTCGCACATCTTGATTGATGGCCAAGAGCGAGAGCTTTGCGTGGGAGTCGCGGGACATAGCACTCCGGCACACGGGGATGGCTTGCATCATGACAGAGAGTGCGCTGTCAGGTGCTGTGCAGGAAGGGGGCAAGGTGAGGAGAAACAACACACGCTCAGCAAGAGGCTTGAGCGTCTCGTTGGTAAGCTGGCGTTTCCAGAATACCCTCTCTGAGCCGACCTCGTGCTCCGACACTGCCGAAGTGTACGCCTGGTACATGGGCGCGGTGACGTCGAAGCCGATGTGCTTGCCGAGGTCTTCGCGTGGCAGCAGGTCATCCAGCATCTCCAGGGTCTCGTACCCCTCCGGAGTCAGCTGGCGCACAGAGAGGTAGAACCCCCGGCCCGTTTCCGAGGATTCGCGCCACCGGCTCTGCAGACCGTTGTAGAAGGTCTTGGACACGCGGGCTGCGAGTCCATCCCCCGTGCTCGCCCTCTGGAGGATGTCGATCAGCTCCTCCACCTCCGCGTAGATCGTCGCCGATCCAACCGTCCCGGGTGCCTGCGCGTTGCTGTACCGCGACAAAGCGGCTCTTACCGGCGCCGCGGCACGGACGAACTCCGTCAGCATGTCCTGAAGCGCCTCAGAACCGACGGTCTTCAGCAGCACAGCAAGCTTCTCGAACGTGGGGGGAGTGTAGGCATTGCCAATCCCGGTAGCCATGTACGAGTACAGCATGGCGACACGCTCTTCAAAGTGCTCCGCGCAGTCGAGCATGCTGACGAAGCGTGTGTCGTAGATCCGGGGTGCACGTTTGATGGCCACCGCCTCCTGCAGAGTGCTCTTCATGTCGGCGTGTGCTGCAGACATCAAGCTGCAAAGCTCCCCAAACGTCTTTGCGTTGGCAATCGCATCCTTGTGCGCCTCGGTCACCGCGGCCTTGCAGAGGCCCTTCATCTTGTCCAGAAGTTTGTCCTGTTCCCGCGTTGTCGTCGATGCCGACTGCTTCCGCAGCTTCGCCAATAGGACACCCGCCGTGTGTGTCTGGGGGTCGCTCTGCACACTTCTTTGGTGGTCCCGCCACTTGTTCTGCTTTTTCGCGTCACCAAACACGTAGTTCGTGAGGTGGAAGAAGTCGAGCAGGGGGTCCTCGGCGGCCTTCATCATCCGACGAACATCGGAAAGGGTGTTGTTCAGCAGGTGAGCCAGGCAGGATACGTACGGGATGTGAGCCTCTCCTGCTAGGTCGCGCGACATCTTCACGTTCGACCCACCACGATCGCTGCGCACGACCCTCACCTGTTCAATCCCCACACCGACAGCAGCGAGAGATTCCTCCAGCGCGGTGCGCACCGTAAGACCTGTAAACGGGACATCCGAATACTGTAGCGGCAGCGCAACGGACGTTGTAGCGGTCTGTGCAATGCAACAACACGACATTCTGACCCTGGATCGTCGAACCACAGTCGTGGACGATGCTCAGATCTTGTCCTGCGAGCATATCGGCAATCGTGTCGAGGTGGTTGTCGTAGACGGTCGCCCCGCTCCTCTGCCAGACCTTCTGCATGTTGACGTCTTCTGGGATGGTGAGCCCAGAGACGGCACGGAAGACCTGCGTCGCGCCACGAAACGAGAGCCCTGCCATCGTGCACACCTCCAGCAGCGTTTCCCGGACGTTGGAGTTTGCTGGTGCGGGTCGGTTGCTCGAAGGTGTGGATCGGTCGGCTGCTGGTGTGGATGCGTCACGGTTTGGCGTTGAGGCGTCGACTGGGGTCGTTGCATTGCGACCGTGGCCCTTCGTACCCACGTGGCTCGTGAGGTCGTGCCTGTCGACGCCGGGTGCAAACGCCCACTTGCACGGAGCACACACGGGCACCTCCTGCTCGTCGCAGCATCTCGCCGTGGCCTTCGCGAACCTGTACCCGTCGGTCGTGGCCTCCGCTTTCGTCTTGACTGAAAGCCACTTGAACTCGGAGAAGCGGGTCGACAAAGACTGGGCAGGCTGCAGCTTCGGGGGGGTCAGGTCAGCTTGGCTGCTGAGGCTCTCGGCGAGGGCGGCCTTTGCCGGGCGGCGCAACTTCCCCGTCGGCGTGCGCAAGGCCACTGCGCTGGCGGCGAGCTCCTTCTTCTTCCGTCCGAGAGCAATCAGGCGGGCGATCTTCGGCATGAGGGGGGCTTTCTCATTCTCTGTGAGGACCCCTTCAGCGACGGCCAAATCGATCAGCGGCTGCCTCTTCCGCTTCACCTCCTTCAGCACCGCCTCAATGGCGTCGTCGATGTCGTCGTCGTCGTCGTCGTCGTCGTCGTCGTTGTCAGTGGTGGGGTCCGGTTCCGGGGCCGCTACCTCCGCCTTGCCTCGGCGAGGTTGCTTGCGGCTCTTGCCGCCGTCGCCATCGCTGTCGCCGTCATCCGCATCATCCCTCGCCCTCTTCCCTCCTTTCTGCCCTGGTGCTGCATCACCAACGAGCAGGAAGGAAAAAAAAATGAGGAGTAACAAAAGAGTACGGTGCATGTTTGCTGTTGTGGAAGGTTTCTCTGCCGGGTGTGTGTATGCGGCGCAGTTACGTGGGGGGGGGGGGGGGGGGCGGGGCGGGGTTGTGGGGTCCAAGTCACGTGCGGTATATGTGAGGTGAAATAGTCGGGTCCAGCAAAAACTAATGACATCGGGTGGATCGCAAAGGGGAAGGGGGCAACGGCAGCGTGCAATGTGCAATGTGCAAAACTCTCAAGTCATCTTACCACCCACCTACACCTGACCCCGGGGGGGTCCCGGGATACCCCGGGGTCATCCCGGGATTTCCCGGCCGGGATCCCGGGAATCCCGGAATTTCCCGGAACCCGGCCGGGCCCGCCCGGGATCCCGCCCGGGGGGCAAACCGTGTTTATTTTTGTAAGAAAGAACGCACCGGATTTGCCGGAGAATTTTTTTCAAAAAACTGCTGGGTATTATAATTAGTGAATGACCCCCCCCCCCTGCCGGCACCTCTTTAGTATCTCCTGTGTGGAGGCCACATATCAGAACGAGCGCTGCACTCTCCGATAAAGAACAACCGCGTGTGTCAAGGTGGAACAGGGGGTGTGCCCACTTTGACCCCCCCTCTCGGGTTGCATGGCCAGCCTGTCTGAATGTGTGGTGGTGCAACAAGCTTTCAAGGGCAAACGCGACCCCCACCCCTCAGACACAACCTGCCTAACGAGTGAAGGGTGATCATTCTTGTGCCTCCTTTTACTTCCGGCTTCTATTTCAATACCCCCCAATATGCACAGCTTGTATAGATCTCTCCTGCGTTGTAGCTCCACGACAGGCGTGTCTCTGCTGCGCACGCGAGGGGGGCGGGGGGAGGACCGGTGGTTCCTAGGTTCGGAGCGCTATGTCAAACGTAGGGTGGGGCGGCAATGATATGGGCCCCTGCAAACGGAGTAGCGCGTTGGTGATGGCCTGAACGGTGGCTTGCTGGCCTGCACCTGCCAAGTGTCACCGACACTTTTCAAATTAGGAGAGATTCACGTGTGTGTGTGTGTGTGGTTATAAAGTTTTAAGGCGGTGTCGCCCTGCACGGGCAGTAGCACCTCCCCTTCAGTATCGCACTCCCGAAGGATTCCCCAACACGACGTGACACCGGTTTCGACGCGTACTCTTCGTACCCCTCCCCCCGGCCGCGTCTCTTCAGCGAAGAACCGGGGATAATCGGACCAGGGCTAGCTAAACCCTGGTGGTGTCACGGGTGGGGTTGGAGAGGGAGAAAAGGAAGAAATGAAGTTGCGAAAAAGTCAAACACTGACACGTGAAATCAATAAAAAGGGTGGTATATATCGCCCCCTTGCTGCGACGAAGACACTAAATAGTCAGGCCGCTTCAAGAGTCTTGAGGGCTTGTGTGTGTGTGTGTTGCAGTGGTCACGTTTTTTTTTGTTAGTTCGGCGTAGCCAACTGGGGAAACTTTCTGTGCCTTTAGCTGGATCGTGCGTCCCCACTCACACCACTTCATCAGACCGGGGAGTGGTGTACACAAAGAGTGGGGTCTGCGTTCCAACAAAACAACTTTCGGCAGTAATTGGTTTGTTGTCTCGTTTTGCTGTCACTTTACGATCCAGCGGGGACACAGATAGTTTTTGAATGAGTTTGGCCTGTGCGGATTCATGGGTCGCCCGCGCTCGGAGTTCATCTTTTTTTGATAATTTTTTCCTTCTTCTGTTCAGTTCCGCTCCGTTTCCCCACCCCCACCCCCACCCCCCTCTGAATCGCACACTCTGTCTGCTGGTATGTTTCTTGTCGCCCCCCTCCCCCGATTTTGGGTGCCCCCCTCCCCTGCCCCCCATTGAAGGGAGATCACCCTTGTGCTTCCTTCGACTTCTATTTCAATACCCCCACTAATGTGCACGACGCGGTGGTCAGTCGTCAGGGTGACATGTCAGGTGACATTTCACCCTGACAACCCAATTTGGATGCCGAGAGTGTTGTCCTGGGGTGTTGTCACCTGGCATGTCGGGTCCCTGACCACAGTCGTGTGGAGATCCCATCTTGAACTCTTACAAAAGTCGCTCCAAGTTTCTCCACCACAAAAATCGAATGGTTCTCTTTAAGGCTCACGGAACAGCAGGATTCGGGAAAATACAAGATGCGACACTTGGCATCACTCGCGGATATCCTTCCCCGGGGTCCGGTCGATTTTTGCCCGCTCTGCGCCACTAGTCTCAGGATATTTGGCGTTGCCAGCCAGGGCTTGTCATTGCTGGGCTCCTGTCGCTGTGAGTCCGGCTGTCAGCCAAACAGTACCCGGAACATCGTCTCACTGCAATGCCATGCCGTGTTACTTCCTGGGCTGCAGTTGTAGAAGATTTACTCAGTCTGCCACGAAAGAGCTGTTGTTTTAAAGACGCATAGAAGACGCCCGTAAGCCTGAGAGCTGAAGTGCAAGAAAGACATCCCTGTCGAATTGGTGTCACACTGCCACAGTTGATGCAGGCCCACTAAAGTAAAGAAGCTGTGTGCCGCATCGGAGAGGGGCGAGTGGCATGTCAATGGCATGCACCGACACCCATCCGTATTGCGGCCGCGCCAGGAGTCTGTGTCACGATCAAAAGATTCATCTTCGCTCGTTCTCCCTCACCCGTTCTCTGCTTCCGGATGCGCATTTGATATTGGGTTTCAAATAAGGGGAACACAACTGACACATCACACACACAATGTCCCACGCTGCCTCTGTCCCCCTGCACCCCTCCACGACGGGGTTCCCTGGGGAGGCGTCGGCTAAGCCGGCGCCGAGCGAAGCTGCAGGGAGGAAGCAGCGATGGGTGTTGCGGGAGAAGGAGTGGAGTGCCGACGTCAGGCACTCAACAGACGAGCTGGCCGCCAAGGGCGGCATTATGCTGTGCGCCAAAGGCGACGCACAGCGCCTGATCGCGAGGTGCAGGGAGCACCCGCCGCCGGGACCGGCGGCAATCCTGACCGTCGAGGCGACGGAGGGGGGGAAGGGGCGCAGCCGTGTCCTCTCCCTCCTGGTCGAGCGCGACGGCGAGACCCGGGGGCTGCGGCGGCACCTGCTGCAGCTCCACAGTGACCCCGTACACTACGGGGCTAGCAGCAGCCCGGGCCTGAAAGCCCCCAAGGGCACCCGGGAGTGGGTGGTGATGGAAGCACCGCCAGCCACCCCCCTCACACACACACACATCCGCACCTGGCTGCGGGCCCACGGCGCGGAGCCGGACGCGGTCATCGCGATGACCGGCACCACCTGGGCCCGCCGCTTCAAGGTGGGTGTGGACAGTCGACAGGTCAAGGACCTGCTGCGTGCGAGCGGCGAGAGCGACATCTTCTGCCGCCCCCATTTCCACACCACCACACACCCCGACACAGTCGTGCGCCTGCCGCTCGACGCCACCATCCAGCAGGCACAGGAGAAGGCGGGCCGGCTGAGCGGAAGGGTCGTCCTGGTGAAGGGCGGCCTCGGCATCGCAGTGCCGAACACCGCCGGGCACTGTGCCACGGCAGCAGTCGTCGGTGACGAAGCTGCAACCCCCCTGCAGGGGAAATATGTACTGGAAGGGCTGCCCACACAGTACACCGCCCGCTGCACCAGGGACCTGCTAGAGGAAATAGGCTGGCAGGCCCACATCCTGGCGTCAGCCAGGGAACCGAACGGGCGAGCAGTGCTGCTGCGCGCCCCCACCGCCCCCCAAAAACTCGGCGCGTACTGCGTCGACAGCAACACCTACCTGGTGTTGCGGCGGTACCGCGAGCCCGAGGACCTGGGGCTCTTCCCCCGCCGACGGAGGGCAAAGCGCACCAAGCCCCCGCCGAAGCCGACCCCACCTCCCGCAGCCCCGGAGCAGCCGCAGGGAGTGCCGGGGAGTGAGCTGGCGAACAAGGCGACAAAGAAGACGAAGAGCAACAAGAGCAAAAAGAAGAAGTCCAAAATCGACGCTGAGATGAAGGACAACGCCCCAACGCCCCACGCCACCACGACCACCGACCCCGCCGCCGCCGCCACCGCCGCCGCAGCAGCCACCGCCACCGCCAACCTCGCCAGGGTGCAAGCCCTCCTCGAGCAGGCAGAGCGGCGTGCCGCCGAGGCAGAGCGGCGGGCCACCGCGGCAGAGGAGCGGGCCGTGAACCAGGAGAGCCAGTTCACGGCCGCCCTGCGAGCGATGCAGGCTCGCCTGCAGCACCTGGAGGCGGCAACGAAGCCGCAATCTAAGCCGAAGAAGCAGACCAAGCCGGGCTCCAACCCCCTTCCTCGAAAGGCCGACCCGGCCTCCACCACCCCAGACCGGGGGACCAAGGGCCCACCCCCGAAGTCCGCCTCCCCGAAGCCCCGGACACGCACGGGGCTGACTCCTAAGAAGAAAAGCCGGACACTCACCCCGACTCGGACTACAACCCTCCGCACGAAGCACATGGCCCCGGCGGAGCCGGTGCAGAAACGCCTGTGTGAAGAGCCCCTCTTCAACTGCCATCCCCAAACCGACCGCGCCACATCTTCGAGACCAAGCGAGACCTTCTCCTCCGGGCGGGTGACATCGAGCAGAACCCTGGTCCGGCACAGCACCTCAAGTGCCTGACCTGGAACTGCAACGGTCTCACCGAGGCGAAAAAAGCGGAACTACAGCACCACCTCGCAACCCAACGGTACGACGTCGTGCATCTGCAAGAGCTCCGAGCAGCACAGGGGGGAGACCCCAAGTTCCCGGGCTACTCCACATTTCTCCGACGCCGCACCCAGAAGCGCTGTAAAGGGACGCTCACCTCCGGAGGCGGGATCGCAACGCTAGTGCGGGAGGACCTACACGCGACTCTCATTGCCACCGCACCAGACGCTAGTGTAACAGAGACCCTCACAGTGCGAGTCACGGGACCGGAAAGCGCCGTCACGTTCACCAATGTGTACCGCCCCTCGGGAGTCGGCACTAGCAACGACCCACGCCACGATGACTTCTCTACATCCCTGCTACCACACACGCCGGAGTCCGTCATAGCTGGCGACTTCAACATCCACAACCGTGCCTGGGATAAACATGCGCGCTGTGACAACAAGGGAACTGATCTGTACCACTGGTCCCTCCTCAACGGCATGTCACTGTGCAACGACCCCGACCACCCCACACGCATGCGCCGCGACTCCAAGTCCTCGCCGGACATCGTCTTCGCCCACTACGAGTTGGGGGAGGTCACCTGGAATACCCTGGACCAGTGGCAATCAGACCACTTCGCCATCCAATACACCGTCCCTTTTGAACGAACGCCAGCAGCTGCGACACACCCGGCAGCCAAGGCCCGTCAACTGTGGAACTGGGCAGCAGCGGACTGGCCCGCCTTCACCGAGGAGCTCGAACGGCTATCACGCAAAGTGACGAAGTGGTGTGACCCGAAGGAGTCCTTCCACAAGTGGCTTGGACTGGTGCGAACGGTCGCAGCCAAGCACATCCCGACGAAGCGTAGCTCACGCCCCCGCAAGAGGTGGTTCACGAGCAAGGTGAAACGCGCGGTACGGGCGCGGAACGAAGAATCACGCAGACACGCCCAGACTACACACCTGTCCCAGGACGACTACGACAAACTGGACAAGCTGACCACCGACGCCACCAACGCCGTCCTCGAAGCAAAACGCACAACTTGGGAAACCAGGTGCCAGGCTGCGAGCACCAGCAGCGACCTCGGCGCCACCTTCCGGCTTGTGCGAGAACTCGACGGCCGCAAACTTCAACAGGCCGCCTTCCCGCTTGTCGACGGAGGGGTCCCGGTGACCGACCCCAAAGCTAAGGCGGACCTCCTCTGCAGCCACTACGCCAAGATCAGTGAAGGGAACGACCAACAGTCACAATCGGTACCCACCCCGCAACATGCGAATGGCCAGACACCCCCCGAGCTCTCAGCTGCCGAAGACGACTTCTCCAAAGAGGAGCTGAGCGCAGCCCTGTCCGAACTGCAGGAGCGAAAATCCCCAGGGCCTGACGACCTCAACAACGAACTGCTGATGCACCTCGGCCCCCAAGCGCGGCAGGGACTCCTGCACGTGCTCAACCTGTCGTGGAACAGCGGCATCCTCCCCGACGCATGGACGCGAGCAGTCATCGTCCCGATCCTGAAACCGGGGAAGCCAGCGACGGCAGCATCCTCGTACCGACCAATTGCGCTCACCAGCACAGCATGCAAGGTACTGGAAAAAATGGTGAAGAGGCGCATGGAGCAGCTCATGCTTGACGACGCATACCCGCAAGTCGAGGGGCACTGCCCGAACCAAGCGGGATTCCAGCGACTGAGATCGACAACCGACCAGCTAGCCTACATCACCCAAACAGCGACGGACGCCCTCTCCTCCGGGAAGGCAGCTGTCACCCTGTACTTCGACCTCGAGAAAGCCTTCGACAAGGTCAGCAAGCTCGCAGTCATCAACAGCGTCAGACGAAAGGGCTTCCCCCCGAAGTTCACCCGATGGCTGCACAACTACCTCAGCAACCGCCGGGCCGCCGCACAGGTGCACGGGGTGAGAAGCGACTACTACGACTTCAACAACGGTGTCCCACAAGGAACAGTGCTCTCGCCCCTGCTCTTCAACTGCGTGATGGATGACGTATCTCGAGCCATCACCGCCTCCCCGGACGTCCACCCTGCGGTGTTCGCAGATGACATTGCAGTACTCGTCGTCGGGGACACCTACACCGACGCCCTAAGCACCGCACAGGGCGTCATATCAGCACTCGCCGCCGAAGTCCCACTCCACGGGCTGCAGCTCTCCCCCAGCAAGTGCTGCTACACGCTGATGGGAACGACGCCTGAAGCACTGGGCGAGCACAAGCGCATGGAGCTCCCAGACGGCACCCCCCTCCAGCACGACTCCACAGCAAAATACCTCGGGGTTTACATCGATGCCTGCTACACGATGTCGGACCACGTCGACCACGTCGTGACCACCTGTATGCGACGCCTGAGCATACTGCGTATGTTGGCAGGCACCGACTGGGGCTCAAGTGGAGACACGCTGCGCCAGGCCTACCTGACGTATGTCTACCCCATCCTGATGTACGCCGCAAGCGTTTACACCCCTGGCCTGACCGCGAGGAACCTCAAACGCCTGCAAGATGTCCACCGCACCGCAGCCCTGATTATCACAGGCTGCATGAAGAACACCAGCACGGCGAAGCTCCTCTGGGAATCACACCTACGAGACCTCGACCTCGACTTCAAGGTTGCGGTGTGCACAGACCACGAACGCTTCCGCCGCGTGCCCCACTCCCCAGGATACCGGGCGCAACTAAATACCGGGAACACGGGAGGCAGCTGGCTACATCAGGCACGGAGTCTGGTGAAATCCTCGAAGGTCGACGGGCGCACCCCCCTGCTGGCCCCCCTGCATGCAGCACACCCCATCCCCCCCTGGGAATGGAACCTGGTGCTGCCACGAGTGCACATCCTGGCGACGCTGCCGGGGCTCACCGCCCCGAAGGCCGCCACCCCGAAAGACACCCTCCGGGACCTGGCAGAGCAGACCATCCAGGCCCTCCCGACGTGCGCCTGGCATGTCTACACCGACGGGTCAGTCTCCAACTCCACATCGCGGCAGCAACAGGGCGGCGCGGGCGCAGCGGTGTACAGCATGCCGGAGGGCCGCCTCAAGAAAAAGCTCGCCTGGCCGGCAGGACTCCGTTGCATCAGCTACCAGGCAGAGCTGGTGGCCATCAGAGAATCCCTCGCCCACCTATGCACCGTGGTAACCCAAGGCGAAACGGTCGCCATCCTCACCGACTCGCAGAGCGCACTGAATGCACTGCTGAGCGGCCCCCAGCGAGCGAGGGGGTCCACCGAATGGGACATCTGGCAGAGGCTGCGCAAGCTCGCCCAAACATACGATGTCACCACCCACCTCCGCTACATCCCGTCGCATGTTGGGGTGGTAGGGAACGAACTTGCTGACAAGCAGGCGCAGATCGGTGCGTTCAAGCCCCAGATGGAGCCGATCAGCCTCGCGTCGGCCCGTGTCACCCTCCGCCGACACATATACAGCGGGACCACGTTGCCCCGCACAGACAGCGTGTACGCGTATCGGTCAGGAATCGGGGAGACGCGACTGCAGCGCCCTGACCTCCGCATGGAGGGCCTTACCCGCTTAGGGGAAACCACCATCCGCCGCCTCCGGGCCGACCACCACCGCCTGGTGTACGACCACGACGTCCCGGGCAGCGCACAACCACCGTGCAAACCCTGCCTGAAGCTTGCGCCGGACAGCCCCCCGCCTGGGGTCTCGCTGAAGCACCTATTCTTCGGCTGTCCCGCGACAGCGTCAGCCCGACACCACCTCACAGCCACAAGCGTGCACAACCTGCTGCTGCACAACTGCAAGGGGGCCCTACGCTACCTGGCTGAGGCAGGGGTGACGGAGCACAGCGAGAAGGACTACCTGATCTCGTGAAACCTGCAAAAATCAACAGCGGTCAAGGGCTTCGGCCTGACACCCCAGCACCCCCCCCCCCCCACCCCCAGACCCACGTCACTTTCCACGGGCCGCCAGGCGCGTCAGCGTCGGCGACCGCCCGCCCCCAGTCTGAGAGGCAGCAGCCACGACTCGGCAGGAGGCGGGCACAACAAAAAAAAGGGAGAGTCGTCACTGTGCATATCAGCACGGTCCCGCCCTCTGAGCCAGACTAACCCGCCCATAAAGGAAAAGAGGAAGAGGCGACGTAAGGCAATGCCTCCGTGCGGCAAGGAGAACACGAAACAGCGTCCCCCCTCACCGGGGGACGCGACGAGCACGGCCAAAAATCGTTCAAAATCGTTCAATAACACACGCCCCACATCACTGCCCTTCCCGCTGCCAACAACGGAATATCGGTAATCGCAGTCACGTGGAAACTCGTTCTGGACTGGCTGTACAGGCTGTTCATGAGTTGCCACATCGTGAGGACATCTGTAGCGGTGCTACCTTTAGGATGATTCATCAAAGAAAAGCAGAGCCAAAAACTTGTTCAAAAACAAATCCAAGAGAATCGGGAGGGCAGAACAGCGGGGCAGTAATCTTGAAGCGGGACGATATGCAGTCCGTCTGATGCAGGAGGGAGAAGGTTCGGTACTTCGGCGGACTCATGCATGTGTCTGACATCGGATGAGAATGAAAGTTATTCCGCTTGTCCATGCAGGGGTGCCATCTCCAGGCCCTGCTGACACCAAGATGCACGGCATTCCCTCCTGTCTTTACCCCTCTCACCCAGGAAAACTGTTTGCTATTTAGGGAGATACGATTTGCATAACATAACTACGCCGTTGATCCTTTCTTATTCTTATTAAATTCCACACAATATCTGCGAAGGTTTGCATTCCACTCCATTTGATGTCGAAGCCTATGATGACACCAGTCATGGGCATGTCTATAATAATTTCCACACAACACAAGGGGGCATTCCCTCTGTAGTGCTGAACAAATAATTTTGAGAATCCCTCGACACCACGCTGCCCTTTCGGCAACAAGGTGGAGAAGAGTACTTCTTTATTGAACATCATACATTATCACATGCCGTATCTGGCGTCGCTAATCATTTCTCCTGCAAGTTTCTCAGACTATGGGGACGCAGGTTGTGTGCTATTATACGTTTTTACTTTCTGGGTTTTTTTTTGTTTTTTTGCCAACTTTAGGAGGATTCTTCATATTCCTGGATTTCCCGAATTTCCTGGATTTCCCCCGGCCCCTTAGGCGATTTCAGGGCGGACAGGGCGGACATGCCCGGACCCGGAAATCCGGGTGTCCGGATGTCCGGGTCCAATTTTGACCCCCCCCCCCCCCCCCCCCCCCCCCGGACATTTCCCGAATTTCCCGCCCGGACATGTCCGCCCGGACATCCGGACATCCAGAAATGTCCGCCCCGGACAGGGCGGACATGTCCGGGCGGACATTTTCTGGTGTCCGGATGTCCGGGCGGACATGTCCGGACCCGGAAATTCGGGAAATCCAATTTTGACCCCCCCCCCCCCGGACATGTCCGGCCAGGACCTCAATAGTTTGATTTTTGGTCCAGAAAATAGTTTGAAAATTTTTGAAATCTGGGTGCCCAAATTTTTTGCTCCTAAGACCGGCGATTTGTAGGGGGACCCTTTCGAATTTTTTTTGGAGAAGGGTAAATTGAACGTTTTTGGCCAAATGAAGCCACTGCGACCATTCCCGGGCCTCGGAAATCAGATTTTGGCCCCTCAAATGCGGTGCCGGTCCGGACAAAAAACCGAAAAAATCGTGAAAAATGGCCCATTTTCCCCAGCCAAAAATGGGCCAAAAATGCCCCCCGGACACCCCCAGAGACATGTCCTAATCCGGGGTGCCAGTAGGGGGGACCTTTCGAATTTTTTTTCGAGGAGAGGTCAATTGAACGTTTTTGGACATCTGAGGCCACTGCGACCATTCCCAGGCCTCGGAAATGAGATTTTTGGCCCTCAAATGGGGTACCGGTCCCCACGAAATTCCGAAAAATTCATGAAAATCGAAAGGTCCCACGCACCAAATTCTGCCCAAAAATCGTCAAAAATGGACATGTCATATGCAGCAATGGGGCACCAATCACTCCCCAAATTTTGCTCAATGATTCCACGGCTAGCCAGATTTTCTGATCAATTAGTTTGTTTGAGCATGTTCCTGGCCCTTGTTTGGAAAGTAGATGGCCCCTGGCTGGAGAGGACGGTTGTGCTCGACCGGACGGAGAGAGAACCTTCTCCATATCCACCTCCACTCCACAATGCCAGAAGTGGCAGGAAGGCCGGGTGTTACAGGCCTCAACCAGGGTTCCAAGGCTCTCCACTTCCTGGCTGCGTCAGGGATCACCGGGTACAGCGAGCAGGATTCCCTGTCCTGACACCCCAGCATGTACCACCGGAAGAACCCGAAACAGCAGCCCCCCCTCATGGGGGTTGCAAGAGGCACGGAAATCGTTCAAATCGGACCAAGTCCGAAAATTCGGCACTTTCTTGGGTACAAATTGCGGTCCGAAATTTTCCGATTTTTTGAAAAAAGGCGAATTCTGTAAGGGGGACCTTTTCGAATTTTTTTTTCGGGCACTTTTTCCACAAGGAAATGTCCGCCCTGTCCGCTACTGTCCACTACCGATTTCAAGGATCCTCCTTAGTTGTCACAAACAAGTAAAACATTTATAGGGGGGGTCTTCGCTGGTTATTCTTCGTCTATCTTCGTCAGTTTTCAGCCAATTCGGCAGCAAATGCACCAAAATGCACCGACGATCGCCCCGTAGCGAAGACCCCCGCAGTATCGTAGTATCGTATTCCATTCTCTCTTGGGAAAAAAATCAGAGCGGGCCTGTGCTGACATGGAGGTGACTCGCACGACACGTTGCAAACAAGAACGCATGTCATTATCCCACTCAAGCGAGCTGCTCAGTGACAGTTCCAAGCCAAGCTGCTAGAAGTGAAACCGTGAATGAAACATCAAATCTCGCAGTGTACGGAATTGAGGTTTTTCGTTCTGGGGCAGAACAGAGCGTGCGGGGTAGGGGGGGGGGGGGGGGTGAGACAAGAGGCCGTCAGGTCAGCACGAAGAAAGAGCTAGCGGCGGCACAGCCAACGAAGCTACAAAACTCAATAGAACACATGCTTCAATATGCTGAGGACACGCTCATTCCACACGAGTAGATGTAGGTGAATTGCAGGGCGCACCTCCACTCTCCTTCCTGAATTGCACCCTTCCCTGTTCGCATTTGTTATTTGGGTGCAGTGTCGGTTTAGTTTGGTTTTGAGTGAAGGGAGAATGAAGACAGAGGCCCTTCGGGTTTCCAGCTCTCGCTGGATGTCCGCAGCAGTACACGGCTGGCAATGCCTGTTCCCTTTGTGCCACGGGAAGTGTAGTGATGTGTGTAGGGCCTTCTTCAATTCTGTACAAGGAAGCGGGTGGCAATGCCTCCCTCCCAGGGGAGTTCATATGAACTGCCCCGACAGCGGACTCCGACTCGGGGCACGCCACCCAGGAGGCTCGCCTGGTGTCGTATTACTACCTTACCTTCGTGATTGACTTCTTTGTTGCAACGCTACGATTATTATGTGGGTGTGCAGTGGGATCTTGCATTGTGTGAGTCATCGCGAAGCACTCTCCTCCATCAGTCTACTCCTACAATTAGAAGCTGCTGAACAACATGGCGGAAAGCCTGGTGGTCGGGTGATAATCCCATCTTCTAGGCACGCGGTGGCATTAGAAATATCCGATGTTCCACCAGTGCATAGCCCGTTGCCCGACTGACTCCAGTGCATTCCTGTGCTGGAACCTCGTGAAACAAGTCAAATTTCTAGTATTCTTCATTTTGTACTGCAGGTGTGTATTCGTGATGTACTTCCACTCTCGAATATGTATCACCAATTCGATCCCTTCAGGTGCAAAGTGCTTTCTGGACGCCCAGGCAACCATTCTGAATCGGATGCCGTGTGATTCCTGTGCATTCTCCTGCCCAAACGGGGAGTTGGCATCGCGTTGGTTTAATGAAGAGAGGCGTGTTTTCATTGAGGGCTGTGAGGGCATCCCGGCCTCCAGGAGTTTTATCAAAAAAACCCCCAGGATGTCGTGTGGTGCCCGGTCACTCAAATCAGAGGTATTTTTACACACGAATCAGTTGCGGTGGTGTCTGATTTCGGTGTTTTCCCAGGGGAATCTGCAATCACAACAACGAAGGAAATCGTACGGCTGAAGATCAAAGATTCTTACTTCATACCACCCACAGGGCCTCAACACAGCCCTGAGACACAAGTGTGCGTTCAGTGCGTTGCTGGGCAAGGCAGGAAGGATTACTACTTCGCTGTGATCATCACAGTTGTTCAGGCAATGCCGCGGTGTAGGTGGCTGCCTTTTCGTCATTCACCCTCAACAGGGTAACACACAAAGTCATACCAAAATCGTACTCCTTTCGCTTTATTATAGACACCCTGTCCAGCAACTGTGGGAGAACAGTTCCGGACTACTTTTTGTTGAGCGCACACTTGCTGTCTCAAGGCTGTGTTGAGGCCCTGTGAAGTGGCATGAGGTGCTAATCCAAAGCTTCAGTCGTACGATTTCCTTCGTTACTTCGCGACTTCGCTACGCTTCGTCGCTCGTAACTAGTAAAAAAAAATGTCACCAGATAATCGAAGAGAACTGCAAACTGGGCCGAATACACGATGGCGGCCGAAAGGCCCCCTCTGGTATTGCCGCGATTCCCACCCCCCTTCCGCACTGCCCAGTGGGGTCTCTTCCGATTGGAACAAGTTCTGCTTTGTTACCCCCCCCCCCCCCCCAAATGGGATCATCCTTGTGCTTCCTTCTACTTCTATTTCAATACCCCCCCCCCCAATGGCAATTCTCAAACAGAGAGAAGGCGTTGTTTGTGCGCCAAACCCGGGTGAACAAACTTCCTGCGATATTTTTTTTGTTGGTGGCAGCCACAGCAACAAGGCAAGGTTTACTACGTTTTGTCACCCAAACGCGCTGCCAGCTATACAAACTGTTCACCGACAAGGTTTCTTTTTCTCGTATCGTGAATAATGTGTCCGCTGAGCTGATCGTTGAGGTGTCTCTGTGCGCTATGCCATCTGGCGATGCAACGCGCCAAATGGATCTTATCCCCGCATACTGCAAATATCTTTTGTCAGTTCCAGGGCAGCAGGGTAGAAGTGCCGCGAAATGACCCCAGGCACGATGCACCGAGGCAGGCCCTTCTGAACCTGGCTGGCATTTGCCGATCATTCTCTTGGCCAGTTAGTAGCATGCATGCCTGCCGACCCCGATCCATCTGCGTCAATCTCTTCTCGTCGGTGCCAGCAGGTGTACATCACAAATCACTCTCATTCCAACAAAGCCACTTTCAAGTCTCATATCTCGCCCCGGGCCTATGGAGACATGCAGGTGGGGGGGTGGGGTGTGTGCAAAAAGGCTTTGCATCAAGAAGACTCAACCAGTGTGATGCTGAGGGTGGCAGGAAAAAATAAACGAGATCACCCTCCCCCGCAGGGGTTTCGCTAGCACCGAAAACCGGTGCTTTGCACCAATTGTTTTTTTTCTGGGGTTTTTTCGGTTTTTTGGAATGTGCAAAGCACCGCCCTTGGGAGCGGTGCTTAGCACCGTTTTTGTTTTTTTTTTCCCCCCCGATTTTTTTTGGTGTTCCGGTGACCGGTGATCTCCTGCTGGTCGGGCTGCGAAACAGCGAAGCCTACTTACGAGCATCACAAACCCGAGGGAATCCCGACTGCCCGAGACTGCAATGAACAGATGTTCACTACCGTGGCCTCCGGCGGCTGGGGGGCTCCGCCCCCCAGACCCCCCTGTGCCGTGTGCCTGTCTACGAGATCGCCACCACCTTGCGTGGATGCGACGGCAACATGTCGAGAAAGGGGCGTCGTTGGACAAAACGACCCCGAAACCATTCGAATCGGGGGTCAGTGGCACCCAGTGCCCGTACACTCGTGTAGGTACACCGATGGTACACCGCGCTGCGGTGAACCATCAGTACACCTACACTACAGCAAAGAGCGGAACGTGTGTTCGCGTGGTGCGCTCCCGATGGGGTGGGGATTTTTCGGTGCAAAGCACCACCGCGGAAAGTTTTTTTTTTCCCCCTCTGATTTTCGGTTCGAAGAGCACCGCACCGATATTTTTACCGCCTGACCCCCCCGGTGCTAGCGAAAACCCTGCCTCCCCCCCCCCCCCCCCCCCATTCCCACCCCCTTCCCACGTGTTGATGTC
Organism: Rhynchopus euleeides; assembly: GCA_963210315.1. Taxonomy (NCBI): domain Eukaryota; phylum Euglenozoa; class Diplonemea; order Diplonemida; family Diplonemidae; genus Rhynchopus; species Rhynchopus euleeides. The sequence goes on along the minus strand of OY723249.1, from coordinate 1,032,005 downwards.
GCACCGGATTGCCTGGACACCTGACTTCGAATTTCAAAGTAATAGCTGGTTCTGACAGAGCCTGTTCCTGGCTGTCCTCCTCCCTCCACTTTCTGTTGATGGCGGGGTGGAGGCAATATGGTTCACGGAAAATCTGTTGGTGTGTCGGCCAGCGGGCGTTTTGTTGTTTCCGGAAGGGACGGCATCGCCCCCTCCCCTCCCTCTCTCTCTTCCCCCTGACTTCACTTCTTTTGGGCTCGTTTGAGCGCTCAAGAAAAAAAACGATGGCGGTGTCTTCCCCAGGGAGGCCCCATCACTCTGAGGCTGTAGAACCGTAGAGAGGGGAAATGCTGGCGCAGTGCAATGCAAGGGTGACGGATGCAGGGAATTCAAAGGAAGCCCCCCCCTTTAAAAAAATATCAGGAAAAACTGTGCCGACGACTCCTGCGTCGCGCGCCGTGTATCCCCCGCCCACATGCACATCGAGTGAAGGGAGGGCAGCTCTGTCTTTTTTTCTTTTTATTTTTCTTCTCCTTCACTGCCCCCACCACCCCTCCCCCCCGCCCACACAGCACCATACGCTTCCGCAAAAGGAACCCCATACCACACCCCACACTCCCTGAATATTGTACGCCGCCACGACAAACCGGGCAACCGATTGGTAGCAACGATTGGTCAGCTCGTTGAACGTTGCGACCCTCTCCCCTATTATCCGAAGAAACTGCCGACGAGCAGAGGCCCTGTGTGGAGGGGTGGGGGGACGGGGGGGGGGAGGGGAGGGGGGGAGGGGCGAGAGGCGTGCTTCCTTATTGATTCTCAGCGAAGAAACACTGACAAGATCAAGGAAGAATAAACCAGATAATGGAAAGGCTGCCCCGCTATCAGCGGCATTCATATTGGATGGATGTGTTGCAAAACGAGATGCCTGCCTGAATCGACGGTTCTGTCGGCATGCACCGGGCCTCGTGTTGTTCTGATCGGAGAACAGGTTCGAGAGTTCCGAAAAGCTTGTGCCAAAAGATAGGGTGGAACGAGGGACCCCGTCGAAATGCAGTCCGAGACTCAGCCGCCGTATCGGGTGTGCGGGGGATGATATGCGAGGATATACCCTGGGGGGAAACCGGATTAGGTGTGTGTATCCATAATCTGTCGAAAAACGGAATCTATGCGATTGACGGGAATTGCGAGACCCAGTGGCAGAATTTGGTTACCACACCTTATCCCTCCCCTCCCCGAGCGGTGCTTCAGCCTGCAACATATGCCAGTCAAAATAAATGCCGCAGTAGTGCGCGTGATGGCCATGCTGTGCATCATCTCCGTGTGTATACCATGGGAAACCACTCTCCCAGATCCACAATGCGTTGATGCGTTATGTATTTTTTGCAGGCCCATTATCTTTCAACAGGGTGCCGGTAGGACCCGGTACAATCGGAAAATCACTGCCGGCCCCCCCCACCCCCTTCTCCTGTCCCCTCCCCTCTCCCCCCTAGCCTGCTCGTATTCCCATTTTCCCTCCTTGCAGACGAGCAGAAAAAAACCCCCCTCCCCCCCCCCCCCAGAACGTATCTTTCCCGATTTGGTCTGTTCGGTGATCCTGGACTGTTTTCCCCTTCATACAACGGACCCCCTTGTGCCAAAGCAGGTAGCGGGGGGGAGGGGAACGGGGTGGATCCGAACCGCAGCAGCCCCCCCCCTCTCCCTCCCTCCATCCCTCTCGGAGGGGAAGGGGGGGGGGGTGGGTGGGTTGGCGAGGGGCGCCGCTGAATATCTTTCGAAACGGTGTTCTCCAAAAGAAACAAGCAAATCAGACTCTGAAGTGGGGTGCGGTAGGATTGTTGCTTTGCTGCGGCTCGGCACCGCACCGCACCGCACCCGGCTTTGTGAGCAAAAAGAAAAATACAACTGCCCGGTGTTGGTTTATTTGACAGTTGTCGGCATTGCCCGACTGATGATGTGGCATTCTGTGTCATTCATCATTGATTCACATTCGAGACGGCTTGATCCAGGCGGAGTTTGACCTGGGCTTGCCCCCCCTGACTCAAAGCGAGTTTGGTGAATCCGAGTAGCCTTTGCGCTGGATAGCAGACTGGTATTGGTTTGAGAAAGGCTCAGCGAACGGCCAAATCGATAGGGCCAAGTCGTTCACCTGTTCCAAAGACGCAGGCATCTCCTCAGGCCCCATTTTTTTTGCTATCCGGAGTATCCTTGTGCAGTATCCTTTGTTCTGCATATCGGAGATCTCTGGCGTGTGGTGCTTGAAGGCGCTTCCCTGCAAGATTTCTTCGCATTTCACCCACTCTCTCTCCTCCAAAGTGGCACATCCCGTTTCCCACCCTTTTTTGCGAGGGGCAGATCCGCCAAGGATGTGCCTCTCGCTGCACACTTACAAGAGAGAGCAGGGCCGCACATGCAACCAGCTCCCGTGCTGGGTGCCAGATCTGCCCCGAATTATCATTACAGTACAGTACTGTACTCTGCATTAAATGCCAGGAAATCAGTGGGATGGGGTCTCTATTCAGCAAATTTTCGGAAATTCCGGGCGGCTTTCTCCTAAAAATAGGAGGAATGCACCAAAGCGCGCCGTTTTTGACACCATGGCGAAGATCCCCCTGGCATTATCTAATATCATATCACAAAGTTCCGAGCGACGAAGCGTTACGACGTCGCGAGGAAACGAAGGGAATCCTACGGTGGAAGAGTTGTACCTTCCTGCCACTCCCCAGGGCCCCTTCGCGGCCTTGGGATACAAGTGTTCTCTGGAGCTGTTCTGCAGCCTCTGGATAGGGTGACACTGCCGTAGGCACTGTGTCTGCGAGCCTCTCGCCTGACTCTCGCTCCCTCGTTCGGCACACGGTGGCCAGGACGGAGGGGATATCCCATGTGGGAGAACCGCTGAACCCATGCATCGTGTTGCTATTGCGGTGACACGCTCTTCGTGAGCTGGTGCGATTGTCACGAATACTGACAAGGCTGTATGACCTGCCCGAGCGGAGGTTCCACCGCAATGCGCTTCTCCTTAGTCTCGAAGCTGGGGTGCAAATCTGAGAGAACGTGAAGGAGCCGAAGGGTTCATCAGTCGCGAACATACCCCACGCCTTGCTGGCGTGGTGATGTTCTGCAAAGGCACTGCACCCGGCACAGTTTACCTGCTGTTTATAACCACAGGAGGTCACCCCAAAATACCGAATTTACCGTTTTTACCGTTTTTACCGCTAGTTTACCGCTGGGCCTTTGTCACAAAACCGGTTTTTTTACCGGTAACCGGACATGGGACACGCGGGACAGGCGGACCGGTAAAACCGGTAGGTGGCACCGGTTTTTTTGTGTCCCCTCAAAACTTTTTTGGCGGTTTTCTGGTGGACCGTCTATAGGGGGACCCTTTTCAAAAATTTTTCCGGGGTGGGCCTATTTTGCATATTTGAGCCCGATTTCAAAGGAATTTCTGAGTTTTGAGCCCGTTTTGAGGCCTAAAACGCGTCATCGAATTTCCATTTTTCTGCCCATACGGGCACGGACTTGGCCAAAATAGCTCAAAAAATTTTGGGTGGCCATCTGGCGGATTTCAGCCAAAAATGCCCAAAAATGGCCGAAAATCGCCCAAAAACCCCAGAAAACGATCCGGAGGGTCCTCGGCGCATTTCCCCAAAAAATGCGTTTTTTGACTTAGGAGGTCACCCCAAAATACCGAATTTACCGTTTTTACCGTTTTTACCGCTAGTTTACCGCTGGGCCTTTGTCACAAAACCGGTTTTTTTACCGGTAACCGGACATGGGACACGCGGGACAGGCGGACCGGTAAAACCGGTAGGTGGCACCGGTTTTTTTGTGTCCCCTCAAAACTTTTTTGGCGGTTTTCTGGTGGACCGTCTATAGGGGGACCCTTTTCAAAAATTTTTCCGGGGTGGGCCTATTTTGCATATTTGAGCCCGATTTCAAAGGAATTTCTGAGGAGGATGTATAACGAACTGTAAATTCTGTAAAATTTTGTAAAAAATGGGGGGATTTTTTTGGAAAAATGGCCAAAAAAAGAGTGTGGGGAGTTGGGTCCAGTTTAGCAAAGTCCGTGTATTTGGACGCGGCCCCTCAGATAAGGAAGCCGCGTCTCAGGTGCGATATGGGGTGTTGGAGAATTTCAGGGTTCGGCCCGAAATTCCCGTTCGAACCGCTATCCCAGGTCCGACTCAAAACTGTGCTGGGCTCTCGGAGACGGGAGCCCGAAAGCGGGAAGACCAAGCCAATTGTTTTTCCGTGCGAGGATCACTCCTCGACACTGTGTGGAAGCCCTGCAGGGCACATCCATGAGACGCATCACAACAGAAGGGACAGAAGAACATGAGGCCACGAGGAAGCTGGCCGTGTATCGCAAAGTTTTCGACAACGTAGCATGCCCGAGAGGAACGTTCTTCCCGTTCCCATTCAGGGTACGGTACACCTGAGGACAGCAAAAGACGGTCACCTTGCAGGCGGGGCAACGCCTGCATGAACGCAGATAAAATTGCAGCATACGTTCCCTGCATCAGGAGCCGGTTGTCAAGCCTCCCGTGTTGCAGTTGTAGGGCTCCGAATAACACCCAGTTTCATCGGACCGTAACGAGGATCTTGGCATCGACGAGCCACAGACTGTGACACTTTACAGTCGGAATCGCGTCCGACACCTGGTAGGCATTGCCATGCCGATGGAAGGCCCCCCCAGCCCATGGGGGGCCCGGGGTCTCAGACGGTGGGAGGCACTCCAGAGTGGCGTGTGGCCTCCGACCGGCGCGGACTGCGCTACAACACCGCAACCGAGGGCACCTGCAACTACATTTGGATGCGGGACACGGCATCTTCTGAGATGCTCGGCGGGGAGAGGGGGTCTCTCTGTACCTCCTAGGGAAAGCGGACAGAACGAGGTAGGCACTCGGAGATGGAGCCGAGAGGGGCGGACGGGGGTTCTTTCAGGCAGCGCCGCAACAGCGAGAAGAACACGTGCAACCCCAGAACATGAGGCGCCGTGACGGAGCAACAGGAGAAAACCATAAAAACAGGGCGTCCGGACGACAGACAGGCACGGGACTGGAAACGCAAACAAACAGACAGCCGAAAAGAAGTCGAAGTGAAACGGTTGTACAAAGGGCTCGGCTTTACCGACGTCCTTCGTACAGAGTGAAACGACGACGCCGCCGAAGGCGGCCAATCCGCCGCCCGAAGGGCGGCGGAAAATTTTTTGGGGTGTTTTTGGGTGAAAATCCGGGCAACCCGGGCCCTTTGGGACCACATAGGCCAGGAAAGGCCAAAATTTTCGACTTTTTTCGGAAATTTTCCGATTTTTCACAGCGTGGCAGTCCGCAGACACAGATTTTCGGGTCAGAAAAAAAAAATTTCGACCCAAAAATTTCGGATTTTTTTCCGGAGGGTGTATGGTGACCATCCCGGAAATCCGAAAAAAACCTGATTTTTCCTGATTTTCGGATTTTTCTCGAAATTCGCCCTTGTGTCAACCAGTGGCAAATTTTTCGGAAAATCGGGAAAAAACAGGAAAATCCGGAAAATCATACACCCTCCTAGTGTCTGGGGGGTGATATGGCGGAAAATTTTTTGGGGTGTTTTTGGGTGAAAATCCGGGCAACCCGGGCCCTTTGGGACCACATAGGCCAGGAAAGGCCAAAATTTTCGACTTTTTTCGGAAATTTTCCGATTTTTCACAGCGTGGCAGTCCGCAGACACAGATTTTCGGGTCAGAAAAAAAAAATTTTCGACCCAAAAATCAGGGCTGTTCCTAACTGGGGGGCTTGTTCCCCACTTTCAGGATTCTGAACTTTTTTTCTAAGAATTTTTGTAAGGGGAAAAAAAGTTTTTTTCTAAGAATTTTGTTAGGGGAATTTTTTTCTAAGGTTGTTTCGCAGAGGAAAAAACTTTTTCTAAGTTTTCCCCAGTCGACAGGGTGCGCACAAGGATGGAAGGGAGGTCTGTCCCACGTACCGTTCGCCTTGCTGGCCAACTGGAGAGCCAGACGTTCACTACCGTGGCCTCCGGCGGCTGGGGGGCTCCGCCCCCCAGATCCCCCTGTGGCGTACGTCTCGTACTCAAGTCCTTCGAATCCCAGCAAGTCGGGGTCCAGCCACTCCAGTCGCCTCTGAGGACGCAGCCAACTCGCACAGAATCTGGACGCCCACACGAACAGATGTTCGCTACCGTGGCCTCCGGCGGCTAGGGGGCACCGCCCCCCAGACCCCCGATGTAGCGTGTGCCCGTCCATCTATCTCACTTCCCCGGGTACAGTGCAGCGTAGGAGGTCAGCGCCGCATCCATGAAGCGCTTCTTCGAAGCCTGACTGACATCGGACAGGAGGTCGGGCTTCCCCACCTGGGAGGTACACTTGCCGCGTTCGCGACATGCGTGACACGCGACACGCTACCTGAAACGTGAGTGTGCCTTGCTAACACGGGCATTTCAACGGTCTGCCGGCGACCGTTCCCCAAACCAGTAAACCAGCAGTTTTGGAAAATCGGAGAGATCACCCTGCTGCGCTGAATATGGTGCGCACCACTGCAAAAATCCCCGGGAGCTTTTGGGCTTTCAGACCTGAAGGGGCCAGCACGTGGGTGGCGTCGGGGAGTGGCAGCTTTGTAACTGTCCTCCAGCTGCTGGCATGTCCAGCCACATGATGACGCGGAGAGAAATCAGAGAAAAAGTCCCGCCTGACGGGCACGCGCCTGGAAACTGTGGGGGGGCGAGCAAAAAATCCCTTGTAAAAATTCTTAGAAAAAACCTGGTTCCCCGACCCAAAAAACCTGGAAAAAGGGCTCGTTCCCCGCCCAGGCCTGCCAAAAATTTCGGATTTTTTTCCGGAGGGTGTATGGTGACCATCCCGGAAATCCGAAAAAAACCTGATTTTTCCTGATTTTCGGATTTTTCTCGAAATTCGCCCTTGTGTCAACCAGTGGCAAATTTTTCGGAAAATCGGGAAAAAACAGGAAAATCCGGAAAATCATACACCCTCCTAGTGTCTGGGGGGTGATATGGCGGAAAAATTTTTGGGGTGTTTTTGGGTGAAAATCCGGGCAACCCGGGCCCTTTGGGACCACATGGTGGGGCGTTCTGGGCTGGCTGGTGGTGGTTGGGACAAGACCGACGAGATTAGAAGCGGCACTGGTAGACGGGTTTTGAGGCCCCCCGCCCCCAGGTTCCCCCTGCCCACCTGGACGGACCCAAGTGCCTCACACCGGATCTCTCCCCACCCGGTGGTCCACCTGACGGATACGCGAAAAATTTTTGGGGTGTTTTTGGGTGAAAATCCGGGCAACCCGGGCCCTTTGGGACCACATAGGCCAGGAAAGGCCAAAATTTTCGACTTTTTTCGGAAATTTTCCGATTTTTCACAGTGTGGCAGTCCGCAGACACAGATTTTCGGGTCAGAAAAATAGCTATTTATTGTACTGAAATAATCTTCACATTATTTTACGCGGAGGGGGGCCTGCTACATAAAGTAACATTATTTTACGCGAGCGAAGCGAGCGTAAAATTGAAGTCATGTTGCCGAGCGAAGCGAGGCGACATGTGGAAGTCACCTTAACGAGCGAAGCGAGTTGAGGTGTTATTACTTTATGTAGTAGCAGGCCCCCCTCCGCGTAAAATAATGTGAAGATTATTTTTTGTGCAATAGGTTGTTTTATCTCCCTGAAATAATGTTCTCTCATCAAAATAGCCTAAGTCCCTGCAAGATAAGAAGATTATTTAATCCTCCACCAGCACAACGTTGAAACGTGCAGCGGATTTTTTGAACCCCATAAAGTTAGATTATTTTACAGTAAAATAATGTGCAGATTTGTTGGACTGCAGGGACCCCAGATCACGCATAGGTTTACAGTGAAGTAATTTAGATTGTTTCGACCTGCCTAAAGACATTGTTTTATTTTGGCCGACTTTTATTTTAGGTGATTTCCCCTGTGAGGCAATAATGTCGCTTTTCTTTACAGGTTGTGCAGAAACTTACGCGGAGGGCGGTCTACATTATTTTACAGTCAAATAATCTAACTTTATGGGGTTCGAAAAATCTACTGCACGTTTTCAACGTTGTGCTGGTGGAGGATTAAATAATCTTCTTATCTTGCAGGGCCGCAGGCTATTTTGATGAGAGAACATTATTTTAGGGAGATAAAAAAAAATTTTCGACCCAAAAATTTCGGATTTTTTTCCGGAGGGTGTATGGTGACCATCCCGGAAATCCGAAAAAAACCTGATTTTTCCTGATTTTCGGATTTTTCTCGAAATTCGCCCTTGTGTCAACCAGTGGCAAATTTTTCGGAAAATCGGGAAAAAACAGGAAAATCCGGAAAATCATACACCCTCCTGAGTTTTGAGCCCGTTTTGAGGCCTAAAACGCGTCATCGAATTTCCATTTTTCTGCCCATACGGGCACGGACTTGGCCAAAATAGCTCAAAATTTTTTCCGGGGGGCTTCGCCCCCCGGACCCCCCACGCCCCCCGCCCCCCCCCCCCCCCACCTCCCTCCCGGCCGGGGGCCGGTTCGGTCGGTCGTCGGCTGCGGCCAAAGGGCGTGCGGTAGCCGACGCCCTTTTGTGCTCGCCTCCTCCCTCCGACACCTCGTCGATCTCTTTCCTGCTTGGTCGCCACCGAAGCCGTCACGCCCTGACTTCCAGGGTTGGAGAGGGTTGCGAATGTGCGTGCCGGGGGGGCAACCTTCAGTGAGTCATTGAGTGAGGGCGTAGGGCGCAGCAGCTGTGGCAACGCGGAGCAATGTGTCCCTTCAGCGCCACCGCGAAACCTCCCGTTGGTGGCCGTCGGCCACCAACGGGCGGTTTCGCGGGAATACTGCTGCAGACGAACGAACAGTGGCGGCGGCTCCACATACTCACCGGAGTCGACACGTGGACCCCCCGTGGTACTCAGCGTGCCGCCGTCAGTCTCTTCGCGGTCGACTTCACCTTGGCGAAGCGGAGGTGTGCCCCTCACAGGTGCCACCATCGCATGCCGCATCGTGGTGGATGGTGGAGCGTTGCAGTGCAGTGTGCTCCTCAACTTTGTGTCACGCTTCCTGCACCTGGGTGTGGACAACGGGTGCGCTCACTTCTCGCAGCATCTAGCTGGCGGTGGGTGGCACGTGCTGGAGCGACTTCCAGGTTGATCTGGTGCAGACCTGAGGATGGCGTGGCTGACGCAGGGCGGTACAGTGGGATGCCCGGACCGGCACTCCTTAGGCCGTCTGCCATGTCCTCCCCCCGCGCGCCCGGGCGGTGCCTTCGCTTGCTGTCGAGCGACCGAGTCTCTGGGACGGCTTCAAAAGTAGACCGTGCCTGGCACCAACGACCTGTGTCCGTGCGTTACTGACCGTGCACTGCTCTCGTTTCGAGTCCCTATCAGCAGCACCAAGTCGTACATCGCCGTACTGGCCTGTGCCGGTCCCCTAACCCCGTCCCCGTGTCGCAGGGGGCGGGATTCCCTAACACCCCACCCGCGAGGCCGGGTACAGGAAGCGTCCCCAAAAATTCTGGAATTTGAAAAATGAGCTCACTTTGCTAAACTGGACCCAACTCCCCACACTCTTTTTTTTGGTCATTTTCCCCGATTTTACCGATTTGTCCCCGGATGTCCCCCCGTGTCCCCCCGTGTCTTAAGGTGACCTCCACAATTTTCAAACCAGATACAAAAGGGCATATATAGTCCCCCCCACATCCGGAGGCAGGTCTGGTGCGAGCTCTGCAATTCTCCCATCCCCAAACACCCCCCCACACCCCCCCACATCCCCTGTTCAGCTGGTTGTTTTTCTGGTTCTTTACCGTCACTCAAGTAATGTTGGTGGGGTAATAACCCACCAACTTCTACCAGAACCCCCAAATCCACCAAATTAGTACCCCACCAACATATTTACCCCACCAACAAATCTACCCCACCAATTTATTACCCCAATGCGCATCGCTGACTACCGTTTTCGTGGCGAACGCCTAAGGAGCCTGGCTGATGGCTACGTTTTCCAGAAAATGCATCCGGCGTACGCGTGGGCGTGCGGCGCCTGCAAACGGCAGTCTATGTAGTACAAGAGACGGCCATGTCCGCACACCAAATCGGTCGTCAACCTCAGCAGCCTTCGAGCCTTCGAGTAGGTAATCGTACCTTTTGCACTTGTGCGCGAAGGAACCGTCTGTGAAAGGCAAGAGCAAAGGCCAGGGCTCAGCCTACTGGGTGGCCTACTGTGTGCTGAGAGACCTGGAATACCAGCCGTACGCAATTTCTGCGTACGCGTACGCAGCGCGGTTTCAGAAAGTGCGGACGGCGTACGCACATGCGTACGCGCAGTCGGGGTGGGTGGGCAGGGGGCTCCAAATCCCAGGTGCCAGAAAAAATCGCCAAGTACAACGCGCCCTGGGGTAATAATGTTGGTGGGGTAATAACCCACCAACTTTTTTCAGAGCCCCAAATCCACCAAATTAGTACCCCACCAACATATTTACCCCACCAATATTTTACCCCACCAACATAACTTGAGTGACGGTATATGATTTGTGTTTGACCCCAGACCGCACCCCCCCCCCCCCCCCCCACACTTCAATCTTTCTCGAGCAGCTCCACTGCGTCTTGGGGATCTCTGTGGTGAAAAAATGACGAATATTATATACTCCTTATGGAGCTTCGCTCTGTGGCAAACTGTACCGAGCTGTCTCCTCTTTTTGTGATGCGCCTCAATGTTTCTGCACTAATGAGCGAGGCCCCCCTCCCTTGCATGGCAACTCTCAGAGGATGTTGGATGGAAGGAACGGCCGATTAAGCTTCAAGGGAAGCCTTCGCTGTGTCGCTGTGTGTCAAACCGTGTCACTTTTGCAGCCAGTGTTGTGAGGCGGCTCACTGTTTCTCACGTTTCTGCGGTTCTGAGCGAAAGCCTCCGAAGAGAGCAGTTACCAAGGGTTCTTCGCAGCGGCGTGCTGACGAAGGGAAATATTTCTCTGTAACAGGACTCCCGCCAATATCAAATCCAGACATATCAAAAGATAGCGGGCAGCGCTTTGAGAGACAAAAGACAACAACATCGCCTCTCTCTCTATCTATCCCCCCCACACGCCAACACGGGGGCCTGCTGGCCCGCTCCCTTCTCCCTCCACTAGCTTGGATCGAGGGGGGGCAGTGGGCAGCTGCCGTCCTTTGTGGGCTATGGCTTGCCCCCACACACGCACCACTTCAGGTGGCCACCGTTTTCTTTCTTCTCTCTCCTCTCTCCTTTCTCTCCTATTTGTTTCCGCCTCGCTGTGGGACGAACGGTCGTACCTTGGTGTCATGGTGTTCGGTGGGTCCGCACCAGGACCTTGAAGATATGCGCGCTATGAAAATTTGAGCGAGCTTTCAAATCCGAGCCTCATGCCGTGTTGCCAGCCGTTCCAGTTGATGTGATCCCCGACCCGCTACGACATTGCATGCGTGAGAGAGCGCAGCAGCATACGGGCGGGTGTATGACAGGGCGGTGCTCGGTACGGTGATTCCCATATACATACGATTTTCTCACAAGATGCGTGTGTAAAGGAACCACTCCCCCCACCCCGCCCTCCTCGCCACTCTTTGATCATATTATATTTTCTGATTTCCTTCCAGCCCCACCCCCTCCACTTCGTTTTTTTCAGATCTGGGTGAGACCACCGCGGGCATTTGGCATGCCGCGCCCGGGGGAGGGGGGCCTCAGGAAAGTGTGCGTCCTATCAAATTAGGATGCATATGAACTGGGCACACCATCGGTGCCATGCGAAGCCCCTCTCCTCGGGAAATCAGTATAAGAGTAGAAGAAATCGGTCAAAAAAAACGTAGACACAGCCAGCAGGGTTTTCGCTAGCACCGGGGGGGTCAGGCGGTAAAAATATCGGTGCGGTGCTCTTCGAACCGAAAATCAGAGGGGCGGGAAAAAAACTTTCCGCGGCGGTGATTTGCACCGAAAAATCCCCACTCCATCGGGAGCGCACCACGCGAACACACGTTCCGCTCTTTGCTGTAGTGTAGGTGCACTGATGGTACACCGCAGCGCGGTGTACCATCGGTGTACCTACACGAGTGTACGGGCACTGGGTGCCACTGACCCCCGATTCGAATGGTTTCGGGGTCGTTTTGTCCAACGACGCGCCTTCTCGACGTTGCCGTCGCATCCACGCAAGGTGGTGGCGATCTCATAGACAGGCACACGGTACAGGGGTCTGGGGGCGGAGCCCCCCAGCTGCCGGAGGCCACGGTGGTGAACATCTGTTCCTCTGTGCTAGCGAAAACCCTGACAACCAGCAATGCTGCTTTTTTTTTTGCATGCCGTGAGGGCGACGTCACACGCATGCGTCCAGAAAACGAAACGCCCCCACCCACCCCCTCCGGGTCGAGAACAGCATTTGTCTTTGATCTTACCTATCGCCCCACCCCCCTGCAGTTTTGCCCCGATTGAACACAGACATAAACGTCCGTCCGTAAAATCGGTTTCAAAAAAATTGACAAAAAATGTCCAAAATAGACCCAGAGGGGAGTGGGGGGTGAGGGGCCTTCGTTCAGAAATGCAGAAAAGTAGAGAAGCAGTGAGCCGCCCTCACAACACCGGCTGCAAAAGTGATACAGTTTGACACACAGTGTCGCAGAGCGCGAAGCGCCCCAGAAGCAGCAACAACAAAACCAGGTGGTCAGGTTCCCTGCCCACCTGGTCGCACTCAAGTGCCTCACACCGGTTCTCTCCCCACCCGGTGATCCACCTGACGGATACTATAGTTTTAAAAAAATATGCCGGTGGTCGGAAAAAAATCCCCACCCCCTCCGGGTGAAGTGAGGTCCATTCTGAGCTTCTATTTTTTCCTCGATTTTACTACCCCACCCACCCCCTTTTTGCCTTGCCCCCCCCCCCCTTGTGCACTGCATCCCCACGGTGTAGTGATTGCAAAAAAACGGAACTCACGTTGCTGGAGTGCGCGAGTAGGCTTTCTTTTTACCTCCACTTCCGACAGCCGTGCAGAAACGCCCCCCCCCCCCCCCCTACTGGGGGGGGCTAAATAGAAGACCCCCCCCTTCTAATAGGCGTATAAACGCTTTTTTTGGGGGGTTTTCAAAACCCAAAATTTTGGGCAATTTTTGCAGTGGGTGGCCAAATACAAGGGGGGGGGGGGTCTTGTATTCGGCGGTCCGTGATTTTTCCTAATTTTGGTGAATTTTGCTCCAGGTGACCTCGTGGAATCGCGATTTTCGCCTTCCATTGCACTATTCGGAATCCGTGCGGATCGTGGTGGGGTCATTTTGTGGGTGGAGGTGCCAAGTTTCACTCATGAAATGTGGGCCTGATTTGGCTCCTGATAATGGGAGGATATTCCCAGGAGTCAGCCACCTGTGAGGACCCCCACACTGGTGTCCAAAACCCTATTCTTTTGAATGTTTGGATTCCGTGCGAATCGCAGTGGGGTCATTTTGACCATGGGGTGCCTGTTAGGACTGGAAAAACAGGCTGAAAATTTGAAAATTGGCCAAAATTCACGGACCGCCGAATACAAGACCCCCCCCCTTGTATTCGGCCTAAAATTTTCTGGATTTCGAATTTCCAGACCCCCCCCTTGTATTCGGCCACCCCCTTCTATTTAGCCCCCCCCAGTAGGGGGGCCCAAAACCCCCTTTTTCGTGTAATATTTCAAAAAGCTACCCCAAAAAGTGACCCCAGACCCCCAAAACCACCCCACACCGGTCCAAAAATGGTCTGTGGGGGTCTGGTAACCAGTTTTGAGGGTCTACACACCCCCAGATGGTGTAAAAATGCGAAAAAATGGGTGTTTTTGGGCCTTTTGGCCAAATGGGGGAAATGGGGCGTTTTGCAAAAAAACGCAAAAAAATGGGCAAAAAACACCGTAGAATGGCCATGTGGTGGGTACCAGTGCCCACGGGGTGTCCAGGGGGCCCATCCAGGCACCACACGACACCTTTTCAGCCCCCCAGGCACCCCAGATGGTGGTTTTTTACTGTTTTTTCATACCCCTGACAAACCCCTGACACCACCGGGCACCTATTTTTTCCGCTGTCAAGATGACCTGGGCTCCAGCAAGACCCTGCAAATGGCCCCCAAACCATGTGGCATGCACCTGGGAGGCCCCCAGAGGGGGTAGATGGTGATGGGGGGCCCTCCGAGTGGTGTCAGATGGGTCATGGTGGGCGGCATAATATGCACCCTCTAACAAGGGAGAACAACCCATTTTTACAGATGGTGTCTTCGAGGCCGACTGCCCATGCCTTTCTGCATCATCTGCGCTCTGTGTACCCGATGCAATGTGCAGCGATGCAAAGTGCATCTAACCGACTGGACAGGAGATGATTACTGATCTTGAAAGGCTGAAAACAGGATGCCCTTCACCCTCTGCAGCATCCATTTCGCACTACCACGCAATTGCATGCCCTGACGACCACATCGACTGCTCAAGGGCGTATCGCACGCTCGGAGCCTATGTGCAGGACGCAGCGCACACAGCCTCACACTTCCCGGGCGAGCGATGTCAGCCGCGGCCCCGAGGACACCATCTGTAAAAATGGGTTGTTCTCCCTTGTTAGAGGGTGCATATTATGCCGCCCACCATGACCCATCTGACACCACTCGGAGGTCCCCCCATCACCATCTACCCCCTCTGGGGGCCTCCCAGGTGCATGCCACATGGTTTGGGGGCCATTTGCAGGGTCTTGCTGGAGCCCAGGTCATCTTGACAGCGGAAAAAATAGGTGCCCGGTGGTGTCAGGGGTTTGTCAGGGGTATGAAAAAACAGTAAAAAAACCACCATCTGGGGTGCCTGGGGGGCTGAAAAGGTGTCGTGTGGTGCCTGGATGGCCCCCTGGACACCCCGTGGGCACTGGTACCCACCACATGGCCATTCTACGGTGTTTTTTGCCCATTTTTTTGCGTTTTTTTGCAAAACACCCCATTTCCCCCATTTGGCCAAAAGGCCCAAAAACACCCATTTTTTCGCATTTTTACACCATCTGGGGGTGTGTAGACCCTCAAAACTGGTTACCAGACCCCCACAGACCATTTTTGGACCGGTGTGGGGTGGTTTTGGGGGTCTGGGGTCACTTTTTGGGGTAGCTTTTCACCGATTACACGAAAAAGGGGGGTTTTGGGCCCCCCTACCCCCCCCCCCCCCTGGGAACTGGCTCCCCAGGCACCCGGCTTTAAAATCCGGTGTGTTTGGGAGAGCCGAAACCTGGCATGTTGTTTTTCCGACTTGTCGGGGCCCTGGCGGTGACTTGCTGCATCCCTGTGTGGACACACAGAGTTTTGTGGGGAGGCTCCTCCTCTGTAGGCAGCAAACCTTCGAAGGGTCTGCGGTGCAAATGTTTCTATGCAACAAGCCTCAATACACCCCCCCCCCCCCCCAAACCCGGGCCAGTCTATTTCTGAATTCAGCTGTAGGCCAGCTCACGCTGGCTTTCCCCCCCCCCCCCCCCCCTCCTCCTCTGTGTGAGTCCGGGATTGGCAAAAGCCGACTCGAGATTTTTAGCTGTTCGGTAGTGTGAAGTGCGAAGCGCGTCCCCCCCCCCCTCCCCCCCTCCTCCACCCCCCCATCCCCTCTCCCCCAACCCCTCACGGCGCCATTTTTCCATCGATGTAGGAGCAGCACCGGTTGGCTCAAGGCACGCACACCCTCCCCTCCCCCCTCCCCACCCTTGGTACATATGCATCCACCGGATTTCAGACACAACCTGCATAGCGGGTGAAGGGTGATGGTTCTTGTCGCTCCCTTCTACTTCTATTTCACTACCACACCACCACCATGCAGGAATCCACTGCGACTACGCATGAAACATCTCATTGCGTAGCGTCTCACCTCCCCCACGCCCCATACCCTCCACCTCACACCCCAGGCATCTTTTGGGGGTGGGAGGAAGGCGAGACAGGTGCCATCTGGGGTGCCATATCTGTGTGCCTCTCTCTGCATCCACTGTACACAGCGTGCGTTCGCATCAGGGTGCTCGGGGGGGGGGGGGGGGTGAGGGGGGTGGTCGGGGTTGGTGCAGCACAGCCTCAGTCCGAATCAGAGTCCTGCAGCAGCTTGACCCCCCCCCCCCCCACTCCCCTCTCTTTGGAAGGCCGAACGGACCACAGCAACCTGCCCTCCACCAACGCCGAGGCGAGGGGAAATCACGGGGCGGGGGGGCGGTGACACCCTGCATCCGCTGAGCCCTTCGAGGGAGGGGGGGGGGGGGCACAACCTTGACTGTGGAGCGTTTCTCCACAGGGGGGTAGGCAGGGGGGTGTGATGGGATGGCTCACAGCCCTGACCCGTCAGGTGGATGAGCGGAACCGGTCTGTCCGGGACTGGTGTGTGTCCTACGAGCTGCCGCAAGGCATGGTGGTGGAGTCCTCTCGCATCGGGAGGTCTGGGGTGGTTGGCAGGAACGGCCGAGAGAACAGCGCTGTGTGCACGCGGTGCCGGGTCCGCATGTTCGAAAGGGAGGGGACAGAGCTCCGCTGTGGTAACCCCGACCACTTCCACTGCATCCGTTGCCTGCATCTGATGGCCGAGACTTGCCTGCGCCTCTTCATCCACAAGGGGTTTTACGGAATCCCTTCCCTCCGGCAGCTGCTCCCTGGGATGGTGATGTGCAGCGCGTGCCTCCATCCCTCCTTGGTGGAGTTCAGCGAGGGCGAGGTTGTCTCGCCGAACCGCCCCTTCGACATCACCACCGCTGTCTGTTCTGCGGCGACCGATGCGCGGGGGACGAACGTGCTGACGTATCATGTCGATGAGATCTTTCAGAATGAGCGCCGCTCCCTCGGTGGGAAGTTCAGCAAGACTAACCTGTTCCGGCAGGACTACAGGGGGGCCTGGTCGAATGACCTTGGGCTGGTGAAATATAGAGGGAAGGGGTCTATGAAATGCCCAAACGCTTCCTACCACTGGATCAGCGAGTGGAATGTGGAGGTGCAGCAGATGACCGATCCGCAGGGGTGGGCCTACAGCTACCACTGGCCGGGCGAGATGTCGCTTCTCCAGAAGTTTGCGCGCCTGCAGTGGTCGCCACACCCCGACGTGTTCACCTTCGTGCGGCGGCGGCGATGGCGCCGCCTCCGCCTCCGCCTCTCTGAAGACGACTGCCTTCTGCTCAGCATGCACCACCGGCCTTCGCGCTACTTCATCAACCTACTCAATCGGCTGGAGGAGTACTAGGGGGCAGCTAACTAAACCCTCCGCTGAACTACCACACTTCGTGCTGAAGTGTGGAGTAGCAGTCCCGCAGGACCCCTGATGCTGTTGTGGAGTCGACACGGCAGCCCGCAGCCGGTTCCGTTGCAACGCTTCCAATCTCGCCCTCCTTGGCCCCCTCGCCACTCTAGTTATTTTTGATTCGCTCGAACTGCGACACTGCATCACACCGGACACGTGGCTTCCAGGCCATCCAGCAGAAGCAACTGCTTGCAACTGCCATGTGGACCAACCGACCAGTTCGCTTTATTGATAGGGCCCGCCCAACCCCTGCTATCTGACATTCTCAGACGACAGTGCCAGCACCAAACGATGCCAGGCATTGGTAGAGTGTGATACAGCACGTCAATGTAATATAGGATACCCATCGTCGAAGCCAGCCCCTGATCAACGGGCGCTCGGAGTGTGCCCAAAGGGTAGGGCAGGGCGTCGTGTGGGTTTCTCTGACAGTCATGTAGCAGCCCCGCCAGTGAGGCCAGGGTGGTGTGATGGAGGAAGAAGAAGAGGGGAAAATGAGAGAAAGATGGCGGTGGTGTTTCCGTTGCTGGGGGTGGGGTGGTGGTGATGGTGAAGCGTCTCTTTCTGCAAGCTGCGTGTGCCCTGCTGCGCCTCCCCCTTATATTGTTGCAGCTGCTTCGCAGCTGGGTGTGCCCCACGTGTCGCGATTGCCAGGTTTTGCCGGTCTGCACCCCCTCCCACTGCAGCTCTTCCTGGCCTCGACAGGCCTTCCCCTCTTCCTTTCCAAAGCTGGCGGATTGCGTGTGTGCAGTGTTGTGATGCCAGTGTCTGGTCGCATCCAGGAACGCCTGCACCTGAGTGTCTTCCACACTCCAGGCACAGAGTGTGTTGTGTTGTGCTGTGCTGCTGTTGTTGTGTTGTGTTGTGTCCTCAGGCAGCAGCTGCCTCTATGCCCTCTGCCCTCTGCCGTTGTGGCTAGCCCTCCCCCCTCTCTCCAGGTCAAGAACAGAAGGCCTATGAAGAATGCGGGCAGCGGAAACAGATGCGGATAGAACGAGCAGAAGTATCCCAAAAACCCCCTGCAAGAATCACATCTTTCTTGTGCCCCCAACCCCCCTCCCCACCCCCCGCCTTTGTATCGCGCCACGCCTTCACCCCACCTATTTCATTGGCCCCACCACCACTCATTCCCACAGGCTGCGCCACCGCTGCACAGCCACAGGCCGGGGCGAGAGCTGTGCCTGTCTTCTGCCCCGCGTTGTTCTGCCCCTGAGGCGGGCTGGGGTGGAGACATGGCGGAGGGGGGGCGTATCAAGGTACATGACTCGGAGATGTTCCTCGAGGTGCTGGAGGCTGGCGACTACACAACGAGCCCTCCCCCGCGCGAGAGGCACAAGCGGGGGCAATCCTCTCAGCCAGGGCAGAGGCAGGGACACACGACGCTGGAGAATGCAGCAATGCGCAGCGTTGTGCGTGAGAGGGAGCAGGCACAGCAGCTGGAGCAGATGCGGCGCGAGGCTGACAAGCGGGTGCAGGCTCAGAAGGAGCAGTCGGATCTCGACTTCCACCGCCGCCTCGATGCGCTGGTGCGGGACAACGAGGAGCTGACGGTGAAGAGCGAAGAGTTTCTCCAGACCCAGCAGAGCCGAGATCTCCGCAAGAAGGAGATCCTCCACACCAGCTGGAGCACGTCTGTGTTTTACCCTATTCAGGATGCCATCTCCGATATTGTGGATAAGCAGAGCAGCGCTTCCATCGAGAGGCGGCGGCGCCAGCACCTCGATGAGTATTTGAAGGAGGTGAACTCCAAGGTCGGGGTATTCCGCGACATCGTGGTGGAGTCGGACTACGACCCACTCGCCCTGCGTGCGGAGAACAGCGCCAAGGCGAAGCTCGGCGGCACCATAACAGACCCCACGCATCAGGCGACCAACCTGCTGATGGAGGGCACCTCGCCGACTGAGGTGGCTAAATCAGGCACCTCCTGGAAATCCCGCAATGTGTTGGATGTGCAGCTGTGGGCCACTGTCGAAGCAACGCCGTATGGACCTGTTTGATTCTGTTGGAAAGCAGAGGGTGGGAAGGGTGGGGCCTTTTGGATAACACAGCCTATTAGGGGTGGGATATTTGGAAAAATATTTATACGATTCATGAGAGGTGCATAGTCGCCTTGGCACCCCAACCCGGGTTGTTGTGGAACCACGAAGAGGGAAGGGCTATGCGCATGCCCCATAGTTCAAAAGTGCAAGGGTGGTGTGGCGTTGGGGCTACTGTCTGCCACGAGCGCTGCGTAATCGTATAGCACACAATCAATCTTACGTGCCGTGGCACACAGGCATGGGAGGTATTCTAATCCGAAACCGGATCGCCCTCAGAAGCAGAGGCCACAGGCACCGAAGGTATGTCCTTGAGGAAGCGTTGCACAGTGTGTGTGGGTGCACTGCCAACGGGCAGAGCCGCGGGATATCAGGACGGGGAGGGGGGGAGGGGGTGCTGGGGGTGGACAACAAGACGACATGGCACCGCTGCTGCAGGAGCTGACGTTTGACCACTTTGCTGAGCCGCTGCAGCACGGCGACCACAAGAAGCTTCTGGTGAAGGAGTCGGGGTCGCTTGGAAAACGGGTGAACATTGTCAAAGCTTGATGCCGCTGCTGCCTTCGTGCCATGCGGCAGCCTTGCGGGAACTGGCGCGCAGCCCACCTTGCAGCACCGAGGTTAGTCACCAAGGTGCGGGGAAGCAGAGCCACCCCATCGCGTGCAGGAAGAACACGTCGTCGCTGCCCTTTCCAGGGTAGCAGGGCGGTTGCAGGCCGGGGCGGTGTTGCCATAGTGTTGACGTGGCATGTCATTGACCTCATCCCACCCCACCCCACCGCTCCGCCCCCTTTTCTAACCGGTCCTCGGGGGTCACACATGCAGGAGTGTTGTGGCCTGAGTGCAAGGTCTTCCCTGCTCTCGATGTTTTTCTCTGGCGCAGCCTCCTCTGCACCCACACAACCACACAACCCAGGGCGCATACACAGCTTCTCTCTGGAGCGGCACGCACCCCGCCCCCCCCAACACCCCCCCACCCATTCCCACCCCAATAGCCCGTGTGGAAAAGTGACATCTCGCCATGATGCCCCACAGAGCGTGAGCGGACCAGACGACCTGAGTTCTTGTTGTATTACATCCCCCCCCCCCCCCCCCCCGCACGCACACGCTCCCACCCGCCCCACTCGCTCCACCGGCAGTCGTTGCGACCAGCCAGAAGCCTCGGCACGCCTTGGTCTAGGCAAGGCAGGGCTTCGCAGCAAGATGGATCTCGTGAAGTGTTTCGGGAATGCCGTCCGCATGCTGGTGCGCGACAGGCTGGTGTTGCCGCAGGACCAGGCGACGGTGGAGCACGACCACCCCCTGCTCCCAGCCGTTGCGTGTGCTTTGGAGGCTGTGTTCGACACAGGGCTCCATGACGGCAGCAGGTGGTGGGACTGCTGGAACTGCGTGCTGACAGAGGTGGACAAAGAGGGCCTCCCTGAGGGCCTCTGGACAATGGTGGGACACAACCAGCTGGAGTCGCGGCGCTGGCTCGTCAACTCGATGCAGTGCGCCGTGTCGCTGGAGGAGCTCATGCAGCGCGTGCGGGGCAACACCTCTGCCCTGCATGCCTACTACACAGACTCATCCCCTCTGTACGACCATGACACGCCGGCCTTCGATGCCCTGCTGAAAACGCTGAGCCAGCTCAGCAGCTTGGAGTTCGACCTCAATCCCGACAGGGATGTGCAGCTGTTCGATGGGTGTGACAGCAACGAAGAGGAGCCGCTTGCACTGGGTGTTGGGATGGTGCTGCACAGCCCGCCTGTTGCCGCGTCGCCGACCCCGCCGTGCGATGTGACGCCGTCCGCCACGCCGCCTGCAGAGGCAGCCCCGCCCCATCCCGACACTGTCTGTGCGGCAGTGCAGGTGGACTTTTCGTCAGATGTGACGCAGCGTGCCCTTGAGTCCCGCCTCGACCTCGTACAGAAGCAGGAGATGCAGCTCCTCCGCAGCCAGCTTGAGGTGCAGGAGAGGGAGGCCCTGTTTAAGAAGAAGGAGCGGCATAACGCCGAAGGGGCTCTGTATGAAGAGGACCTGATGGAGGTGAAGGAGCTGCTGCTGGTATGGTTCGCACGGAGGTGAGGTGGGGAAATGGGGAGGGGCATTGTTCGGGGGGGGGTTTTTTCCTCGTCGCCGAGGGTTACTCTGCGGATTGTTGGTGGTGGTCAGGCGTTTGTGACAGGGGAATAGGGTGCCCTTTCTGAGAGGTTTCCAAACCAGAAAAAGCCGGTTTTCTGGTTTGGGGAAATTTATAAAAAAAATGAGATTTCTGGAAAAAAAAAACCAGAAATTTTTCAAGGCGTTTTCTCGTGGGGGATGAGGATATGTCCTCCTGACACCCACCCTTTTCCCGTTTTTTTTGCAGCCAACAGCCAGACGTTCACTACCGTGGCCTCCGGCGGCTGGGGGGCTCCGCCCCCCAGACCCTCCTGTGGCGCATGTCTCGTACTCAAGTCCTTCGAATCCCATCAGGTCGGGGGATCCAACCACTCCAGTCGCCTCAGGACGCAGCCAACTCACACAGAATCTGTTCGCCCACACGAACAGATGTTCACTACCGTGGCCTCCGGCGGCTGGGGGGCTCACGCCCCCCAGACCCCCGATATAGCGTGTGCCCGTCTGTCTATCTCACTTACCCCGGATACAGTGCTGAGTAGGAGGTCAGCACCACATCCATGAAGCGCTTCTTCGAAGCCTGGCTGACATCGGACAGGAGGTCGGACTTCCCCACCTGGGAGGTACACTCGCCGCGTTGGCGACATGCGTGACATGCGACACGATACCTGAAACGTGAGTGTGCCTGGCTAACACGGGCATTTCAACGGTCTGCCGGCGACCGTCCCCCAAACCAGTAAACCAGCAGTTTTGGAAAATCGGAGAGGTCACCCTACTACCCTGGTTTGTGACTTGTTCGCACAAAAAAAAAGGGAGGAATGGCAGCTCCGCAGTCTTATTTCAGGGTTTGGCCAACAAGGCTCGCTTGTGAGGGCAGGAGAATTGGGCGTGTGTTCAAAGTACTGTGCGATGCAATGTGTTGCACCATCCCCCATCACTACAGACACTGACTGACGTGGTGCCCGAAGGGGATGGCCGCATCATCGGGTTTGAGGGCATGGGCCCAGGGGCAGTCCCTCTGCCTGTGCTCGCCCAACGCATCCCTGCTATGCTGCAGGCGCTGAACAGCTACACACCCCCGGCGCGGGGAACACAGCCGCAGGCAACATCAGCCGCCAACCTGACACAGACCCCGGCAGCCCAGGCAGCGCCAGCAGCAACAGCAGCAACAGCAGCAACCGCAGCAGCATCAGCACCAGCAGCAACGGCGGCAGCAGAGCGGACACCCCTGACCTCGGCCCATGCTGAGGCGCCACAGCGAGCGCGCTCGCCTGCCATGTCGCCAACAGGCGCAGCTCAGGTGTGCACTCGGCAATCGTGATATCGCCCATATGTGGCAGGGCCAAGCGTGCCACCGCCTTCTGGGGCAGGGTGGTGGGTTGGTCGTGTACTGTTCTTCTAGTTTTACTGCAACAAGGGCAGACCTGTCAAGTGTCAACAAATATTGCAGGCAGCACTTTGGGCAACAAAGACAACCTCCCCGTCAGGGCTGCGGGAGGTGATTTTGTTTTTGCCTGGATTTGGCGCATAAACGCCTTGATATTCTTGTCCCCGGTGGTTCTCCGTGTCTTTGGTTGGGCCTTGCGAGAGAATGTCCCCACACCCCCTCCCTCCCTTTGCAGGTCATCAGCGGCAGTGGGGTGGACGCGCTGGACGGCCTCGACGAGGACTTCTTCTGCGCAGGGTCTGATGACGAGTCGACGCTGGATAAAATGGGCGCAACGCCCATCGTCAACGAGAGCTTCCACTCAGGGTCGTCCTGGCGGCAGTTCGAAGGCTACGACCTGCGGGAGATTGGCGATGTGAAGCGGGATCTGCAGTTCCAGCAGCAGGGAAACTGCTGTGCGGGATGCGGTGCCGCCCTCCCGACAAGCAAATTCTTCAGGAAGGCACAGCTGTGCGAATACAGTGGGCAGTACTTCTGCCCGGGGTGCCACAAGGGTGAGGTTCACGTCCTGCCCTCCCTTGTTGTGAACCGGTGGGACTTCACCCCCGGCAAAGTTTGCGACGCTGCACACTGGCACCTCCGCAAGCTTCACAACAAACCAATCCTCGACATCGGCGAGGTCAACCCGGTGCTGTACAAAAAGGTCGAGTCTCTGGAGAAATCCCGCCGCTACCGCCAGGCTTTGGTGCGTGTGATGGAGCTGTTGGAGGCTGACAGCAACACCGACGCATCCTTTTTGCCAGGCGACCTCAAGATCTACGAACACTGTTTGTCACATGCAGAGGTGTACACACTGCAGGAGATGTGCACCATAAACAGCTCCGAAGCGACGTACATCGCAGGGATCAAAGGGCTTCTGAGACACGCTGTGTTGCGTGCGGAGTGTATTAACCCCGAACAGGTCGCAGAGGTGCTAAGGCAGAGCGGTGTCGACATCGATATCTAGCCTCCCTTTCGGCAACGGGCTGGGGTGTGCGTGATGGGATGGCTGGCTGCGGCAGCCCTGTTCTGAGGGCAAGCGAGTGAATCAAATTGTGTCTCGTGGAGAACAAAGATCAGATGGGTGGATGTTCGATTTTTCTTTTCAGGCGGTTTCTCAAATAACTCGCGGCAAGGGTGGCAAACTGTTTGTTTTCCCCAGCTGCCTCTGGCAGGGGTGGTGGTGGTGTGTGGTGATGGTGAAGCGTCTCTTTCTGCAAGCTGCGTGTGCCCTGCTGCGCCTCCCCCTTATATTGTTGCAGCTGCTTCGCAGCTGGGTGTGCCCCACGTGTCGCGATTGCCAGGTTTTGCCGGTCTGCACCCCCTCCCACTGCAGCTCTTCCTGGCCTCGACAGGCCTTCCCCTCTTCCTTTCCAAAGCTGGCGGATTGCGTGTGTGCAGTGTTGTGATGCCAGTGTCTGGTCGCATCCAGGAACGCCTGCACCTGAGTGTCTTCCACACTCCAGGCACAGAGTGTGTTGTGTTGTGCTGTGCTGCTGTTGTTGTGTTGTGTTGTGTCCTCAGGCAGCAGCTGCCTCTATGCCCTCTGCCCTCTGCCGTTGTGGCTAGCCCTCCCCCCTCTCTCCAGGTCAAGAACAGAAGGCCTATGAAGAATGCGGGCAGCGGAAACAGATGCGGATAGAACGAGCAGAAGTATCCCAAAAAAACCCTCCGCAAGAAGCACATCTTTCTTGTGCCCCCAACCCCCCTCCCCACCACTTTTGTAACGCGCCATGCTTGCGGTAGGTGTCAGACACATGCTGCTTTCGACCCACTCACACATTGCACAATGCACGGTGTTAGGGATCCCCCTCAGCAGGCAATTCCTCGAACGATTTACCGTGCTCTTTCGCTTGAGGTTTCAGCGCAGCTTGTTCTGCTTCAGCTTCCCCCACCCTGGGCTGCATCTCTGTGAGGGTCGCACCTTCCACCCAGGGAGGGGCTTGACTGCACTCGGAGACAGACACACAGTGCATCCGCAGTGGCAAGACACTGGTTGCAGGTGTGAGAGAATACGCATATCACCACCACCACCACCACCACCGCCACTGCAGCTTTATTTTGCATCTATTTGAAGCAACCGCGCGGATCTTTCTTGGGATTCAAAACGATGGTGGTCATGAGAATCGACCAGCTTGTGGCATCATTCCTGTTCGGGGTGGTGTTCTGGGGTCTGTGTGCGAAGATGGCTGTCCCCCCTGCACAGGTCGTGCGCACTGACAGCCTGGCGACTGTCACGTCTCTGGAGCTGGCAGAGGTGAAGGCGTGGAAGGACTCCCTGAGCACACAGCTGAACGAGGTCACAGGCACCGTGAGGCTTCTGCAGCTGGGACGCCTGCACGACAAGTGGCTCCAGGCAGAGCAGGTTCGCCAGACCAAGGAACGTGAGGTGGATACACTGGAGCAAGAGCTCAAGACCCTCCCAGTCAGGGGCAGCACCAGGAGGCATGAGGTGGGTGTATCGTTGTTGCGCGCACGCGCGGCAGTGCTGGCCCAGGGAATTATCAGGGAGCGTCTGATGGAGGATATGCGCGCTGCCACCTTCCCGAACTACCACGAGGAGCCGGACAACTCCACCACCTTTGTGCACCGGGACCTTGCTAACGACTTCGACCCCAGCATCCCCATGCTGAAGCGTGTGGAGGGGGTGCGGATGAATGCCAACGCCTACGGGGTGTGGGCGTGGAAGCAGGGCGTGAACCCACACACCGCAAACCTGGTTGTCATCGCCGCCGACAAGCCGAAGCAGCACACCGTGGAGCTGCTGCTGGAGGGCGGGTACATCGTGTGGAAGCGCCACTACCACTGCCCCGGGGAGTGCCGTGAGCTGGTGTCGTACCTGTCGTACCTTGCTGACGACACGAGCCCTGCGAAGCCGATGCCCAAGCACATCATCTTCATCCACGGGCACGAGGAGTCGTGGCACCAGCCCGCCCCCCTGCTGGAGCTGATTGCCGACGGCGTTGAGTGCTCCAACAACACAGGGACGTATGTGCCGCTGGGCCACCACGGTATGCCTCTGGGCAGTGCGGCGTACGGCACCCAGGACGGCCGCCTCGTCAACACCTATGTCGAGCACCTGGGTGAGTTCGGTGTGCCGCGTGGTAAGACGCTGGAGGGGTTCTGCTGTGCGCAGTTTGTGGTGACCCCCCAGCTGATCAAGCGCAACACCATGAGCTTCTACAAGACCTTCCTGGAGAAGAAGCTGGAGCTGAAGCTGGACGGCTTCCTCGGGGAGTTCGCCTTCGGGTGGATCTTCGGAGACCCGGAGGTGCGTGCTGCGACCGGCGGCCCCCCTGCGCAGTGCCGGAAGCGCCGTGAGATCGCTGCCCCGTTCGTCGCGTCGTCGCGCAGCGGGATGTGGACGAACCCCATCACAAAGCCGCGCTTCACTGTGGTGCTGGGGCAGCGCAGCGCCAACGAGACGGAGAACCTGGAGGTGGTGGCCTCGCTGACGCGCCTGCTGCCCGACTCCGCGAACGTGTGGATTCGCCACGAGTCGCACTGGTGCAGCGCCGGCAACTGGGTGGGTGACCACTGCTGTGGCCCCCACAGGGGCTACCTCTCCTTCATGAACACATTCAAGAACGACGATGTGCGCACGGAGTCCGATGCCTACGTGTTTGTGAAGGGGGGGCGCATCTTCACCCGCGAGGATGTCTACCTGATCATGGACCGCGTGCAGTGCGCGCAGCGCACCGGGCGTTACACCCCTCTGCGCAACACCCCGCACGTGAAGAACAACAGGCAGATGCGCTTCCCGCTCCCGAAGAGCAGCATTATCCGCTCCCACCAGTGGCGCGGCCAGCTGAAGGCGTTCGCAGGCGGCGAGTTCGTGATGCCCCACGCTGCCCTCGTCAATGCACCCACGAACGCCATCCAGTCAGTGTACGAGACACACGTCAACGGGTGTGGGATCTGGAAGTTGAACCCCGATGTGACCGACTACTACTGGCACTGGATCATGGGTGAGTCGTCGCACATGCAGCGCTTCAAGTGCACCGCTGATGATGTGTGGCAGACGGAGGCCCCTCCCTCGCTGTACTAAGAATCCCTGTCGTAAAAATGGTTGTCCTGTGGTGTCGGGGCGTTGCTCACCTCACAGAGGCAGCCCGCTACCCCGCTATTCTGCGCTTTTCGCCCAGCATCATATGCGGGTCACACACAAAAAAAACACACTGGTGATTGGTGCCCCTGATTTACCCCTTTTTCACTACGCACAAACTACGCAATCTGGGGGGGGGGGTCTCGCTTTTTGGTCCCCCCCCAGTTTTTTTTGGTCCCCCTTTCTGTGTGGCTACTGAGACAGGACTGGAGGCACTGCGCTGACCGAGCAAAAAATTATTGCCAGAACTCACTATACACCGTACGAAAGAACGCACGACATGTGGGGCGGGACTCCAGAAACACCTGGGCAAGGTTGCCCCATGCCCAGAAACACCTGAGAAGGAAGTGAGTTCCAGGAGCCGCGTAGAACACCCTCGAGATTGTGAATGATGATACGATCACAGCCTTCAGGGCGATGCGAGGTGCCACCCTGAAGGTGGCCCTTGACATCAAGGAGAGCGTCGGCCGAGGGGTCGACGAAAAGCTGAAGAAGGCGCTACTGGCACTGGATCCCGCGGGGTATACGGAGGTCACCGCCACACAGGCAACCTCCGCTGACAACGTCCAGGAGACGTTATCCGAGGGGATCACAACGGCACTAGAGATCTGTGTCACGGGATCCAGGCGCCCACTCTCCCTCGACGGTCTGGGGATTGTTGTTGGGTATGGTGTCGTTTCCTGCAGCTGCAAAAAAGCGTAGCAACTGTGCTTCCTTCTTCCTTAATGATGCGTTGACGCTTCCACCCGGAGGAGCTGAAGCAGGCACCGCTTAATGATGCGTTGATGCTTCCACCCGACGAGCTGAAGCAGGCACCGCGCCAAAGGGCACCCCCAAAGAGACCTGCAAAGACTGCGTCGAAACCCGCACCGAAGGCTGCCAGCGCTGCAGCACCTGAAGAACCTGCAGCACCTGCAGCACCTGAAGCGCCTGCACCCTCACTGACCCCGGAACAGCAAGAACTCCTTGAGTTTGGGGTCCCGGCATAGAGACAGAGAATGGCTGAGTAAATCAAAAAATGAGACCCCCCCCCCCTTTTCACTACGCACAAACTACGCAATATGGGGTCGTCAGGGGCACCAGTCAATTGCCTTCTTATATTTTCTTTCTCCGATCCGATTATCCTGTTCTGCCAGCCGCCGGCCCGCCTTGACATAACTTATCAAAAGAATGGGGTATTTTACACCCCCTCCTTTCCCCCGACGAATTTTTCTGCATCCCTCCCTTTTTTTTGTGTTCATCAAGAAACAAAGTCTCTCTTCATCAAGTTGGAAGTATTCACTCAGGATACTCCCAGGCCCTACGCTTCTGTGGGCCTCCGTTAGAAAGGAGATTGGTGTCAGGTTCAATTTTCCCACTGCCTGTCTCAGGGAGCAATGCCAGCTTACCCACCTAAATTTCATGACGATCGGAACGATGAGAATTGAGATCCTTGAAGCTGTCGAATCTTACTGAACACATGCGTCTTCCTGCCGCCACCTCCCCATCGGCTGACGCAAGGGTTGCGGGGACACGCAGGGAATCTCGCAAGTTTTAGTTTTTCCCCGGAAGCCTTCACGTGTCTATCATGCCTCCTCCGGCCCCATGACTGATGCGCCTTCATTCTTTCTTCCAGAATTCGTTGCAGTTTATCACTGTCTTTGTGCGTGTCCCCCCCCCCCGCCCCCCCGCATTGACTCACATGCTTTTTGTGTCCGTTTCCCTTTCCCACCCCGCTCTTTTTTTTCAAAGGGGGCATGGAAATTTAGGCATTCTTAGGCATTCTCAGGCGAAATAGGCAGGGTTTTTTGGCTGGGGAAAATAGAGTACAAATTTGGAAAAAATCCAGATTTTTCGCAAAAAAACGCATTGTGTCGTAGGCAGGCGCAGGCAGGCGTAGGCACCAGGTCAAAGGTACCCAGTTTCCATACCCCCCTGGGGTACGGAATTCCGAAATTTCGACATGTCGAAAAAAAAAATTTGGCCAAAAAAAAAATTTTTTTCGCGTGCCTAACAGGGCTGTTCCTAACTGGGGGGCTTGTTCCCCACTTTCAGGATTCTGAACTTTTTTTCTAAGAATTTTTGTAAGGGGAAAAAAAGTTTTTTTCTAAGAATTTTGTTAGGGGAATTTTTTTCTAAGGTTGTTTCGCAGAGGAAAAAACTTTTTCTAAGTTTTCCCCAGTCGACAGGGCGCGCACAAGGATGGAAGGGAAGTCTGTCCCACGTACCGTTCGCCTTGCTGGCCAACTGGAGAGCCAGACGTTCACTACCGTGGCCTCCGGCGGCTGGGGGGCTCACGCCCCCCAGACCCCCCTGTGGCGTACGTCTCGTATTCAAGTCCTTCGAATCCCATCAAGTCGGGGTCCAACCACTCCAGTCGCCTCTGAGGACGCAGCCAACTCGCACAGAATCTGTACGCCCACACGAACAGATGTTCGCTACCGTGGCCTCCGGCGGCTGGGGGGCTCACGCCCCCCAGACCCCCCATGTAGCGTGTGCCCGTCCATCTATCTCACTTCCCCGGGTCAGCGCCGCATCCATGAAGCGCTTCTTCGAAGCCTGACTGACATCGGACAGGAGGTCGGGCTTCCCCACCTGGGAGGTACACTTGCCGCGTTCGCGACATGCGTGACACGCGACACGCTACCTGAAACGTGAGTGTGCCTTGCTAACACGGGCATTTCAACGGTCTGCCGACGACCGTTCCCCAAACCCGTAAACCAGCAGTTTTGGAAAATCGGAGAGATCACCCTGCGCTGAATATGGTGCGCACCACTGCAAAATCCCCGGGAGCTTTTGGGCTTTCAGACCTGAAGGGGCCAGCAGGTGGGTGGCGTCGGGGGCAGCTTTGTAACTGTCCTCCAGCTGCTGGCATGTCCAGCCCTGCGAGAGTGCCAAGGTGTATTGAGTCCCTGCGGAGCACAACCCCCGATGAGAACGAGTGCCAGATGATCCTCATTCATTTTCAGCTGTAACGCGCATGAGGGGCACTCTCTGCCGCAAGCATCTCTGGGCATCACTCGAGAGCTGTCAATGATGACGCGGAGAGAAATCAGAGAAAAAGTCCCGCCTGACGGGCACGCGCCTGGAAACTGTGGGGGGGCGAGCAAAAATTCCCTTGTAAAAATTCTTAGAAAAAACCTGGTTCCCCGACCCAAAAAACCTGGAAAAAGGGCTCGTTCCCCGCCCAGGCCTGGTGCCTAAACCGAAAATCGGGCCCTTTGGGGTGCCACACCCACATTTTTCGGAAAATTTTCGGATTTCATCAGTCTTCACCCCCCTCCAGGAGGCCTGTGCCTGCCTTTGACACAGTCGTGAAGTCCGACCGAGGACACAAATTTCGCTGTCGATGTATCGACCAGCTTGGCCTGCTGTGCGTCAGAGTTCAGGGCTTTGAGAAATACCGTATACGTAAATATTATGGAACGTAAATATTATGGAACGGGCCCATTTTTGGCCGGTCCGTTCCATAATATTTACGTTCCATAATATTTACAGGGCCAGTTGGGGACTCGGTGGTGAGGACGGCTTGCGTCAGGAATCGCGCGAAAAGTGCACGAGTAGGTCCCGTCAGGGACTCTGTATGCCGTCCGATCACCTGGTCCAAGTCCCCGAGTCGCAGAAAGCCCTGTAAATATTATGGAACGAAAAAAATCTGGAACGCCAACCCACCAGCGTTCCAAAATATTTACGTTCCATAATATTTACGTTCCATAATATTTACGTTCCAAAATATTTACGTATACGGTAGTTGAAAAGAAATCTGACCTCCAGGGCAGGGAACTCGGACTTTTTTTCCCCCAGCCAAAAATCCCGTGGCGAAAATATTTTTTTTCGCCAAGCTGGTTTCCAGAAATATTTTTTTTTGGGAGAAAATTTTTTTTTTCGCCACGGGGGATATCCACTGGTGCCTAAACCGAAAATCGGGCCCTTTGGGGTGCCACACCCACATTTTTCGGAAAATTTTCGGATTTTTTTGCGATTTTTTTCTGCCTAGCTGGGTACCGGTCCAGGGTACTGACCCAGGGTGGCCGAAATTTCGACATGTCGAAAAAAAATTTCCGGGGGGCTTCGCCCCCCGGACCCCCCATGTGGGGGGCTCCGCCCCCCACGCCCCCCGCCCCCCCCCCCCCCCACCTCCCTCGAGGATCCCGGCCGGGGGCCGGTTCGGTCGGTCGTCGGCTGCGGCCAAAGGGCGTGCGGTAGCCGACGCCCTTTTGTGCTCGCCTCCTCCCTCCCACACATTTTCGTCGTCTTTCATGACCGACGGGTTCACAGCCCTGCCTCCACGCCCTGACTTCTGTGACCCGCATCCCACGTCTGAGAGAGAGTCTTCCGAGTGCAGCCGCCGAGACCAGGCCGCTAT
Organism: Rhynchopus euleeides; assembly: GCA_963210315.1. Lineage (NCBI taxonomy): Eukaryota > Euglenozoa > Diplonemea > Diplonemida > Diplonemidae > Rhynchopus > Rhynchopus euleeides. The sequence goes on along the minus strand of OY723249.1, from coordinate 1,000,816 downwards.
CTTCAGTCGGTTTCTGATCTGCATATATTTCCGTCCGTCAAGTGCACGTGGTGACAATGACTGTGACCCCGTCCCCCCCGCACCCCCCCTGAACACACCGTCACGGGTTTGTGGCGATCGGTCTTCTGGTCCCTCCCTGTACTTGCGCGACAATTTATCGTCACATCGGGTAGGGTCGGCCCCCCCCGCTCTTTTGCTTGGGTCTGGCTGATCGAAGGATCTGGTTGTGTTGCTTCTTCCTCTGTTGTGCCTGTCATCGAAGAACTGTGGGGGGTCGGAACCAAGGAGGAGGAACTGCTGGGACAGAGCTGCATACTCTCTTGGTACACCTTGGTAAATCTGTGCTACACTCGCGGTAACCCTAGACCTGGAAACAGGAGACGTCCATCTGGTAACAGATGAACCTTGATCGTGGTACCCATCTTTGCTATGAGCTACGATCAGGTTTTTGTCGCCACATGGGTCCATGATCCGTGGTTCTCTGGTGTTGAAGGACAGGGTGCAGTTCTGGACAAAGCATGGTCTGAATCTGAGGGGCTGATGGTGGGTCTGATATGATGCAGTGCATGATGACTGTATGAAGCTTCACGGCTGATCTGGAAATCCAGGTGCAACTCAGGTGATGGCGGGGAGGTCAAAAACATGCAGATCTCTTTTTCCAGCACCTGCTGTCCGTATGTGCAGGGGCGGTGCATCCAGATACACCGGGGTACTCCGCCGTTTAATGAGCTCGCCCGCTTCTCCTCTGTGCATATTTCTCCTGTCCGTGGCGGCGAATGCGACGAGGAACTGCGGATTGAGCTCCCCCCCCCGTCGGCAGGGGCGGAGCGTGGGCAGGCTGACGGGGCAAGGCTGTGGCTGTTGATCCATCGCTCTGGGAGGTCAGCAAACCTGGAGGAGTAGGTGCCACCCCCGGCCGGGGCGCACTCGCACCCGCTGCACACCTGCAGCAAGATGAGTTGCGGTACCCCGCACAGGTGTTCGAGTGGGCTGCCATGGTCCTGCTCACGACGACCTGCAGGTCACCCGTCCCTGTCGTACAGGCAGTGCCAGGAGGTGGTGGCCTCGTCAATCTAGCAGTGTTTGAGTTGACTGGGACGAGGCATTCCACTCTGGGTCTGGAACAAGCAACAAGCAGGCGGGGTGTTCAGGGATTCGGAGTGGCCCTCAAGGAGCACACTGGCATCCGTGCAGCAGCACTATCCCACCCCGTATCGCCCCGCGTAACACCGGTGGGAAGGACGTTGTTTCTGGGCATCTAGAGGAGGACCCGGGCCGTTCGTTGTATTCTTCACAGTCGCAGCCTCCGGCTTGTCGTTGTTGCGCCCACCCAGCCTGTGCAGAGAACTTGTGCCGTCTCCAACAGTAACTTTTGGCCGACAATTTTTGGGGCATTTTTTCACCAAAAAAAATCACTCTGCGGGCCAAGTCGAAGACTCGTTTGGGGACTTTCGGTGTCCCCAATTTTTCAAATTTCGAAAAATAAGCTCACTTTGCTAAACTGGACCCAACTCCCCACACTCTTTTTTTAGCGAAAAACAGCAAAATTCGGCCGATTTTTTCCGCATTTTTTCTCATTTTTTCTCACCCACTTTTCCATACCCCCAAATACTCCCCCCACGCCATGCCACGCCACCAGATTTGAGGATTTCAAAAAAACAATTGAACCACAACAGGCAGACTTCCTCCTCTTCTGGGCTTGGGGGAACAGGGGCGAGGAGGAAGAGGTGGGGAGCGGGGGTGGGAGGGGAGGGGGACCCCGATCTCTCTCCCACCCCGCCCTACCTCCAAACACTCCTCCCACCCCCTCCCCCCCTTCCCCACCTTGAACCGCAAAGTTATTTCCACACAGGAAAGAGCTGGCGAGATTCAGAACTGCATGGGGTGATCCATACCCCTTTTGCAACCAACTAATGGCGTTGTCCCTACCCCCCCTTCCACCTACCCCACCACCTGCTCTCTTATATACACATATATTTATTGCGCGCCGTCCCTCCGTTCCTACCATTACCCCCACACAATGGTGGTGGGCAATCCACTCGGCCAAAGGAGGCAGCCATTTGGCAAGGCAAGTCATGGCGGGTGTGGTGATCTGCTGCGAAGTTCGCCATGGGGGCGCCCCATCTGTATCCTCCCCCCTTCTGCACGGCTATGCAGGCAGTTGTCGGAGAGATCGTTGATTTCCTCAACTCCGGGCTGTCAGATGGGGAGGTGGGATGAGGGTGTTTTGCACCGCCGCGTGGCTGTGTCGTGCTGGCTGTGTGTGATGGCTTCAGTGCTCCCGCTAAGAAAAAAACCGGTCATATATGACCAAAAAAAAGGGGTTCGAAAAACGTGCCGGTCATATATGACCGGAGGGGGGGCCGGTCATATATGACCGGTCATATCTGACTGGTGGGTCCCGGGCAGGTGGGCCAGTCAGGTTTGTGGTGGGGGCGAAGCCCCCACTACAAACTTGACTGGCCACTGAAACAATACAGAGCAATTGTGATACTTCAGGTGTCCTCGCGTAGCAGCTGCAGGAAAATGTCGGAGATTACTGGACATCCACTGCAGCTGGCACCAGGCCTGGCATGCTAACAACCCATGTCGGAGGAACATCCCTGTTGTGGGAAGAGCTGCGACTTCAGGATGCAGGTGAACCCACGAAGCGAATCTCAAAAAGAGGCGGGCAATGATGGGATGTGCAAGGAACAAATGTTCACTACCGTGGCCTCCGGCGGCTAGGGGGCTCCGCCCCCAGACCCCCTCTTGTGGAATCTAGATTCGAAAGCCGCCCAGGAAGATGGGAGCAGCCTATCTCGCCCAAAATCTGTCGCCCTGCAGAACGAATGCTCACTACCGTGGCCTCCGGCGGCTGGGGGGCTCCGCCCCCCAGACCCCCCCTGTCGCGTGTGCCTGTCTCGCAAGTCTTTCTTGCGAGACTGGCCATCTCCCGCGTAGTCTCGGGCGCGCGAAGCGCGCCCGAGAAAAATTTTCACTGAACGGGAAGGGAGGAAAAAAAATCCAAAAATCCCAAAAACAAAAATGACCGGCCCATCGGCCTTAGCGGGAACACTGGATGGCTTCAACAAAAAAAAATATTGGCGGTGCCTGTTTTATTTATTCTTCTGCAGGGTATTTTTCAACCCCGTGCAGCCTCCTCCCCCACTTGTTGTTTGTGGCGTTGTCCATCTTTTTCGGCATATTCCGATGTGGGGGGGAGCGTGAAAAAGTGTCGCGATGCTTTGTTCGGCGCGTTTGTGGTCCTCACTTCACCAGACCTGCATCAGGTGCCCAAGTGTGGAAACGTTGACGCAAAATACAAAAGGCGGAAACGTGAGAACAGACGTGGAGAGCCGAGCGGAGTGACACTTCCCCTCCCCCCCCCGTTATAGTTATTTTTTGCCTCGTTGTGAGTGACGCGTGACACGAAGTGTCACAAAAAAGTCGCAGACCAACAATGACATCGTATCTCCTGGGGGAGCACGTTCGCCTGCCGTTTCACAGGGCACACATGTGTGCGCTCAACGATGTGATTCGGAGCTGTTTTTTTAAACAGTTGGACGTGCTTCACCCTTCGAGGAGTCCGATTTTTCGATGCCAAAGCCGCTCCAATGTTGCAGGAACGCACTGGAGACGCTGTGTAAATCAATGCATATTGTGCCACACACCTGACGGTGAAGTCTCTCTACTCCACATCTGTTGACCAGATGCCCCTGATGATCCCCTTTCCTCCTATAAGCCCCCCCTGCCTCATTTTCTTCTTCTTGAGGCATTACTTGTGGATGACCTGCCTGTTCCATGAGGGCGTTGAAAGCCACATAAACACGGCGCACGTGGCGGTCGGACAGGATGCAACACCGTGTCGCAGGCCATGGCCGGACCACACTCTACTGAATCATCGTTAGACAGTGTCGCAGAACATGAACCCACCTGGGTTTGCAGCACTGCAAATCTGGGACTATCGATCTGTCGGGATCCTGTGGAAGGTGATCGGCCACAAATCGCCACTGTTTCGCAGCCCTGTTTGAAAGCTCTCTGTTCAGGCACTTCATGCTTTGAACGCCATTCTTGCTTCTTATTCCGCATACATGATCCTATGTTTGAAACCCCCCCCCCCCGACCCCTTCTGCTTTTTCGTGACTTCTATGATGGAGCCCAGGTAAAATCCTGCCCTTTACTGTCATGTTGTTTTCCCTTCTTCCACTCACACACACAGTAGGTGCCGGAACGAATCTGCCCGATACCTAACTCGCAAGTGCAATCCTAAAAAGAGATGACCTTCCCTTCTCGGGCTCTGGCCACGACTCAAGCCAACCTGTCTCTCAGGATAAGCGCATGGGGTGGTTCGCCCACTGCTCCGACCAAACCGGCACCCTTCTCAATGATCCATGTGTGTGTCTCGCCGAGAACCATTTTTGACAGCAATATTGACAGCAGCAACAGCCCCACCCCCACGACGGCACCGAGCGCACGACACGCCCCATCCCCTGGGGTGTCACAGAGGATTTGTGCACGATCATCAGCCTGCACGCGAGGCACCAACCTTACGGACACAGGTGATGTTGGATGACGTGTCTCTCACGGGATGCCAGCTAACTCTGGCTGTACGGTTTGAGCTCACCGACAAAACTTTCCAGTGAGTTTCAATGCACCTGGTGATATTGTGGACACCAGGGCTGGTCCTCGCGTGCTAGCCTTGACCGTGTACACTATGTTCAAGATACCAACCAAGCGCAGGTGCAACTCGCCCCATCCCGATGTGCGTGGTGTTTTTGTTGCCTCCCCATCATTCTTTTGGGGAACCAATGCAGGCTTAGCTCGCCTTCAAGATCGCACCTATCCTGGTCGCCTTTTCCCTTCTCTCTGTCTCTATCTCTCCGTGTTCCGACCGATGCCTGTGCGTGGGGACTGGTCATAACCCAGTTCTCACCACTGCCGAAAAAAAGTTATTTTCCCTGCAAGCCGCAATGGTGGCATCAAGAGATGCCTCCATCGCTGCGGCCATCCGATGATCTCATTAATCATCAAGCAAGGGAGGGTGCGGGGGGTTGGTTGGTAGGTCGTTCAATCTTTTTGTTCAAAGTATCAAGGGATGTGAAAATAGTTGTCTGTTGCCAAGCACTTTGCCGACCAATTGATGTGCTGCCCACAGGGGAGGGGCAGATACGATGCATGTGAACACACGGAAGGCTTAGCCCTGCCTTCTCGTCAAGGTTAGTCATCTCAGCGCAAGTGCTTGGTACGAGTGTCGTGAATGTGCATTCGGGGAGCTTGAGCTCAATGGCATGAAACATAGGATGCAGTTGCCGCAGGTGCGACATGTATTCCGTTGGCCCAATTTCAATTCTGATGTGTGCAACGTTCAAAGAAAGAACACACGGTGATTCAATTGCATAAGGAGCCACCCCGCACTCCCCCCCCCCCCACCCTTGATCCGCTGAGGGAACTTGGCCGACATCTACTACTGTATCTCCAAACCCCCTTTCCGTAGTTTTGCTGATTTGAGAAGCCCGTTTAGGCTTTTGCTCTACGATCCAAAATCGACATGGTGCATCTTGTGCGCCGGGTTTCGATCCTTTTGAACTCGCAATCAAAAGATTGCTGTATTTGGGGTTTCCCACATGTTTGCGCCCGAACGGGCTTGCTTGCTAATGTGAAGTCACTGGGGATGTGCGTTGCAGTGCATCATTCTACCTCAGGTGCACACAAACAACCCGGTTTCTTTGTTCTGGATGTGGTATTTTTTTCGGTTTTGGCGCACAAGCAGCAGCCTTTATCTTTGCACCAGGAGATGTTCGCACGATGTATCATAGAGAGGCGCACTGACGAGGTTGGCAAATGACTCGAGGGTGCGGGCAAGATTTTTTCCCAGCTATTCTTTCACCTGCTGAGAATGAATGCCACGCTATCAACCGAGCTCAAACGGGCTCCAGAATGCTGAACCGCCCTTTGCCAATCGTGTTTGCGTCTCATCGCAGCTTCGCGCGTCAATCCGCAGGTGCTGGGTATCGGGGTGGTGACACTGGAAAATGAGCACATCCCACTGCACATGGGATCTTCGTTCATACTTTTCCAGAATTTACAAGCCGCAACAGCGATACAACCTCGTTGGTTTACCACAACCCCCCACCCCCCCCCCCCCCCTGCCAGTTAAAAAGATAGCGGGAAGCGCTTTGTGACACAACGACAACATCACGCAATCAAGGCTGCGGGAGTTTGCTCTCGTTCTCCCCTGCTGTGGTGCACAAAGAAGAGCAAGGCCTCTATCTTTTTCATCGATCCAGTGTTGGTTGAAGTGAGTCGAGTCGCCTCCTCCCCCCGATCGTGTTGATCGGTAGGCAATTTGCACAGACACATCGTTTCGTCTTTTTTCCACATGTGTTTCGGAAGCGCACCCCCCCACACCCCCCCTTCCCTGTTGATCTGCTGTCACTTGCATTTTTTAGTGCCTGCCCTGTTGCAATTGCAATGAATGTACTGTGGGATGAAGAATGGTACCCCCCCCCCCCCAACACCCCCCACCCCCCCACCCACCCGCGCATGTTAGTTGTTGGGCGTCGAAATAACACGCCAAGCTTCTTCAATGCCCTTTTTTTCCAGGAAACAGGTCCTTCGGGAGCTCCCGTCTCATCAAATTCCATCACTGCCTTTTCTTGATTTGCCTTTTCTTATTGATATTTTGCAGCCCGACAACTGGGCAGAACCTTCTTCTGTGCAGTTTTGCTGGATCTTGGCCCTTCCCCCCTGTGCCGCTTTTCGGATCCAGCAGGCTAGGGACACTTTTTGATGTGTCCCCCCAACCACCCACCACTCCCTTCCCGTTCATTTCCAGGCCGAGGGGAGGCCAAGGGGTCTTGCAGAGACCTGCTAGGCTGGGCCGCCTTTGACACTGCATTTGACAGCTTCCCCAGGAAGCACGCCTTGCCAGTGTCAACTGGAGGTTCTTTGTGGAACGGCAACAACACTGACCCTGCATATGGAGCCTCGAATGAAGAAGAACTGCATACCATTTGGGTTCTCTGCGTGTCTCGCTAAATATGCTTCGAAGGTAGCTTTCGAAGGCATGGCCGGGACTGCGAGTTGGTGGCATCTGGACCGCCGACAGTTATAGGTGCTACACACGCCGTATTCTAGCGCCCCCCCTACCCTCACGACCCTCATCACACAGTATCTCGCGGGTTTTATTTGAGGAGCACACGATACCTGTCGTCTACTCCCCGACTATTTTTATCATTTCATCTTTCCTTTCGATACCCCGACGCCCGACCAAACCCGAGCAGCACAACACTATCAACTCACGAGCATTTCCACGATTTCGCTTGTCGGCATGCAATTCGTTGCCCCTCCTTTGTTGCCTTTTTGGTGGCTCAAGGGGTCATCCTGAAAGGAAGTTACGATTCCCGTACGTCAGAATCGTTCAAAATACGCGTCTCGTATGTCAGGATGGCAGCCGTCGATGCCAAACCAAAATTGAATAGCTAGCACAGACGTTGATGGCGTTCCCACTGTGCGTGAGGTTTCGACCCAAGCAGCTCAGGGCCCCAGCCCACAAACCCCGTTATCTAATCTGTGTAAATATCAGGGGGGGGCTACGTCTCAGGTCGCGGCGGGTGGTGGTTCCGATCTGACACCTTTGCTCAGCCCACCACCCCGACGACCCTCCAATGTGCACCGCCTTAACTGGGCCGCTTCAACTGTTCAGTGGAAAAGCCATCCAACTGGACTACGGTTGCGAACCCGGTTTTTGTCCTTGTCTCTGTCTCTCTATCTCTCCCTGCAAACGAGGCAATTCGGCATTTCGATGGTTTTGTTTTCAGCTCAGCCAAACTGGGGTTTCCAGACGCAAAAAAAAAGGCCTTTGCGTGGGAGGTTGTCATTCACTTTCGTTCACCGTGCTCTACACATTTTCGCATTTCGGGTTACATCGGATGGTCCCACCCCCTTGGATCCATAGGGTTGGGTCTCCTGCCATTCCTGCTTTGGTCCTTCGGGTGCCAAAGGGAAAAAAGGCATTGGCTTCAAAACGAATTGCGCGTGGTAGAGCAACCACTGAACTGATTCACCGACACCTTTTCCCCGCCACATCACAAGGCAAGCTTTTGCTTGCCATCGAGAAGAAATAGTTCTCGTTGGCAAGAGAGCGGAGCTGCCTTTATATTTTTTTTGCAGAGGGTGTGTGGTGCGGTGTGCCCGCCACCCCCAACCCCGCCCTCCTATACTGATCCTTTTTGCCCTTTTATCCATTTGCCCCGTTTTTATCATTGCCTTTTGCTGTGTGCTTCATCCGACCGTAAGGCGTGGCAACCGTCATGTTCGATGTTAACTTTACCTTCATTGCACACCGTCAAAGATGTCAAGTCTTGGCGATGTGTATTTGACAATGTAATTGCCTTTCTCAGTGCAATGTGAGGGCAGGTTAGCCCATGCGTTGTTTCACGGTCACTTAGCCTGATGGCCCATTTGCCCCCCTCGACCTCCTGTGCATCTCTTCAATCGTGGGCACTCTCCTAAGATTATTGGCTGTTCTATGAAGGCTAGACTGTGCATTACACCCAGTTTAAAACGCATGTCAACGGGCACCTGTCCCTCATAAGGTGATCGCAATCACCGTGCCACTGCCGGTCGCGCAGTATCAAATCCTGAAAAGAATAATTTTGTATCTTTTATCCCTCCCCGCAAACCATTGCATGTTGTTTACCTTACCCTGTTAAAACAGGGGTTTATTGTGGTACCTGGGACCCCCCGTGTATAAGTCCCCCCCCCCCTTACCCCCGTGTTTAAGTCCCCCCCTGGGGGTCTGGCAGGGGGGGGACTTAAACACAGGGGGACCTAAACACGGGGGTGGGCTGGTCTGGAGGGTCATCAGGTGGCCCCTAGGCCCTCCAGGTGCTGTCAGAGTCGAAAAGTGGGGTGCCAAAAGTCCATCCGGACCGGAATTACCCCCCTACGACAGCAGAGGAAGAGGTCTTCTTGGTCTCCACTGTGCCACCCCCGTGTTTAAGCCCCCCCTGTGTTTAGGTCCGCCCCCCCCGTGTTTAAGTCCCCCCCGGCCGAAAATCGCCTCCAGGGGGGGGACTTAAACACGGGGGGTCCCAGGTACCTTTATTTTTTGGGAGTTATTCCCGAATGGGTCCGACCCACGTCGTACTCTGTTTCTTGTAATTTATTTCTTTATTTGCGGCAAACCTGCCTAGCAAAAATGCGCGGTGCCGCTTGTGGAGGCCGTTTTATTTTGTATTGCCTCCCCCCCCACCCCCCTACCTCCACACCTTGTTTGTATCTCATGCAACAAGATAAGCCATCAGTTTGCGGCGTGCGGCACTTCCCAAATCAGGGTTTGAGAAGTGGTAATCATGTCATGACGACCCCATCCCCCCCCACCTCCTTCCTCAGTGCTATGCACACAGGCCGCTTGGCCGTGCTCTCGTGTGGTGTTGTATGATGAGTTTGACGTCACCCTTCTCGATCTCTCTCTCCCCCCTCTTTTTCCCGTAGCTCTCGCCTCGTGCATCAACTGGTGGGTACTCAGCATTTCCTCGTTGCTTCTGCAGCTCCCTTGGGGTTGGGGGTTGGGCAGTGGTATTCAAAAAAAATCCGGAAAAGAGCAAGTTGATCCATGATGCATCGCAGTGGGCAGGAGTTCAACAAAAAGAAGAAGATGAACGGCTGCGATTGAACGTCCTGCAGCTCGGGAGAAGGAGGGATGGGTGGCGGGGGTTTAGGGACATGCTCAGAACAGAATCCGATGTGGACGCCCCACCTCCCTACCGATGCCTTTTCGCCATTACCAATCAAAGCAGCACACACAGGCCGATGGCGTTTTATGCGTGTGGGCAATCTGTGTAAGATGTTCAGCATCTCCACCGCCGATGCTACCCAGCCACCCCTCCCCTTGCAGAATCCGTACACAAAAAGGCTTCACAATGGCACAGAAGCAGTCTGCCTTCGCCACCCTCCCGCCCATCACGGCGGGTGCGGCCTCTGTGGCATTCCTGATGTACCCCGCTGACGTGATGCGTGCCCTGAAGATGGCGTCCGCTGGCGGCGGCGAGTCCAACGCTGTTGTGCTTCTGCGCAACTTCATCCGCGCGCACGGTGTGAAGGGGCTGGCCAGCCAGGGCGTCGTGCCGGAGCTGGTGCAGCGCACGTGGAGCCGCATCTCCAAGTTCTTCCTCTTCCCGCCGCTCCACCGCGCCTTGTGGCAGAAGGAGCCGTCCCAGGGCAGCCCCCTGACGAAGGGTCTTGCCGGTATGGCCGCTACGGTGCCCGAAATGATGACGTGCACCCCGTTTGAGACGGCAAAGGTGGCCCTGCAGCTGGACTCCACGAACCGCTTCAAGAACTCCGCAACCGGCGTCGCGCGGTGGATTGTGAAGGAACAGGGCTGGAAGGGTCTGTACTGCGGGTACGCGGGGCTGCAGTACCGTCAGGCGATGTGGACCTCCATCTTCTTCGCCACCGTTGACGACATCACGTACAAGACCCGCGTTGCGATGCAGGGTGTGTTCGGGGAGAGCGCCGCTGTCAACCGCACTGCGTCGGTGATGGGTGGGTTCCTTGCTGGTACCCTGGGTGCCATGATCAACACCCCCGGTGACGTGGTGCGCACAAACGTGCAGAAGGCGGAGATGGCGAAGTGGATCAGCCCCCCGGCGACGGGCGTGCCGCGTTACAACTTCAGCCCGTCGTACGTCTGGTCCGGGATCACGGTGTCGACGTCGATGGCGAGCCACGTATGCCTAATCCTGCCTGTTCCTTTCTTACGCTGCGAACTATTTCTCTGCCAGTTGCCACACTCCGCCCTGTCGACCATGCATCATATATCCAGCCACAACCAGGCCCTGTGTGGGTGCTGTTTGCCATGGCACTGTTCATGTGTGTTTTCTTGATCGTTCGGCGCAGCCACCTGGGTGAGCTGTGCCTCTTTTGTTGGATCTTGCAACCGAACCTGCATTACAACACAACAAATATTCGGCAGCCATTTGTGTTCCTGTCCGAGGCGATGCCCCTCTACACCCACACTTCACCTCGATCTTGCAGATCGCGACGACGTCGGGTGTGGGCGCTCTGTGGAAGGGCTTCTTCTTCAAGTCGGTGCACCTGGGTGGTGGCGGCGCACTGCTGAATCTGCTGATCCCCATGTTCAAGGGCATGATGGGTGTGACGGTGGAGTAATCCTGTGTGGTCGATCCGACAGGCTGGGTGTTTCGTGGCTACCGCCGTTCTTCCCTTGCTGCCGGGGCACATGTGCCCATCCGTTGCAAGCTGGTCCACACCCAGTTGTCCCAACCCACTGACCCACCCGCCATGGCTACCACCCGGTCGCTTCCTGCCCCGAAACCAAAAAGTGTGCAGACGGGAAAACAGCGTCTGAAGAAATTTGTGTACACCGAGCCTCGCCGCCTCAGGACCTCCATCTCGGGTTGCCCAATCCGTGCCAACAGATCACAGAACCATTGGGGTTGAACCCGGGCAGAAATATGTGTTGTGTACAGCGTTGCTCATACAGAAAGGCTTTCATCAAACTCGTTCAGAGGGGGGTGCCAACTACGCGCGAACTAACTCGCATGGGCGTAACCTTGCTTCGTCAGGCGGCAAGGCGGTTGGTGCTACATTCCTCGCATGTACTCCGGGGGGGGGGGGGGGGTGTTGTGTGAGTGTCCTGAGCAGCTGACGAACGAATATATCCGGACCTTTTTTTTCTTCGATTTATGTTGGCCCCCCCCGCAATCCCCTCCCACCCCCACCCGTACAAACAACCTTGCCGCAAGTCCTGGTTGCCGGTATCGACCGCTCATTTGCAAACACCAGCCGGCACAACTCCACGGCCCCGAATTTTTTTGCCCGATTTTACTGATAGTTCGGCGGAGCCCAGCATATAGGAATCTATTCACCGGAGAGGCCATCCTTTGCGATCACTTCACACGCCCAACAGGCAGTGGAAGAGGGTGTTCTGGTTTTGGAGAACACCGCCATTTGTTGATTCCTCTTCTCTCTCTCTCTCTCTCTCCCGAGATCCCCTCGGGAGCCAGTTTTCGAGAACACCTGGCGTTGCAGAAAGGGGAACGAACGGCAACGCATTCCCTTCGCCCGCCAGCTTGGCTGTCGGTGTGGGGAACCTTCATCATAGTCGCCCGTCACGGGCGCCCTTTCGTCTCAGTCGTGTGCGCACCCCGAATGAAAGCCTGGTGTACTTTTCCGCCTCTTTGTTCGCGGAACCCAGGCCCAGTGTGCGGTGCCACATGGCAACGTTGTGTGTTAAAATTGCCTCTATTTTGTGAGTGTGCCTTTTGTGTTGGGATTTCTGCCCCCCCCCCCTTCAGAGTTTGGGTATCATCCGTGGAACAAGGCTTGTTACATTTTTTCCTGTGCTGTCCTGGAGGTAGATCGTACAACACGGGTCTACACAGTTCGGAGCCTCGGATCAACACAGGTTACTGGCAAGGGGGCTGCTGCTAGTGCACTTGTGTGTCCGCAGGACACACAGAAATGCAAGCAAGAAAAACAGTCAAGATATATGGGCGTGATGTGGTGCCCCTTCTTTCTCTGCCTTCTGGCGTTTGCCTCCTTCGAAAGCAAAATCAGATGAACGGCAACTGCCCCTCTTGCTTCCGGTGAGGGCAGGGAAAAGTCATCGCAACGCCAGGCTCTAGGGTCGCAGTCGCAGGGCTGGAGGCTTTACCGATGTTGGCGAGTCATCGCTCAAACTTGTTCAAGCCTGCAGCACGGCTTGCCGCGCACCCGTTGAAAAACATATCCCTCTCTCTCTCTCTATGCACCATCCGTGATCTCGGTCATTTGTGGCACAGCTTTACTTTTGTTCCGATCCAGCCTCCTGGCCGAATTGTGATTTCGGCAGGTTAGTAGGCACACCAAACCCTGAGGAGTGCACGCAGGAGGGATGTTCAGGATGCCTTGCTTGCGCACTGCGGGTTGCTTCCTGGTCACCCCACCCCCACCCCCGACTCCTGTGTTTGGTGTCTCTGTATATTTTTTTTGCTCGATATCTCTTTTGGGATACTGCATTTTTCCGATTACCGTATACGTAAATATTATGGAACGGGCCCATTTTTGGCCGGTCCGTTCCATAATATTTACGTTCCATAATATTTACAGGGCCAGTTGGGGACTCGGTGGTGAGGACGGCTTGCGTCAGGAATCGCGCGAAAAGTGCACGAGTAGGTCCCGTCAGGGACTCTGTATGCCGTCCGATCACCTGGTTCAAGTCCCCGAGTCGCAGAAAGCCCTGTAAATATTATGGAACGAAAAAAATCTGGAACGCCAACCCACCAGCGTTCCAAAATATTTACGTTCCATAATATTTACGTTCCATAATATTTACGTTCCAAAATATTTACGTATACGGTAATAAAAATCCCAACATTGCGGACGGTTCTTGATTTTTCCACGTGTTGTCTGTCTCTCTGTCTCTAAACCCCCCCCCCCCCCCTCCCTCCCTGCCCGATCACCTGTGTGAGATCCGATGACCCCCCCCCCTATTGCCAGAGATGCCTCACTGGCTCTCGACACAATACAACCACGCATTCATGCACACTCTCCAAATCTCTGTTGTGGGATTAGTGTGAGTGTGATGAGGCTGCACACACACATCTGTGTCTACCGCAGCTCCGGCCTGTCTCCAAGGCAAGCCGCTTCTGGTGTCGGATCCGGGCTTTCTCTCTCTGTCTCTCTGTCTACCGCCTCCCATCCTGTAGAAAAATAGGGCTTCTCTGGAAGGATGGCGCACGTCACAACAGTCCGGTCGTCTTGTACATCACAACTGGATGTCGTCGTCAGACCAAATACAGCAAAACGTGGGAGCCCTGGTTCCATCTTCCGTGTGGTATTGTGGTGGATGTGTGCTTAGTTTTTCAAGCATGCCGTGCTATGCCGTGGAAATAATATGCGGAGTGCGTCCTGATGTTTTGAACCCCTTCCTGAGTGCCTGGCTATCTCGTGTTTGCATGTCTCCGTGCATCAAGGTTCGCAGGATTCTTTGAATGGCGGAGGCATCAAGGCATCAAAAAAGGGTGGGACGACGCATGGAATCTGCGCTTTTTCCCCCGGCTGTCGATGTTTATTTTTCGGAGCCAGACTTTCGGCCCAACCGCTCTAATGGGCGGCGATAGCGTGCGGCTCGGGGTGGAGCTCCCGAGGAACTCGGGAACAATACGGCACAAACAGAAGAGGCAGGCGACGGGGCGGGTGCAGTTAGACACACCGCGGCCACACCCCCACCCCTTTCCAACACTACCCCTCAAACACACCACGCTACAGCGGGGTACATATATTTATTGCCTCTCGCGAACAATACCCACCCAACACCAGGGCGCTGCCGCACGGCATATGTTTGCACCACCATGAGTGAAGCCAAGCCAGCGAAGGACAGCAGGCGATGCACTGTCGGGGAGTGGACCATTGTCCGTGCGGATGGCGAGGTGTACTACGAGAACACATCGACGAAGGAGACGACTCGTGAGCGGCCTGCCTCTATCGCTGCACTCGAGGCTGATCCTGCTGGATGGCGCGAGGACAGGTCCGGGGGGCGCCCCTTCTATGTGCACAAAACCACCGGGAGCAAGACCTGGGTGCGGCCCACAGCGCCGCCACCCGCACAGCAGGCACCGTCCCCAGCAGTGCCCCCCCCTGCGTCCCCCACCTCGCCCCAGCAGCCTGTAGGGGTGGCCACGCCGGCAGCCGTGCCCCCTGCCTCGCCGGTGCCAGCCACGCCTGCCGAGTGGACGACACACAAGGCGCCAGATGGGCGGCCCTTCTGGAAGAACACACGCACCAATGAGAAGACGTGGCACAACCCGGCGCCGGAGTTGGCGTCGTTCAGCCCGTCGCAAGAGGGAGGGCCTGCCTCGCCTGTGGAGCAGGTGTCGTCGCTGCGGAGTGTCCTACCGCAGTCGAGTCCCTCGCGTGTGGCGCTCGAGGCGTTGGCGAAGGCTGATCTAGAGGCGCAGCTGGAGCTGCTGGCGGCAGAGCGCAACATCGAGGCGGAGCTGCGCAGGAAGCAGGAGGAGAAGAACGTCGGGCTGCACCGCGTGGTGATGCAGCAGCAGGAGCGTATCAACAAGCTGGAGTCGCGTGGGCTGCGTGGGCAGCGCAGCGAACCCGGCATGGGCACGCCGATGTCGGAGGCGCGGCGGTCGCCGCTGCTGCGCAGCTCCTCCGTGCCCGACATGCTGCCGCGCAACGCTGCTGCGATCGACCAAGCCTTCTACCCCAGCCAGGCGCCGCAGCAGGCCATGACGCCTGACCAGGCGGTTGCATTGGCGCAGGAGATCTGCGACATGGCGGGGGGTGACGTGCTGGCAGATACTGCGGCAGACCCACGGCATGTGGCGGAGCGTCTGATGGCTCAGTATCTCGGGGGGCGGGGCCCGGCACAGCACCCACCGCCGGTGCTGCAGCAGCAGCAGCAGGTGCAGCAGCAGCCGCGGGCCAGCCCAATGCTGCAGCCGCTGCAGCATCCTGTGTTTCAAGGGCAACATCCTGTGCACCAACTGCCGTATCCAGTGCCACATCCAGTGCCACAGCAGCTGCAACCGCAGCCGCAACAGGACCCACAACAGCAGCAGCTGCAACCGCAACCGCAGGTGCTGACCCTAAATGTGCCTCAGCAGGGCGGTAAAGGGCCCGGGCAGGATCTGGTGCTCAACCTGAACCTGGAGCAGAAGGACGGGAGGATTGTGGCGCATGCACAGCCACAGCCACAGCCGCAGCCTGTGCAGCAGTATGCTGTGCAGCCACACCCCTTGGCTGTGCAGCAGCAGCCCGGAGCTGAGGAGGTGATCGACATGCAGCTGAACGTCTACCATGACGGCAAAGGCGAGATTGTCGCTGTCGAGCAAGGGTATGGTACACTTGTGTGTGGGGGGGGATACATTTTCTGCATGTTGCGGACACTTTTCCAAACCGTTTTGTGCCACACTTGGTGCCCCTGATTTACCCCTTTTTCACTACGCACAAACTACGCAATCTGGGGGGGGGGTCTCGCTTTTTGGTCCCCCCCCAGTTTTTTTTGGTCCCCCTTTCTGTGTGGCTACTGAGACAGGACTGGAGGCACTGCGCTGACCGAGCAAAAAATTATTGCCAGAACTCACTATACACCGTACGAAAGAACGCACGACATGTGGGGCGGGACTCCAGAAACACCTGGGCAAGGTTGCCCCATGCCCAGAAACACCTGAGAAGGAAGTGAGTTCCAGGAGCCGCGTAGAACACCCTCGAGATTGTGAATGATGATACGATCACAGCCTTCAGGGCGATGCGAGGTGCCACCCTGAAGGTGGCCCTTGACATCAAGGAGAGCGTCGGCCGAGGGGTCGACGAAAAGCTGAAGAAGGCGCTACTGGCACTGGATCCCGCGGGGTATACGGAGGTCACCGCCACACAGGCAACCTCCGCTGACAACGTCCAGGAGACGTTATCCGAGGGGATCACAACGGCACTAGAGATCTGTGTCACGGGATCCAGGCGCCCACTCTCCCTCGACGGTCTGGGGATTGTTGTTGGGTATGGTGTCGTTTCCTGCAGCTGCAAAAAAGCGTAGCAACTGTGCTTCCTTCTTCCTTAATGATGCGTTGACGCTTCCACCCGGAGGAGCTGAAGCAGGCACCGCTTAATGATGCGTTGATGCTTCCACCCGACGAGCTGAAGCAGGCACCGCGCCAAAGGGCACCCCCAAAGAGACCTGCAAAGACTGCGTCGAAACCCGCACCGAAGGCTGCCAGCGCTGCAGCACCTGAAGAACCTGCAGCACCTGCAGCACCTGAAGCGCCTGCACCCTCACTGACCCCGGAACAGCAAGAACTCCTTGAGTTTGGGGTCCCGGCATAGAGACAGAGAATGGCTGAGTAAATCAAAAAATGAGACCCCCCCCCCCCTTTTCACTACGCACAAACTACGCAATATGGGGTCGTCAGGGGCACCAACACTTCGCAGAGCTTGCTCCTCCGTCTGCCCACCCCTGCCTGCCACACGCAACACCCGCTGCCACAGGGATATACCAAAGGACCCCGAGGCGCTGAGTCCCGATGTGAAGCGTGCCCGCAGCCAGCTGAAGGAAAAGACAAAACGGGATAAGAAGCAGAAGAAGGAGAGCGAGCGCATGGGGCGCGAGCTGCAGGAAGCGCAGGACCGCATCCAGGACCTGCAGCACCAGATGGGCGAGGTGATGAACTACCAGGTCGCGCAGTACCACTTCCAGATGGAGCAGCGGCAGGTCGAGGTGCAGAGGGAGCAGCAGCAACAGGCGGTGCAGCAGCAGCTGCACACCGAGCTGCTGGATGCCATCAGCCAGCGCCTGGGCGGCGCACCTGCCCTGAACCCCCCGGCACACTTCGACCAGTTCGTGCAGGCGGGGGCAGACACACACGACGCGGGGTCCCAGCTTGGGCCACGCTCATCCCTCACCCCCAACATGCTGTCGCAGGGCCTCCAGAGCGGCGCACGTGCCTCCATGCTGCGCGAGCAGGGCCAGCAGATCGGGCAGCGCTCCTCCCTCGTACCCGGCATGACCATGCAGGACCAGTGGCAGCAGCTGGGGCAGCGTTCCTCCCTCGCGCCCTCCGTCCACTCCCAGGCCAGCGCACGCACCTCCCTGGCTGGCAGGCAGCGCGAGCAGGGTCAGCAGTTGGGGCAGCGCTCCTCCCTCGCACCCGGCATGACTATGCAGGACCAGTGGCAGCAGCTGGGGCAGCGCTCCTCCCTTGCACCCCACGTGATGCATGCACAGGACAGCGGGGTTCAGGCAGGCAGGGCGCTGCCAGATGGGGGCCAGCGCAGCCAGACCCCGCAGACCATCGATGTGGCTGTCGACCTCTATCACGACGGGCATGAGGTGGTGGCCGCAGGGCAGCCCCAGGTGCAGGGACTGCGGTCGTCGCTGGCGTCGCCCCAGGCAGTGGGGGATGGGCACGCCCCAGCTGGGGTGCCGCCGCGCGCGTCGATGGTGACCTTCAGGGACGAGGCGGGGCGGCCGTACTACCGGCAGGCAGAGGTGGGGGGTGCGGGGTATCCGGTACCGTCATCGCAAACAGTCAGTGCGATGCAGGGGATGGGCACGCCTCACGCAGGGATGGGTGGGGTGAACCCCGAGGGGGCGAGCGAGGAGGAGCTGGCGATGCAGAACCTGCTCTACCAGCAGCAGCAGCAGCAGTATGCGGAACGGTCCCCTTCGCCCGTGTCGATCTTCCGGCAGTATGAAATGGCAGACACGTTCCGCCAGCTCCAGAACCTCGCAGCGACGCGACCCTGCCAAGGGAAGGAGCCTACCCTAGTGCCGCTCCCCCCTGACACAAGTTTCGGCGCCATGTACGACCCGGGCACCCCCACGCCGTATTCCTCTTCTGCTATGCATGGGTTTGACACGACTCAGAAGCCCACCCCCAGCGTCGGGTCGGTCTCCGGAGGTATGTGTGGCGGAGTGGGTGGAGGAGGAGGGGGGTTTTTTTTTGGTTTGCGCTTCTCTGTTGCGACGCGTATCGGAGTAAATGCAACAGATGTAGGTGAGATGGGGGGGGGGGGGTGGGGGTGGGCTGCACTGCACCTCGATGTCATGCAGGCGCGACATTTTCACTTTGCCATGGCCATGCCCTTTTGATTTGCTCTTTTCTCTGCAGGTGGACCCACGAGCAAGCGCCGATCGATCGCCCTGTGACAGTTCTGACCAGCCACAACTAGCTCTTTTTAAAATTACGGTGGGGTAACCCCCCACATGCACGGATCATTGTATTAATTTCAAAATATCGCCTGGGGGTGTGTGTGCAGTGGCAAGTTGTCCTCAACCCCCCCCCCCCCCCAACGGCGTCGCTTCTCAAAAGCAAGACATTCCGTGCGTCGTCTGTTAGATAGGATACGCTGTGTTGGCGGAAAGCCGGAGGCGGGGAGGGGGGGGGGGTGAGGGTGAGGATGGATGGGTCTGCGGTTGGCAAATTGCAGACAAAAAGCCAAACCTCCAAAACCACGCCACACCTTACGCCCCACCCCCCACGCTCTTTCTCTGGATTCTGCAAACTCACACTGCCACGTAGGCCAGGACCTGTGGGAAGCCTTCGCTGTGTCGCTGTGTGTCAAACCGTGTCACTTCTGCAGCGGCTCACCTTTCCTCCACTTTTCTGCAGTTCTGAGCGAAAGCCCCTCTGGGATACCGTGTTCGGAAAAATACTGGAACAGAATAATGTTCCAAGTTCCAGCCTGAGACCCCATTTGTTCCAGTTATTTGCCGTTCCAGAATTGACCCGTTCCATTATGTTTCCGATTACGGTAGATGTACCATATCCCTTCTTTGAGAGAACAACCACAGGAGGGAGATACACCTCTCCCAAAACGGGGAGGGGGATATATGGACATCATCCCTTTTGGATATCCTGGTCGCCGTGCGCCGCTCTCCCACCATTTGTTGTTGCACTGTACCCCCCCACCCCCACACCCCCATTTCTTTTTCTTTTGAGTGAGCCAGGGCAGACAGGGAGAGTGCCCATCTCCCTCTCTCTGTACAGCCCTTACATTTCTTTGCATTTCTCCGAACCCCCCCCCCCCATTCTCCCCCCCGTTCACCCACCCCACCCCACCCCCCCACCCCCTGCATTGCTAGTATTGTATTATGTTGGTGCCTCCTTTTATTGTAACTTTTCCCGCCCCACACCTCCCCCAAAATCCACCCAAGGGGCTTGTCTGAGTCCCCCCCCCCCCCCCACCACCACACACACAGGCAGCCCCTTGGGTGGAGAGTTAGATCTACACAGGGCAGAGCCTTTCCCAGACTCTTTTTATTCTGTCTCGATGTATATGGGTGCTTGGCGTGGCACTCTCCAAACCTTGCCTCCCTCTCGCTCCCTCTCGTTCTCCCTCCCCCCTCCTGACTGCTTACAGTAACCTGCCAAAAAAAGGCTCAATTGGTGTTGCTGAAAGGCCCAAATTGCGTAGTTCGTGCGTAGTTCGTGCGCACATCATGCGAAGCACTTTCAGCAACACCATCAATTGTAGTGAATATAGTATCCCAGCATGGCGTTGCGCCATCGGGAAGCCTTCGGTCTGAAAGGGTTAACGAGTGAAGGCGGAGGGAGTTTTCCTTCTTCTGCTCCACTCCGAATCCCCAAGGAGGCGGTGTGTCTTGTGTTAAATCGGCGCGAAGCCGGGAAAGGAGATGGAGAGGTGTTGCGGGAGGGGAGACAGGTGAGGTGGCGAAGTGTCTGCACGCGGCCCGTCCCCCCCAACACCACCACCCGAGTGCCCTGGGTTGATTCACCACCCCCGCCAGTGTGTCTGACAGCAGAGGCATCATCGGAGCGTGTCGGTTTCTGGCAACGCCTGCGATATGTCACACACACACACACACACAACCTGTTTCTTCCTTCAAGCCCTCAAGACTCTTGAAGCGGCCTGACTATTTAGTGTCTTCGTCGCAGCAAGGGGGCGATATATACCACCCTTTTTATTGATTTCACGTGTCAGTGTTTGACTTTTTCGCAACTTCATTTCTTCCTTTTCTCCCTCTCCAACCCCACCCGTGACACCACCAGGGTTTAGCTAGCCCTGGTCCGATTATCCCCGGTTCTTCGCTGAAGAGACACGGCCGGGGGGAGGGGTACGAAGAGTACGCGTCGAAACCGGTGTCACGTCGTGTTGGGGAATCCTTCGGGAGTGCGATACTGAAGGGGAGGTGCTACTGCCCGTGCAGGGCGACACCGCCTTAAAACTTTATAACCACACACACACACACACACCTCTCCTTCTCTGAACCCCGCAAGATCCGACACCCCGTAATGACAGGCAAAACACGGGGCTGCCCACACACACCACACACACACACACTGCCCACTCTCGGCAATCACCCGACCCCACACACCCGCCCGCCCGACCCACCCACCCACACCCTCAGCTCCCCGGCAATGGAGGAGATGAAACGGCTCCTGGCGGAGCTGGAGTGTGAGGACACACGCCTGCGACAAAAGACCGAGGCCCTGTGGGGTGGCGTGTGGGCAGGGCTCCGCCTCGACACTGCCGACACCGAGGAGTCCGGGTCGCCCTGGGGCACGCCGTGGTCTGCCTGGAGCAGCTCGCCCCTGCTGCGCGCCCCCTCCTCTACCCTGTCGATGGAGACGCCGCTGAGGGAACACGGGGCACCCCCACCGCCCCTGCAGGCACCGCCGTCCGCGGTGGCTGCCGCAGCCTGCCCGCCCCGCCAGCCGGCTGCTGCTGCTGCTGCTGCTGCAGCACCGACACACAAGGGGAGGCGCAAGCGCCGCCCGCCTTCTGCCATCAGCGTGTCCATCGTGGAGTGCCGCGGCACCACCCCTGTGGAGAGGCTGGAGTCGCCGCAGCCGTTTGGTTCGTCGTCGTCTTCCTTCGCTGTGGATGGCGTGCCGGCCCAGCCGGCCAGCGGGGCTGGCGGTGTTCCTTTTGCCGCGTCGGGCGATGCGTCCCCCAGCAACAACCGCACCGATCGGTACACAATGGGGCAGCTGCTCGGGAAGGGCGCCTTCGGGTCTGTGTTCAAGGCGGAGGGTCCCCAGGGGCAGGTTGCGGTGAAGAAGGTGTCGTTCCCCCCGGAGCACCTGCAGAGCAACATCCCGCAGGAGCTGCAGATCGCAAAGAGCAAGCAGCGGCATGCCAACATCATACACATCTACGATGCCTTCTATGTGGACGAGGTGCACGAGGTGTGGATCGTGCAGGAGCTGATGAACTGCAAGAGCCTCTGCGGGGCGCTGGACAGGCTCACGCGGGCGGGGCTCCCCCGGAAGGTGTCGGAGCCTGTCGTGGCGGGCATTGCGCTGCAGCTGCTGGGTGCGTTGCACTACCTCCACACGCAGCCGAAGGTCTACCTGCATCGGGACATCAAGCCCGACAACATCCTGATGAACAGCAAGGGCGAGGTGAAGCTTGGTGACTTCGGTGCGGCACGCTGTGCTGGGACCCTGGGGATTGCCCACACCTATGCGGCAGGGTCTGAGGCGTACATGAGCCCTGAGAGGATCAAGGGAGAGCCCTATGGGCCCCCCAGTGATATTTTCAGCGGGATGCTCGTGGTGGTGGAGCTGCTGAAGGGTGTGCCGCACACCCAGGAGGGCGACTTCTTCCAGATTCTGACGCGCAGGGAGCAGTGCGGCGCTGCGTTTGAATACCCCGGGGCCAGCAGCGAGGTGGTGTCCTTCGTGAAGGAGGGGCTTGACCCCCTGCCAGAAACCCGGGCATGTGCGGGGAAGCTGCAGGACCACCCATTCGTCGTGAAGCACAGCCCCACACTCTCTGACGCGCACAACCTCGTCAAGGAGTGGGTCAGGTCCCTCAAGGATCTCCCCCGGAAGCAGTGAGCAAACGGGTTGCTGGTTGTTAGGTTGCTCCCGCAGCCTTGCAAGCGGTGAGGCAGCTGTGCCTTGTGTGTGGGGTGGGCGGGTGGGTGGCTCCCTCCCGTGGGGGTTGGGGGGGAGAGGAGGTGTTGGCTGCTGATGTGAGCTGGGCGGTGTCGGTGTTGGGGCAGGTGCGTCAGGGAGGTGGAATCTCAGGAGAGAAAGGGGAGGGGGAGGGAGGGGGGTCGGCAAAAATGTGTGTGTGCTCTCTTCGGGCGCAGAGCTGTGTTAGGTGGCGCTCCCGAAGTCAACGAAATCAGCGAAGGAAGTTGCACGGCTAAAGCTTGGGAATTGGCACCCCCATGCCACTTCACACAAACAGGGCCTCAACACAGCCTTGATACAAAGTGTGCGCTCAAAAAAGTAGTCCGGAACTGTTCTCCACAGTTGCTGGACAGGGTGTCCCCCATTCAACGAACGGAGGATTCCCTGTTCTCTCCGACTTTCTATGAATGGATATGCCTGCCGAACCCATCATGCAGTGCATATGCGAGTGAATGGTTTTGAAGCAGTTGCACCCATCCAGGGGGAGCACGTTATGTTGTGGCAATGGGCCTTGTTCCAGGGCAGGTGGTATCCTATTGGGGGGAGGTGTCCTGTTAGCATGCAACGCCCCTTCGCCAGAGTGTCCCGAAAACAGTTGGCGGCTGGGCCATTTGGCCCAGCCGTTTTGTGTGTGCCAAATTGAAAGCATCGTGGAAACCCAAATAGAAGACCTGCTCGTCTCGCACATCAGGCTGCTGATCGTCGATGCAAAACGGTGCGTCCGCAAAGGGCTGGTTGCCTTCAGCACACCAGCCTTTTGGATGCTGAGACACAGGGAAATATGGCACAAAGGAGCAGCCATCAAAGCTGGAGATGGGACTGCGAAAGACCGAACAGAAGTTCAGGAGAGATGGGGGTGTGGGGGGAGGGAGTGAAGCAAACATACGGATTCACATCTGAACCTGTCGAAAACGCCATCAGAGCTGAAAGAAAGAAAAAACGCGCCTGATTTTTTTATAGCCCCAGCAACATGCAAGCTGGGGCTAAAAACTGAGGCATGATGCACGTCTGACCACCTGACAAGTTACCTTTGGGTATGATGAAAAAGGGAAGTGCACGCCGCCACCCAGCACCCTTCACCAGGCCACTGATGTCGCTTCCCCGACTGGGCGCTCTCCCCAACCACGGTTCGTCCTGCTGGCCAACTGGAGAATTACGCAGGATGACGCCCCGCCCCGCCCCCTCTTTTTTTGCCATTGGTTTAGCGTGTTGCTGTTATACTGCTGTTGCCTCATCACGCCGACCCCCCCCCCCCCCCCTCAGACATCCCATGCACTTGACTAAGTAATCACCCACGTGAGTGAAAAGCGACCTGCCACAGCTGCAACCAAACGTGCTCTATACACAGCCCCGCTATTCAGGGGGGAAAACAATTTGAGGGCGGGGTTTTTGTGTACAGAGCCGTCAACGCAACAAGCAAAGTAAAGTCTCATCAAAGCGGTTGCAGCTGGGAAGCAAATGTCACCTTCTCTTCTTTTTTTTGAGAGCCTGGCTCGGCCCCACCTCAGCGAGCCCCCCTATTTTGCGCCTTTCTCTGTGCCTTGTGCCGGATCCTGCGAGCCACCATGTTTCTCATCAGACGTGGGACTGAAGGTGTTGCTCACAAAGAGTGGGGGATGGATTGGGCGCAGGCTGGTGTCCTCTTCTAAAAGGAGGCTTTCTGAACCAATTTACGTACTCCCTTCCACTATCTCTGCCTCTGCTTGCCAGAAGGAAATATTCACACCAGCTGTTGCGTGTGTATCTCGTATCACAGGTGCTTTCACGCTCTGTGTGTCAAACTGTGCCAGTGCACTCTGATCTTGGTCTCCGAGGAGTGCATCTTAGGCTTCTCCTTTTGGGAGAAGGAACGGGGGTAGGAGGGGGCCAAGCGCGACACGATCCAAATATACACACGGGCACAAAGATGCTTTGAGAATACACGACGCCCATGTACAAAAACATGTTGAAACAATTGAAAGTGCATAATTAAGGGTGGATGTGGGGGGGGTGGGGTGGGGTTGCCAAACCCATCAAAGTTTCAGGATGGGGTTCGGTGCGATGAGGCGTGGCCTTCGTCGTCAAATCCGCAACAATGTTGTGGGTGGTGGGGGCACGGCTCTCAGTGACTCGGTCAAATTGACTGACTGACTCTGATTGACTCTGATCGAAAAGTTGTCTGGGGTCGATTGTACTGACTGACTCCGACTGACTCTGACCCAGAAGTTGTCTGTGGGTCAGTGTCAGTCGGAGTCAGTCAGTACAATCGACCCCAGACAACTTTTCGATCAGAGTCAATCAGAGTCAGTCAGTCAATTTGACCGAGTCACTGAGAGCTATGCTGTGGGTATGGGGTGTGGGATCGTAGGTGAGTAGGTGGAAAACACCCCACAACAGCGGTGTCGACAGGGATGAGAGGTTAAACCGACCCTTCAGAGACGGGGTCACGTCGGTGCAGGTGTGTGTCTGTCAAGTTGCCTCAAACGGGGGAAACATGTTATGCCGAGTGAATCCGAAGAGAAACGCCCACAGAGCTGTTGTTCTCCGAATGCAGAGCACCCCACGGCCTGCTGGGCAATTTGACGTAACGTAGGCCCCCTCCCCTCTTTTTCGAAAATAGTTTACTCCCCGAGGGTTGGACTACACCAACTCTCAAATAGTACGTTCTGTGCGCCACTGACTGGCCGTATCACGCGCCAGGTCAGTAGCCGCGAATCCCAAGAAATGGTGGGAGATAATGCCTTAGCTTTTCTTTACCAGAGCAAAGGCACATTCCAGTGAAAGTGAAAATCGCAGTACGGATGTGCTGCCCGGAAGTACCTGCCGATGTTGCCTGGCTCGGCATGTGATATCTGAAGAGACGTGTTTGGTAGTTGCCGCCCCCGTCTCGACGGCAATCTGCCTTACTCTTGTCACGATGTGCTGGATACTTCCCTCCTAGCACACCTCGTCTGCCATGTGGGTATATGTGCCGAATGCGAACTCATGATGCCCCTTCAACCTGTGCCACCCTGGTGTATTTTAAATTGTAATCCCGAATAAGTCCCATCCATCCCCTCTCCTGCCCCACCTCCACACCTCTCTGCAAAAAAGGTTGTACCCCCCTCCACCCCCGCAGAGATAGCTTGCCAAGCCGGCAGTGGTTATGGCACATCCCCGCCGCTGCGCCCCCTTTGTCCTGTTTGGTTAGTTGACCCCCCGCTCCCCACACACCCCTCCGTGAAGCGTGAAGAGTGTCGACTCTGTGATTTACCCTTCTTCTGCTTCAACGATCCCCACCCTCCATCCCCGTGCCACTCGTTGCAAACGAGTAGCAGCGAGTGGTCACTCGTGAGCAAGCTAACTCGAAATATGGCTCTTCATTGCACCCGTCAAAGCAGAACTAAGCTCGCGTGCCGTGCATCCCCTCTCTCCCAGCAGCGTTTAGAGTGAAGGGTTGATAAAGACAGCGGGCCGAGTTCTCATGTTGTGTACTCTGGGGGGCACTCCGTGATGACAGCACGCTAGCCCAACCTACAATACGAAGGGTTGAGAAATTGAGAAAGAGAGAGAGAGGAGGGTGGAGGGGGGGTGGACACTTTCTGTGCCTTGGCTTTCTCTGCACCGCTGCCTTCCACCGCCCACCCTTCCCCGGAGGGAACCCCCTCTGAGTTGAGTGGGGGGGGGGGGGTGTGTGTGGGGTGTTGGTGCATTGGGTCTCGCAGAGAGGGCAGTATGTGATCCGCAAGTTCTCATGCAGGGGAATAGGGTGCCCTTTCTGAGAGGTTTCCAAACCAGAAAAAGCCGGTTTTCTGGTTTGGGGAAATTTATAAAAAAAATGAGATTTCTGGAAAAAAACCAGAAATTTTTCAAGGCGTTTTCTCGTGGGGGATGAGGATATGTCCTCCTGACACCCACCCTTTTCCCGTTTTTTTTGCAGCCAACAGCCAGACGTTCACTACCGTGGCCTCCGGCGGCTGGGGGGCTCACGCCCCCCAGACCCCCGATATAGCGTGTGCCCGTCTGTCTATCTCACTTACCCCGGATACAGTGCTGAGTAGGAGGTCAGCACCACATCCATGAAGCGCTTCTTCGAAGCCTGGCTGACATCGGACAGGAGGTCGGACTTCCCCACCTGGGAGGTACACTCGCCGCGTTGGCGACATGCGTGACATGCGACACGATACCTGAAACGTGAGTGTGCCTGGCTAACACGGGCATTTCAACGGTCTGCCGGCGACCGTCCCCCAAACCAGTAAACCAGCAGTTTTGGAAAATCGGAGAGGTCACCCTACTACCCTGTTCTCATGCAAATATTTCAAAAAAAACACACACATACCGCCCCTTCGCAACCCTCGCCTCGCATGTCTGTCCCCCGCATTCCTTTTGATGGTTTTCTTTTTTGTTTCTAATTTTTTTGATGGTTCGGCATTGCCCAGCGTCAGCCAAGAATTTTTATGCGCTTATTCTGTTTGCTAGGTCTTACGCCCCCCCCGCCCCCACTCGCACTACTCTATCAGACCTGTGGGGGTTGGTGCCACAAAGAGTGGGTGGTCTGCATGTCATGTCCCAACAAATAAAGGGGGAGGGGAGATAGGTTGTTCTCGCGATCGGCAGTGCCGTGGATAGCGTGTCAGTTCTCGTGCAGCGGTCTTTCGCAGTCTTTCTGTTCGATACATATTCGCCAATCCAACATTGCCGAAGCGATCGGCGAAAAATTGTGTGTCCTCCCCTTTGAATCAGGCTTTCCGCTTATTCCCTTATTCCCCTCCATTTTTTTTCTTCCAATTTCATATTTTTTTTACGAGCGACGGAGCGCAGCGAGGTCGCGAAGTAACGAAGGAAATCGTACGCCTGAAGCTTTATAAGGATCACACCTTCATGCCACTTCACAGGGGCTTCCACAGCCTTTGACACAGGAGTGTGCGCTCAACGAAAATCAGCCCGGATCTGCCCTTTTTGTTTGCAGGGTGTTGTTGTTTTTTCCCCTTGTTATAGCGAAGGGGGTACGGTTTCTATTCACCACACGCAGTTTCCCTCTGGGCATTTCAATTTCCATGCCCCCTCGGCGCCACTCACTGGGAGGGGCCTCGCTCTGTGCCAGCACTGTGCCGGGTTGTGCCTCCTCTATTGTGAGGCACAGCCCCTCTCTTCTGCGAAGCTTCTGAGCGAAGGCACAGCGCGCGCCGCCCCACCCACTGAAGCTCCGAGGGGGGGTGGAATACGGCCCTGCCAATACCCGCGGCTCCACCCCCCCCGCAGCCAATCAATCACTCGCCTATGATATACCCACACCTCCATTCCCTTGTGTTGTGCTCGCGAATCTCAGGGCACATTACTCCACCTAACACCCCCCCCCCTCTCCGTGTTTTGTTTTTCTGACTCTGGGGTGAGGTGGGGTGGGCTTATTTTTGGTTTTGAAAAGACAAGCAAAGGGTGGCAAGAGGGTCCTCTCCATTGGCGGCGGTGTGGGAGGGGGTGGGGGAGGAGGGGCGGTGAGCACTCCACGCGACCACCCACCGCCGCGACTGTCTCTGCCTCCCCCAGATGTCTTGCTCGGACAGGGGTGGGGTGGGGGCGGTGAGCACTCCGCGCTACCCGGTTTTGAGCCCCCTGGCATCCCTTTTTTCGTTTGCGGTTGGACGTGAAGGAGGGTACAATGGCAGGACGGAGCACAGTGAACTGTGATCCGTAGACACTGGCATTATACCCAGGCTCTCAGAGTGGCGGAAGGGACTTTTGTTTGGGAGTGCCCTTGCTAAGTGGTGCAGAGTAGTGCCGAAGCCTACCGATTCTCGAAGGCCCCCTCATGGTGGGAAACACAAGAGGGGGCATGGCGGAGGAGCAACGAGGGGAGGAGGTCGGTATCTCTTATGCTCGGTTCTTTGAGGTGATTGCCACCAGCAGGGGTGCCGTTGATTCATTCATCATTCCGTGTATTTTCTTTTGGCAAGGTTATGAAAACGTATTGCACGTGTAAATCCAACGAGATGAGGGAGGCGCAAGGCTGTGCCAGCCCTCACATCGATGTGCCACAAGAGGCACAGAAGCTCCCTTTATTTGATCTGCTGGGCCAATTAATCGTATTACGTGCTCTGTGAAGCCATGCCACCAGTCAACTGTCTTTACGGGCTATGTTTTTCCAGAGAGGCTGCCGTGCCCGAGAGGGGCGGCTTTCCGATCTGGAACTCCGATCTGGGGACGTCAAAAGTCACGTACAGCATGACCCAACTACAGCTGGGTTGGTATTTTGCAAAGCGTCAAAAATGTATCAGCTTGATACCCCATGTTAGCGACGCTTTGCCCTTTCCTTATTTACTTCTTCTTCTTCTTCTCCAAGTTGCTTGTTTCCTTTTTTGATTTTATTTTTTTCACGGCGCGCAAAGCCAACAGAAAAGTGTCCCAACAGGAGACGAAGAGACGAGAGGGTGGCGTAGTTGTTTGAAAGTGCTCTGTGCAGCTCTGGCCCTACGGGAGCCCCCACCCCCACACCCCATCACCACTCGCCAATTTCAAATGAATGAGTGCCGCTGCATGTTGCATTGTTGCTGACCTCTTGAGGACACCCCCTGCAGGTAGCGAGACAGCAGGTCTCCGCTCAGCTGGTGCTCACACACCTGCACACACGGCACAATGGATGGTGGGCTGATGAATGCGATGGGGATGATGGGGTTCGGTGGGGCACCGCCGGACACGGCGGTCGACACTGCCGAGACGGTGCACATATCAGCTCTGGCGCTGCTGAAGGTATGGCGTGTGCAGCTGCCCTCACTGCCCCTGCCGGGGTTGACAGTGCCCTTTGCTTTGTGTTAGATGCCAACAAGATGTGCACATCACGGCCTCTGTCGCATCCTTCGGCCCTTTGGGTCGTCGGGACAACGCAGTACAACGAGTTCAAAAAACTTTCAAATATCAGCCGAATCAACCTTTTGGCGCCCAAACACACTACCCATCGACATTCTCCTTTGCAGATGCTGAAGCACGCGCGTGCGGGTGTGCCCATGGAAGTGATGGGTCTGATGCTCGGCGAGTTCGTCGATGAGTACACGGTGCGTGTCATTGATGTGTACAGCATGCCGCAGACAGGGAACACTGTGTCCGTCGAGGCCGTTGACCCTGTGTTCCAGCAGAAGATGTTGGAAATGCTTGGGCAGGTTGGGCGCACGGAGAACTGCGTCGGGTGGTACCACTCTCACCCTGGTTTCGGGTGCTGGCTGTCGTCGGTTGACGTGACGACTGCGCAGTCGTTCGAGTCGTCAACACCGCAGCAGCGTGCGGTTTCTGTTGTCGTCGACCCCATCCAGTCTGTCACAGGAAAGGTATGCCACATCATGACAGGCACAGCGCCTTTGCATAACCCCGACACAAGTGCCGTGCTCTGTATAGGGTTTACTCCTGACCCGATGATCACACAAAGTCCTCACCTTTGCTCCACCACCGTGCTTGACGCACCGCCCTCTATCTCTCTGTAGCTAAGACCACTCCTCACACCCCCTCTCTCCTTCCTGCAGGTCGTTCTCTCCGCATTCCGCACCATCAACATGCAACAAACCATGATGGGCATCGAGCCGCGGCAAACCACATCTAACCTTGGTTGGCTCGAGAAGCCCAGCACACAGACGATGATGCGTGGGCTGAACCGGACGTACTACCAGCTCCCCTGTGCCTACCGGAAGAACGAGGCGGAGATCCGGATGCTCTTGAAGGTGTACGAGAAGGGTTGGGAGAGTGGCCTCCAAATGCAGAGCCCTGTTGATGTGAAGAAGGACAACTACTCTAGCGCTGCCACGCTCAAAAGGCTTGTGCGTGAGTACGAGAAGATGATCACCTCGGGGCTGGACAGCGACGAGGTGGCGAACGTCGGGAAGCTGAACGCAAAACACCATGTCGAGCAGGAGGTGGACAGCATCATGTGCCGCAACGTCGACCAGATCCTGTCTACGGCAATAGCAGGTGTTGTCTTCTAAGGGCCCCTGTGTGGCGAATGAGGTTGGCCTCGCTGCACCTCCGCCTTGCCACACACCCCCGGCCACCCGTCTGCCGCAGAGTGGCATGTGTTTGCTTCCTTGCCTTCTATCCTCTATCTACAGCAGCACACGACCGCCCGAGTTTTTTTTTGACGCGATGTACTGGCAGTGGCACTTCTGTTGAATACAGGCATTTGAATAAGGGCGCGAGGCAGGCCTGTCGCTAACTTTTCGATTTTGGAGATTTGGTGGGTTGACGCTCCTGTTTTGGGGGGGGATCAGGGGGGAAAACACTAGGGGTCAATTTTTCTCGCGCGCGCTTCGCGCGCGCTCGTGTTGTTGCCAAATTTTCCCATCGGTGGACCACTAGGTGGGCACGGTGTGAGGCGCTGGGTTCCTTCCGTGGTTCCTCTCCCGCTCGCGCCGTCGGGTGCCGGAGGAAACCAAAAAATGGCTTTCGGGACCATGATTTCGACGCTGCCCCCTGATATGCCACGGCCGTCAAAGCGCAAGGACTTGGTTACTAGACGGGCACGCGAGATAGGGGGGCTGGGGGGCAGAGCCCCCCAGCCGCCGGAGGCCACGGTAGTGAACATCTGTTCATTGTGGGCGTACAGATTCTGTGTGAGTTGGCTGTGTCCCCCTGAGGCGACTGGAGTGGTTGGATTCCCTGACCCGGTGGGAATCGAATGACTTGAGTACGAGACACACGCCACAGGGGGGTCTGGGGGGCGGAGCCCCCCAGCCGCCGGAGGCCACGGTAGTGATCATCTGTTCCTGCAAAACCATACTCTCTTCGACGTCGACCCAGTGAAAGTGGGTTGACGCTTGGTCGACGCTTGGTGAGCGTCGACCCCGTGTAACCGGGTCAACGCTAGGTTAGCGTCGACCCAGTGTAATAAATGGGTTGACGCTTGGTCCAGGCTTGAATGGCAACCCAGTTCCACTGGGTCGACGCTCCAAGCCTCGACCAAGCGTCAACCCAGTCCACTGGGTCGACGCTGGGTCGACGCTTTTTTATGGGGGGGGAAACCCAAAATCACTGGGTCGACGGTCGACGCTTAGCGACATGCCTGGGCGCGAGGGGTGGGGGAGGGGGGGGGGGGTCCAAAATCCAAACGGGGCCTTTCGCCTATCCGCCCCCAACCGCCATCCACCCGCCCCCCTTCTTCAAGCCGAAACCACAGTAGCGGGGTTTATCCCGTGAAACATAAAAAAATAGTAGCGGGTAGACCTCCCGCCCTGTATGCACCTCCTTACGACTTCCAGCTATATGGACCCCGGTGAAGAGGGGTGGATGGACCCATGCAAGTGAAGAAGGGGAGGGGGTGGTAGTGCCGGTAGGGTTCTTTGGATAATGAGAAGAAGAAGGATAAAAAGGGGGGTGTCGGGGGGGAAGGGGGGGGGGGTGGGGGGGTTCCCCCAATAAATGTGACAAGTCCATACACACGCGCACTGTTCCGCGGATGCTGCCTCAAAAAAACTGGTTTTAACACACACAACACACAACACACACTCCCACAAGATGATGGTTGCGACACGATTGCCAGGCCCAGAAGACATTTTGAGGGACAACCCCCTTTCATGTTTCTCGCTTCTCTGCTAACTCTCTCCCCTGCGCCCCCCCCCCCCCCCCTCCCCAAACCCCGGTGGAGTGACTACAAAAAGACACCATTGCGAGATGGTGCTGGTAGAATTTATTTTTACCTTCACGCTCGACAATTCTGTGTGTGGACTCTCTCTCTCTCTCTCTCTCTTTTCTCTCTACCTTACTATCTTACTCTGCTCTTCATGACTACCCACTGCTGCCACCACCACCCTTCCTTCCTTCACTCTTCTCTTTAGTCTGGGGGGAGGGGGGCGGTATATAAAACACAACAGCACTCTCTAGATACACTTTGCAGCCAGAACCCCCCCACACCCCCTCTATTTTTTCTTATGTTGGCCACTGAAATCTACCTTCAGGGCCATCCCTCTTGGCTGCAGCAAACACGCTTCTCCAGCCCCTCTCCCCCCCTAACCCACCCAAACAGCCAACCTGCCACAGGTTTTGGTGAGCGGTGCGGAGGGAAGAGGGAAATGGGGGGAGGGAGAAGGGCCGCAAGGTGCGGAGGCTGGGGGTTATGGGGGCGAGGTGGGGCGAGGGGGTGGGGTCGTTTTAACACACCTTACAAAGACACATGACACCGTGGCCCTTGTGAGTCGGCAGGGAGGAAGATAAAGCAATGGGGCCAGCGGGGAGGGGGGGGGGGGCAGCCGTCCCGATGGGTGTTGCGTGTCGTTGTGCCTGTCGGGTCTCTGTGGTAGGGTGTGGTGTGGTTGGTGTGTGTGTGTGTGTAGTGATAGTGGTTTTAAGTGGGTAACCCTGCGCGGATCTGTGCCCACTCCCCGCCCACCCCTACGTCACAGCGGATGCCCCACTCGGGTTAGAGTGTGGGGCCAACTCAGTGCCACTCCGAGGAGGGCGTGAGGCATAGCCAGCGTGGTGCGTGCCGCAACAGTGTGTGAGTGATTTCGCACTGCTGTGGCAGTCCCCGCACCGGCCCATGCGATGCGTCTTGCAAAATTCCATGGTGACTTGCAAGCCGTCGTTCTTCCCGTGGTGGTCCCGGCAGCAGTCCTCTTCCGAGAGGCGCCGGCGCCGGCAGTCCACGCAGCGGGGTTTCCAGTGCAGAGCGCAGGTAAGCATCTTCGCGTTCCGTCTGGCTCCAGGGGGGGCAGTCCGGGGAGCAGCGCCCCGTCGTTCCCATGACCGTCCTGTCCGGGCGTTGGCTTGCCGGCTGCTGGCAGTCCATTGCTGGGCCGCTTGCTGCCACCCCTCTGGGTAGTGGGGCTGCGGTGCGAAGGTTGCGGCCCACGCCATGCCGCGGGAGTGGAAGGCTGTGTCCCGCTGGTTCAAGCCCGGGCCTGCCGTGTGCGCTTGGAGGCTGCGCATCACCGACTCGGTGGCTGGGCTGAGCTGGGCTCTCCTGGACAGGCCCCCTGCCACGGTTCCCCCGATCGCGGTGAGGACAGTGGAGCTCGCAGTGTGGCCACAGTGCCATGGTTGCTTGGAAGTCTTGCGCACCACCTCGCAGAGCTGCCTCAACGAGTGAGCCTTGCCCAGGATGCTCTTCTGGAAGGCTGCGAAGTCCTGCCGCAGCTGCTCCTGCGAGGTCTCCCCCTGCCTCTCAGCCTCGTCCATGGCGGCGTTGCTGAGGGCGTCCGCATCGACGTTGAGCTCCCTTTTCACGTGCTCATACGTAAGGGTGATCCGGGGCCCGAGGTCGGCAGCCAGCCGTGCCGTGCTGAGGAAGAGGGGGCGGAGGGATTTATCGCGGCAAACCGCTTCCCCTTTTAGGTGTCGCAGCACCACCTGCGAGTCACCCCGCACCGTAACGTTCCCCTCAGGGGGCGGGTCGCCCCTTCTGAGCAGCCGTAGGCCCGCTCGAACCCCTTCGTACTCAGCGATGTTGTTGCTGCGTACGTTCAGCAGAGGGAGGATCTCTTCCGACACCTTGAGGCCGTCTCGGTAGAGCACCGCACCTGCACCCGCCAGGGCGAAGGGGGTGCCGTTGTCCCTTGCTCCGCCGTCGAAGTAGAGGGTGAGCCCCGGGGCTGTGTCCTCGGGGATGCGTGGGCGGGCCTCCCGCGGCCCCCTCTCAGGGGGGTCAGGTGTGTGGGGGCGGATGCGGCGCGTTTCGACTTCTGGGAGGGTGAGGCCGGTCGACAGCTCAAAGTCGACAGCCAACTCCATGAGGGTCACGGTGTGCTCCCCTCCCTGCGGCCCCCATTTCAGGCCCCGCAGCCAGTCGCAGAGGGCCACCCACAGCTCCGGGGGGCGCTTGCCCCACGTCTGTTTGACAGTGGACGGCGCCCGCACAGGGATGCAGGCCCGTTCGGGGTTGGGCGTGCACCACCCCCATGGATAGTGAAGGGTGCGGTGGTGGCGCGCGGAGCGGTCGAGCAGTCCATCTTTCTCCTGCCGCGCCGAGAGGATTGCAATGAAGTAGCGGTGCAGCTGCGCCACTATATCCACCCTGCGTGCGAAGGATAGTGGCAGGGGCTGCCTGTCCTCCGGGATGCCGTGTCTAAAGGCGGGCGCCACCCCGCATAACGCCAAGCAAGGTGGCCAGGTTGACCGGTCCACAGCCGTAATGGGGTGGTTTTGTCGGATTGGGTCCCACGCGGAGCACTCCCACCATAGGTGCATCACCGTCTCGGGGGTGCCTGCGTTGCAGTATCGGCAGATCCCGCCCTGCCCCGTGCGCCCTCGGACAGGCACCGCCCCTGCAATGACGGAACGAAGGAGGCCCCGTTGGTATCCCGTGACCGCGGCGCCCTCTCCCTCCAGGACGCAGCGTGTGGCTTGCCCGTCGATGCCGTGCTGAGCGCCCGCAAAGTCGTCACGACGACCAGCCAGCGCCTTGGCCACCTGTGTACGTAGGGCCTGGCGGAGGTCATGAGCGAAGATCCCCCATCCGCTCGTTGTTGCTGCGGTGGGGTCGAAGACTATGCTCCGTCCCGCTTCATCAGTGTAAGATAGGGTGGTCGCCGTGCTCCAGCTCCATCCTATCCACCGAAGGGCCGCTCGGAAAAGCGCAAAGGGGCCTGTCCCTGTAAGCCTCACTCTGCTATCCCAAGCCGTCTCAGACAGAACCCTGCAGCGGCCCCACTTCTTGACCTGCATGGCCCAGGTGGTGATCTGCCGGTAGCGGGGGGCGACGGCGGGGTCCACCCGATGTGCATGGTGGAGGACATCCAGCACAGCCTCCCGCGCCCTGCGGGGGGGTCCGGACCACAGCGCGGCGACGAAGAGCCCCCTCCATCGCCTGATGTCGGCGTCCTCCCAGCGGGTGACCAGGGCGTCGTAGTAGAGCCTGGACCCCGCTGTCATCGCTGCTGCCTGCCCCTTCCACTGCACCGGTAGGGGCAGTGCCGAGGTCCTGCGCAGGTTCTGCTCTGCGCCCTCTTTTCGGCGGGCGACGCGCTCCGATTTGGGCACCTCGGGTCCCTCGAGCGGGCGCGCATGCAGCATGGCCCCGAGGCAGTCGAAGCTATCGCGCTGTCGAAGGGGGGTAGCCGTGCCGTCCCGTGTCCGGTAGACTATCGGGGTCAACGGCTCGGGGGACGTCGAGAAGACATGTGACTTGACCTCTGCGCATATTACCATCCCGGTATCGTGGGAGAAATCTGCAGAGTCATCCACCACTGCTTGCAAGGTCCCCGGGCTGGGGGTCACCGCGTACACATCGTCCACAAACGACAACGCCCTCGTGCCCTGCCGGTGCTCCGCCATGCGCATCCATACACCCACCAGCACGTTGATCAGCACGACGCTAATGGGGCAGCCCTGCATGATGCCGTTGGTTGGCAGGAAGCCCTCTCCGATAGTGCCGCTTACCCGGAAGTGCCGCTGCATTGACCCGTACGCTGCCCGCAGGGTGCGCAGGACTCGGCCGTCGAAGCCGAGCTCCGCAGCTAGACAGAAGGTCAGGTCAATCGGCACCGTGTCGAAGCATTTCTTAAAGTCTAGGGCGACACCGTACAGTGGCTGTCCTGTGAGGTGGGCCTCTTCGATCCGTGCTGCCAGGTGCCAGATGAGGTCCTCCGCGCCGTGGCCAGGTCTGCATCCGTGCAAGTCCTCAGGCGCAATGCTCTCCAGCCACTTCAGCGCAGGCTTCACTCGGATTGCTGCCCACACCCTGTACAGCACGGGAGTGATGCTGATGGGGCGCTGCGACAGCGGCTCACCTGAGCTGTGTGTGTGTGTGTGTCTGTGGAAAAGAAAACTAAGATGCCGATCCAAAGAAATTGGCGAATAAAGGGCCGACAATCCCCACCCCCCCCCACCCCCCTCCTCTTCCCCTCGCCTCCTGTCTCACTCACTCTCTCTCTCTCTCAGTGTGTCAGAACGCATGAAGAAGAAGATTCATTTCACCGGAACACCACCCACACTCAGCGCACGCACGCCTGCGCTGTCCTGCTATCATCTAATGTCTGACCCGACAGAGGTCCCCGAGGCGACTCCTGTAGACCTGCAGGAGCCTCAGGTGGAGGGTGAGGTTGCTCCCGCACCGGATGCCGCTCCCGAGGCTGTAGAGGCTGCTGAGACTGGTGCTGAGGCGCCGGAAGCAGACCAGGCGGCCGCGCAGCCCGCACAGGAGGAGGGTCAGGCCGGTGGTGAGACCGGTGAGGAGGAGGAGGAGAAGCCGAAGTACACCCTGGATCTTCCCACGCCCAACCACCTGCACGGGATTGTGCGCAATTGGCATGGGGACCGTAACTATGGGTTCATCCAGGCGCCCGACAACAAGGACCTGTTCTACCACGCCAGGTCCAACGGCTGGAAGGGCCTGCATCAGGGGAAGGAGGTGACGTTCATTCGCGAGGAGCAGTCTGATGGCCGTGTCTGGTATGGTGTTGTCCAATAGCATGCGCCACAGAGGAAAAATGAGGGGGGAGGGGGGAGGGGGGTGCAGCCGTTGTTGTGTGTATGGAGCGATTTGTTTCGCTCGAGATCCCCACTTCTCACTCGCGTCGCAGGGCTATCGATGTGCAGGGCCCTGGCACCTTTGAGCGCCCGGAGGTTGCTGCTGCGCAGCAGAACAACCACTCCGATGGGAGCAAGTCGTGGTCCACAGAGGAGCCGCTGGACGTTAACGCCACACACCAGGGGCGTGTCAAGTCGTGGAACCGTGACAAGGGGTACGGCTTCATTCTGCATGAGTGCGGCAGGGACATCTTCTGCCACACCAAGGTATGGCGTGCAGCTTAGCGAAGCAGCTTAGCGAACCAGCCCGATGTGCTCGCAGTGTGGGCGTGGGGGTGTTGAGCCCATGAGGAAGTGGCCTTTGTTGTGTGCCGGTCTGCCACATCCACCCCCAACGACAGGGCATTGACTACGGGTCGTTGATGCCGGGGAAGGACGTGACATTCTCCCTGTGCTTCCAGCAGGGTGGGCGTCAGTGGTATGTTGCTTGGCAGGGAGATTGACGCGGTGGAAGTGTGCCTGTCTCCGTAGAGGTACTCATGCTGTGATCACTGGACCTGAGTATTGTTGCAACCACAGCACTTATGTCGTTGTGCAGTGTGTGTGTTATTTGCCCGATATGTGAACTGACCAACACACAGTGCAGATGGCGTCACACCCCTTTTTCCTTTGCGTTCGGTTCACTCACCGTGGCTTCGTCGCAGGGCCAGTGCGGAGTAAGCTACGCAAACACTGTCACCGCACCACACACACAGGGCGACGAAGGTTCAGGGGCCGGGGCTCAGAGTCAACAACAACTATTCCCACGGCGGCGGCAAGGGTCAGGGCTTTGGGGGTCGTGGCCAGGGCTACGGCGGGCGCCAAGCTGGGGGCTCTGGTGGCTACGGCCAGCAGTACGGCCAGGGCTACTCGCAAGGGCAGGGTCAGGGGCAAGGTGTGTCTCACGCAGGGTCAAATGCAGAGCACACTGCAGCATGTTGTTTGGGCGCATATCGCATCAGCCCTATGTTTTTCAGCTCCGTCCGTAGGCCAATTTCACCGTGTGGATCCTTGCGAACACTTTGCCACACGCGCATCACACAGCCATGCCCTTCACACCTTCACCATCCCCAACACTCAGGCTACGGGTCATACGGGCAGAGCTACCCCGGGTCCTACGGTGGTGGTGGTGGTGGTGGCGGGTACTCGTCCGGGGGCGCACAACAGCCCGCAGGCGGCAACAACTACGCCGCATACTACCAGCAGTACGGCTGGGGGCAGCCACAGGGCCAGGGCCAGGGCCAGGGTCAGGGGGGTCAGGGCAGTCAGGCCCAGGCTCAGATGCAGGCGATGGCTCAGATGGCTCAGCTGGCCCAGGGTCAGGGTCAGGGTCAGGACCGACAGGGGGGCCAGACGTTTGCGCACACGTACCAACCGCGCTACTCGCCGTATTAGGGTGGCCGTAGTGGGGGTCTAACGGAGGATCGTCCTGGAGTGAGAAGAGTCAGCCTGTGGGGTTGTGGTGTGGCGTCTGGGTTGGGAATATAAGTATCGACCGGGTGGCGTTGGGGTGGCGTGCTCATCTCGGCACGCCCCCCCTTCCATTTATTAGTATTTTCAGGCGGGGGGGGTATTCTGTCGTGAGCGAGAGCGGACGTTTCGCACCCGCCCCCACCCACCCCCCACCAACCTACACCCTCCACCTCGCCAACCCCCCTTCTTTGTTGTTACCGGCACCTGCCCCATCACGCCGATGAAATCATATTGTCACAACACATCTAGAACACACATCACGACACACCAGGCACGGCCTGGAGAGAGAAATAGCGGGGGGGGGGGGGGGGGGGGTCCACCGGACCGCGCGCTCGCATGGCAAAGTCAGTGACACTTTTAGGGGTGTGGGTTTCTTGAACGATCTGAACGATTCCACCCCACCCCTGCCCCACACCCCATACCATATACCCCTCTCCCCATTGATGCTTATTGCTCTCACACAGCACCCATGTCATTTCAGGTGTCCTGCCCACACAGGGGGGGGCAGGGAGGGAAGGTTTTCACAAACCTGCTGGGTGGAGCAAGTGTGGTTCCCTCCCCGCGATGGCGCGCCTGAATCTGTATGTCAACCCTTGTCGGTAACCTGCCTGTGCCTGTGTGGTTTCCTTGTCAAAGAACTGACGTGCCTGCACCCGCGTGCCCCGCGAATACACTGCTCGTTGTGGTGGGGTTCAATAGAAAGTAAATCAAAGAGTGGGGTCTGTGTTCCAACGAATTAACTTTCGGCATCGAGCGGGGGCACATAGTAGACTGGCGTACCGCCCCAAGAGGGGGTGTGACAAAAAATATATTTTTTTCCCTTTGTGTTTTCTAGGTCCGCAAGGTCCCAAAAATCACTTTTTGGGGGTCTTCGCTCCGGGTCAATTTGGGTCAACTTGGGTCAATTTGGGTCACCCTGGGGTTTTTCACCTTAGGAAAATGGGGGGCTTCGCTCCGGGTCAATCTGGGTCAGCTTGGGTCAGTGACCCGGAGCGAGTGACCCGAAAATTTTTAGTGACCCGGAGCGAGTGACCCGGAGCGAGTGACCCGAAAATTTTTGCCTATTTTCCCTTGTGTCAAACTTGGAGTCTGACCCAAAAATCGGAATCTGTGTGTTTCCTCAATTTTTCCCACTTCCTGGCCATACCTTTCCCGACCCAAAATCAAACAAATGCAGCGGAAAATGGCCAAAAATAGGCCAAAAAACCCCAAATTTTTTCCTATGGGAACGAACATGGGGGTCTTCGCTCCGGGTCAATTTGGGTCAACTTGGGTCAATTTGGGTCACCCTGGGGTTTTTCACCTTAGGAAAATGGGGGGCTTCGCTCCGGGTCAATCTGGGTCAGCTTGGGTCAGTGACCCGGAGCGAGTGACCCGAAGCGAGTGACCCGAAAATTTTTAGTGACCCGGAGCGAGTGACCCGAAAATTTTTGCCTATTTTCCCTTGTGTCAAACTTGGAGTCTGACCCAAAAATCGGAATCTGTGACCCATGGTTTATATGGGCAAACCTGAAAATTTCCGACTTTTTCCTCAATTTTTCCCACTTCCTGGCCATACCTTTCCCGACCCAAAATCAAACAAATGCAGCGGAAAATGGCCAAAAATAGGCCAAAAACCCCCAATTTTTTTCCTATGGGAACGAACATGGGGGTCTTCGCTCCGGGTCAATCTGGGTCAGCTTGGGTCAGTGACCCGGAGCGAAGCCCCCCCCCTTAGGTGACCAAAAATAGGTGAAAATTTTTGCCTATTTTCCCTTGTGTCAAACTTGGAGTCTGACCCAAAAATCGGAATCTGTGACCCATGGTTTATATGGGCAAACCTGAAAATTTCCGACTTTTTCCTCAATTTTTCCCACTTCCTGGCCATACCTTTCCCGACCCAAAATCAAACAAATGCAGCGGAAAATGGCCAAAAATAGGCCAAAAAACCCCAATTTTTTTCCTATGGGAACGAACATGGGGGTCTTCGCTCCGGGTCAATCTGGGTCAGCTTGGGTCAGTGACCCGGAGCGAAGCCCCCCCCCTTAGGTGACCAAAAATAGGTGAAAATTTTTGCCTATTTTCCCTTGTGTCAAACTTGGAGTCTGACCCAAAAATCGGAATCTGTGACCCATGGTTTATATGGGCAAACCTGAAAATTTCCGACTTTTTCCTCAATTTTTCCCACTTCCTGGCCATACCTTTCCCGACCCAAAATCAAACAAATGCAGCGGAAAATGGCCAAAAATAGGCCAAAAAACCCCAAATTTTTTCCTATGGGAACCATGAATCTGCCCCGTTAACGGGTAACCGGTATTACCGGGTATTACCGGAAACCCGGTAATCGGCCTCCATTACCGGGTATTACCGGGTCAAAAACGGGTATTACCGGGTAAAATCGGGGGTATTACCGGGTCCGGTAATACCCGTTTTCGTATTACCGGGGATTTTCCGTGGGAATTTCCTTGGTACAGGGATGGTTCGTGGGGTGTCGCAGTGAATCAACTGCAGGGTTCTGGTGATCTTCCGTCTGGCAGTCCAAGGGAAGGTGCGCGGGGGGAATGTCAGGTGTTAGGTGACCCCCCTGCGTTATTCTGAAGGCCAGCCTCTGCAGCCCCTCCTGGCCCACCCCTCACAGGGGCAGCCCTGGGAACACTGGGAGTGGGAACGGCTGGGGAACACCCACGTTCAGTACAACCAAGATCTATGAGGCAGGCTTTGCGGCATGGCGGTGGGGGGCTGTGTTGGCGTGGCGTGCCCCGATGATTACACAAACAAAGGTCGAGATAATGAGCCCAGGCCCTGATTCCAACACCTGTTCGTTCAACCAAGATCTATGAGGGACACACACCCCCCTGTCTGTGCCTGTGTCCTCCGTGTGTTGCCTCCTCTCCCTCCCTCTTCAATGCACTTCATGGCCTCGTCCGCTTCCACGGAGGCAGAGCGTGTCGTCACACAACAGGCCGTCCACGAGGCTAAGTTCTTTGAAGCATGCATCATGACTTGTCCCGACTCGAACCAAGCTGATGATTTATCAGAGGGACCAGTAGCCAGGCAAGATGACAAGAAGCAGGCGCAACTCGTGCATATTGAGGGCCTGGTCGAATCCACGTTTTGCTGGGACTTCTCTGGATTGCATCATATCGTAAGGGGTCGCTCAAATACCTTGCCGCACCAGCCCGGATCTTAGCTGCAGGTCCTGTACAGAGTGCCAGGTGCTCTTGTCAAGGGTGTCGCCAGAGAGGCTTCACATGGGAATGGGCGTCTTGTTGTGGAGCGTATCACAGAGAATTTCTCAAAATGGAAACGTGTCGACACCACAACTCCAGAACCAGCTCTTCCCGTCCACCTGCCCAAACCAGCCGTTGTCTGGGAGTCGTCAGGCCACCACGTGGGTCGACTGCAGGCTGGTTAGCTTCCGCTCATCATACACGGGGCGGATACTCAGCGTCCCGAAGGCAGGTGCGATTATCCACCTTGGCCCGAGGGCAGTCCAGTGGCGAGCCCGTGTTGAAGCCACCCCAGCAAATATAGCAAGTCCGCTCACCGTACTGTGACCTGTTGTGGTAGGAACCACAAGCCCGGCCACGCCAAGAAGCATCTCTCGGTACCATAATGCTCGTTGGCTGCTCGCAGGTATGTGTTGCGACAAGCACCCAGCCAGCAGAGCGATGTGACCGAATAACGGAGCTGGCGTGACCACTCGAGCCTGGGGTAAGAGAAGATGGCTTCCCTGAACGAAGGATCGATCATTGAAAACGAGGAGCCCTTCGCTCTGTGCCACTTTGCAACCATTTGGTGACGCACCGTTTCTGCATTTCTGAGCCAAGGTCCTTAAAT
Source organism: Rhynchopus euleeides (assembly GCA_963210315.1). Lineage (NCBI taxonomy): Eukaryota > Euglenozoa > Diplonemea > Diplonemida > Diplonemidae > Rhynchopus > Rhynchopus euleeides. The sequence goes on along the minus strand of OY723249.1, from coordinate 958,697 downwards.
GATGGAAGCTACGGGAACAGTGCCCTCTCTGTGATGGAACCTTCATTGGTTCAGAATGTGCCTGCCCCAAGACCCTGTTGGCCCAGGCAGTCACTGCCCCCCAATGGAATGGGGCTCGCAGACTTTGGGAGAGGAAGGTGGTCCTATGATCACGCCTGTCTCATTACGCGTGTGATCGACTGCCTGATCTGACGACACCGCCGGCTCTGGAAGGGCTCAGGTGGTGTGTGGGCACCGTGCAGTAGTCAGCATTGCTGCGAAACTCGAAAAGTCTGCAGTGAGCCACACAAACCAGACGTGAACTGCGGAACCCGGCTTTCGATCACCCCATGCGCCATAGAATCCAATGTCGACCACAACACACTGCTAAGGGGAAGGGAATCAACCCAAAAACAAAGGGAAATTCCCATGGAAAATCCCCGGTAGCGCTACCGGGCTATAACCGGGTATTACCGGGCAAACGGGTATTACCGGACCCGGTAATACCCGTTTTTCGACCCGGTAATACCCGGTAATACCCGGTAGCCGTTAACGGGGCAGATTCATGGGGAACGAACATGGGGGTCTTCGCTCCGGGTCAATTTGGGTCAACTTGGGTCAATTTGGGTCACCCTGGGGTTTTTCACCTTAGGAAAATGGGGGGCTTCGCTCCGGGTCAATCTGGGTCAGCTTGGGTCAGTGACCCGGAGCGAAGCCCCCCCCCTTAGGTGACCAAAAATAGGTGAAAATTTTTGCCTATTTTCCCTTGTGTCAAACTTGGAGTCTGACCCAAAAATCGGAATCTGTGACCCATGGTTTATATGGGCAAACCTGAAAATTTCCGACTTTTTCCTCAATTTTTCCCACTTCCTGGCCATACCTTTCCCGACCCAAAATCAAACAAATGCAGCGGAAAATGGCCAAAAATAGGCCAAAAAACCCCAATTTTTTTCCTATGGGAACGAACATGGGGGTCTTCGCTCCGGGTCAATCTGGGTCAGCTTGGGTCAGTGACCCGGAGCGAAGCCCCCCCCCTTAGGTGACCAAAAATAGGTGAAAATTTTTGCCTATTTTCCCTTGTGTCAAACTTGGAGTCTGACCCAAAAATCGGAATCTGTGACCCATGGTTTATATGGGCAAACCTGAAAATTTCCGACTTTTTCCTCAATTTTTCCCACTTCCTGGCCATACCTTTCCCGACCCAAAATCAAACAAATGCAGCGGAAAATGGCCAAAAATAGGCCAAAAAACCCCAAATTTTTTTCCGGGGGGCTTCGCCCCCCGGACCCCCCTTGCGTGGGGGGCTTCGCCCCCCACGCCACACGCACCTCCCGGCCGGTGGCCGGTTCGGTCGTCGTCGGCTGCGGCCAAAGGGCGTGCGGTAGCCGACGCCCTTTTGTGCTCGCCTCCTCCTCCCACACTTCAGCGTGTCGTTTCAGGTGACTCCGTGTTCCTGCTTTGTTCTTCTGTCGACTGGGACGGGCCAGTCCTCGTGGGTTGCCGCCCGGTGTGTCCTCCCCTGGGACCCCCTCCTCCTCCCACCACTTGCATGTGGTTCAGCTTCAGTGAGAGCTGAGCGGGAGCCATACTTGCTCTCTTGGACCAATTGTCCGCAGTCCTGCATCATGACGAGTTAGGTATTGCCCAGTCGCAGCCATCCCCCGTCCCAGGTGTTCTGCCGTGGGCCAGCTCACCATCTGCAGGTCACCCCGTCACACACCAGTGGGCAGGCCCTGTCAACGAAATCGATGTGACTGCTCTTGCCGCAGGGCAACGGATGTGGGCCTGCATTGCATCCTGTTGCCGCTCAGTTCTGTTCCCACCGGAGCTTCTTCTTGCGCCGCAGATCGAACAGCCTTTCGTGTGGTCGGCGCCGATCTTGTATAGGACGTAGGCAGTAGGCTGCTGTGGGTGACCTGCAGGTTACCCGTCCCTTTCGTGTAGGCAGCGCGAGAGGTGCGATGTTTTTGTGGGAGCACGGCAGCTGCCCCACACTCCATGCTGCTCTCTTGTCTGCTGTTTATGTTGAACAAGGTCTGGCTGCCAGTGATCTCGCTGGGGGTCGGGCAAACCAAAAAAGAGGTCGGGCACAGGGTGGCCGAGCTCGCGAGAAAAAAAGTGCAGCCCAACCCCGCCCCGACTTCCCGTGGTATGATGCAAACAGGATCGAATGCACGGCCACAGAACATTTTCACCCAATTCGAGAGGCACCGGATGTTGCTGCCTTTGGTCGTCCTGCTGGATCAAAAATCAGGAATCCAGCCCCCCAGCCGCCGGAGGCCACGGTAGTGAACATCCTGAAAGTCTTCGAAGGCTAGTCCCCACACCGGTTGGTGCTGTTGCACATTCCAGGCGGGGATGGTCCTTCGCTTGGGGCATGATGAGGTGCGCTTCGATGAACACCATCAAGCCCCCAGCATGCCGTTGGGTTTTCATACGCTGCGACGCATGAAAACTCGGCCACAAGGCCGAACCCAAAAGCCCCAAAATCTGACCCGGGAGGTAGGGCCGAGGGTAGGGCCATGCCACCCCTGGCGGCCCACCCTCCCAAACAATTACAGAAAAAGGGAGGTGGGGCCGCGGCCCCCTGCCAGCCCTGGCACGGGATCACTGCTGGCGGGTAGTTCAGGCTCGTGGCCCTCCTCGTTCCGATAGCCCCTCGGACATCCAAATGATTCACGTGCAGCAGCCCATGCGCAGAGAACGGTGTGCCGTCTTGTACAGCAACTGTTGGACAACTGTTGAAATCGTTTTTCACCAAAAAAAAATCACTCTGCGGGCCAAGTCGAAGATTTTTCTGGGGACTTTTGGTGTCCCCAATTTTTCAATTTTCGAAAAATAAGCTCACTTTGCTAAACTGGACCCAACTCCCCACACTCTTTTTTCCCGACTTTTTCACGGGTTTTTTCCGGTTTTTTTTGGTTTTTTTTGGCGGATGGAGCGAAGACCCCCTTTGGGCACATTTTTCAGAGGTCGCCAGAGGTCGCCACCCGGGAAATGCCATTTTTGGGGTTAAAAAACGGTTTTTCACCTTGCCCTCGTGAACTAGGTGGGGAAGGCGACGGTCAGACGCAAAATAAATGGAGGACCCCAAAGGAGGGTCCGCATCAGGCGGAAATCAGCAGAACCTCGCTCCAGACCACATTGTGGGCCAGGACAGGGTCGGGAAGAGCATAAAACACCAGAAAACCGGTCCAGGAGGTCTCTCTGGGGCTCAAATCCCCTGAAAAGGGGTCTGAACAGGTGGCGACCGAAGGGCGACCAATGGTGCCCACGGAGTTCCTCATCCCAAACTTGGGACCCACCGAAAAATGGACCAGATGGTGGTCCCAAATTAGGGACCGACCAACAAAGCGACCAGATGGCGGTCCCAAATTTGGGACCGACCGATAAAGCGACCAGATGGTGGTCCCAAATTTGGGACCGACCGAAAAATTGACCAGATGGCGGTCCCAAATTTGGGACCGACCCATAAAGCGACCAGATGGCGGTCCCAAATTTGGGACCGACCAACAAAGCGACCAGATGGCGGTCCCAAATTTGGGACCGACCGAGAAAGCGACCAGATGGTGGTCCCAATTTTGGGACCGACCCATAAAGCGACCAGATGGCGGTCCCAAATTTGGGACCGACCAATAAAGCGACCAGATGGTGGTCCCAAATTTGGGACCGACCAACAAAGCGACCAGATAGCGGTCCCAAATTTGGGACCGACCGAGAAAGCGACCAGATGGTGGTCCCAAATTTGGGACCGACCGAAAAATTGGCCAGATGGCGGTCCCAAATTTGGGACCGACCCGTAAAGCGACCAGATGGTGGTCCCAATTTTGGGACCGACCCATAAAGCGACCAGATGGTGGTCCCAAATTTGGGACCGACCAACAAAGCGACCAGATGGCGGTCCCAAATTTGGGACCGACCGAGAAAGCGACCAGATGGTGGTCCCAAATTTGGGACCGACCGAAAAATTGGCCAGATGGCGGTCCCAAATTTGGGACCGACCCGTAAAGCGACCAGATGGTCCCAATTTTGGGACCGACCCATAAAGCGACCAGATGCACGGTGGACTCCAGCGGGGGTAGGGTAACCCTTTTCGGGAGTCTCAACTAGGGGGAGTCCAACTCCCGCTAGCGGGAGTATAGACTCCCGCTAGCGGGAGTCTATACTCCCGCTAGGGGGAGTCTGACTCCCCCTAGCGGGAGTCTTTTCACCTATTTTCACTCATTTTTCCCATGATACCTATGCAATGTGGCACTCGTCACTGAAGTACAGCCACACCAAACGAAACGGACGTTTCCACCCATCCCAGCTCGCAGACCTGATTCACAAAAATGGGGAAGACGACAACGAAGCCGGCAGCGAAGCCGGCGGCAAAGTCGATTAAGAAGAAGAAGAGCGCAGAGAGTCCCGAGGCTGCGGAGGCGACGAACATTGTGCATGATTTTTGCACGGCCTTCCCTGTTAAAAAAGGGGGCAGTGTGCTGACACTGGGATCCATTAGAAGGCTCCTAGCAACGGTGTTGAGCAAGGAGCTCCACCAGCACAGCACCCAGGTGGCCAACGCAATCATCGCCATGTCTTCCCTGACATGGATAAGTTCGCTGTCAGGGAAGTCGCAACGATGCGGAAGGAGGGCGCTCTCCGTCATATACAAGGTGGAGGCGAAGTATGGCAAGGTGCAGGATACAAACGTGTCGTCGGGGGCAGCCTGAAGCCGCGAATGATCGCGACACGGGCGAACGGCTTGGCACCGTGGGTCTGGATAGATGCTGGAGTTCGGCCGGGTGAAACCGGAAGTCGCAGCAAAATTTGCCCCCCCAGATTTCTTCCTCAAACCCACCCGTGGGCTGATCCGGCCTTGCACGGTGGACTCCAGCGGGGGTAGGGTACCACTACCGGGTTTAACCCTTTTCGGGAGTCTCAACTAGGGGGAGTCCAACTCCCGCTAGCGGGAGTATAGATCAGCAGTGGGCAACAATGAGGCGATGCGGGGGGCGAGGGCACCGATGCTCACTGTGCGACATCCCAGAAGAACGCTGGTATCAACAGGTGCATCGATACCCGCACCTGACTCTCTCTGAGATGAAAGAGGCTGGCTACCCCTCCCTCTTGGCAGGTGTGCTTCCCAATGCCCGCTACGTCACCCCAGCACTCCATGACTGCAAGGGGCTCGCCATGCGGCTGATCAGGGTACTGGATGACAGGGGTGGAGCTTGGGGGTTTTTTCGGGTCAGCTGACCTGATTTTCTGCAGGCCCTCACAAAAAATCAGGTCAGGGGTAAAAAGAAAAAAAAATACCGTATACGTAAATATTATGGAACGTAAATATTATGGAACGGGCCCATTTTTGGCCGGTCCGTTCCATAATATTTACGTTCCAAAATATTTACAGGGCCAGTTGGGGACTCGGTGGTGAGGACGGCTTGCGTCAGGAATCGCGCGAAAAGTGCACGAGTAGGTCCCGTCAGGGACTCTGCATGCCGTCCGATCACCTGGTCCAAGTCCCCGAGTCGCAGAAAGCCCTGTAAATATTATGGAACGAAAAAAATCTGGAACGCCAACCCACCAGCGTTCCAAAATATTTACGTTCCATAATATTTACGTTCCAAAATATTTACGTATACGGTATAGATTTTCGGGAAACCGGAAAAGTTGGCTCCTCGCCTTGGGGCCTCAAGGTGACCAGGAGGCGTTTCGTGAGCAAAGTGACCCCAGCGACATGAGCACAGGCCTCAAACAGTCACAATAGAGGACAAATGAAGCTGCCCAACCCGTACCGTGCAACAGACGTTTACTACCGTGGCCTCCGGTGGCTGGGGGGCTCCGCCCCCCAGACCCCCCTGTGGCATGTGCCTGTCTTGTACCCAAGCCCTTTACATCAGGGAATCTCAGTATCCTCAGGAGGACGCAGCCAACTCACACAGAATCCGTACGCCCGCAAGTCACAGATGTTCACTACCGTGGCCTCCGGCGGCTGGGAGCTCCGCCTCCCAGACCCCCCCTACGGCATGTGTTTGTCTTGTAACCAAGTCCTTGCGCGTCCGGGGCTGCGTATCGGTTCCGGTACCTCGCGGGAGGCTGGGCCCGAGCACTGATCTCTGAGACGAACCGGGGGGGAACCCATAAGAAAAAATTGGCTGACCCGATCTGACCCGATCCAGCCCGCAACCCCATATTTCAAGCTCCACCCCTGCTGGATGAGACAACAAAAAAATATTCGACAAGACCTGTACAAACCTTGCACTGAATGTGTCGCAGCATGGGACAGGTGCTCAGTTCCGGAAGGTCGTGCTTGCCTGTCACAGGACACACCTACAAGGGCTTGTTCCGCTACCTCTTTGTCTCCCTTGCAGACCTCATGCATTTCCGGTATGCAGACATCCCCTGGCGCTTCTGGGGATGCAAGGATGAGTCAGCCCGGATTCCCTTCTTGCGTGCTCGGATCTCAGGGCATATATTTCACTGGTTGATGGAGCATGCCGAAAAGGGATCAACGCGCAATGCCTACGTACACAGTCTCCATCATTGGTGGGCTCCAGAAGATGCAGTGCCTCTGCAGAACAACGACGAATTTGAAGAAGCAGAGAACGGACATCGCAAGAAAGATGCCGTTACAATCGCCAGCTCCGCAACTTACGAGAGAGATCTTGCGATGGCAGAAGAGAAGCGGCGCGCATCGGGCATGCCTTGGAAGGTTGCGCACCTGTCGCAGGACGGGATCCTCGGGTATAGAGAAGTCATCCTGTGTCCGTGTCTGCACACCCGACACGCTCATAGATTGGCTGTGTATGTTCTTTGCACACAGTTGACACAGCTGCAGAAGGGGTTTGTGCACTGCAACACACAGGACTTCGTTGAACCCATCAGCGCGCCCTACTTCCTGTTCCGGTTCCCCGAAGGACACCGCAAATTATCGCTCTGCTTGTGCAAAATGCCAATCCCGCTGGGGGCGACTTTCACACCATTCGTGTCATCCGAGGCGACTTTGAGCACGCTTGACCAACGCGCACAGCAGGAGGGGAATGACAGTTCTGACGAAGAAGATGAGGCCTGCAGGATGGCTTGTCTTGCCCAAGGTGTAACACAACTACGACAGGCGATGGCCGCACTTTGACACCTCAAATTCTAACCGCTCACCTCCGCAGGTGTAGCCGCTACCAGGAGAATAGGTAGGTAGTCCAGAGTCCGGGGAAACTGACAGAAGCAAAACAAGCCCCTCCCCATCCCTCTTCCACCATGATTTTACCCCCCACGCCAGTAGACTGTAACTATATCATGGGAAAAATGGATGAAAATAGGTGAAAAGACTCCCGCTAGGGGGAGTCAGACTCCCCCTAGCGGGAGTATAGACTCCCGCTAGCGGGAGTCTGGACTCCCCCTAGCGGGAGTCTTTGACACCCGCTCAGACTCCCGCTCCCAGACTCCCGCTAGGGCCGCTGGAGTCCACCGTGTGGTGGTCCCAAATTTGGGACCGACCAACAAAGCGACCAGATGGCGGTCCCAAATTTGGGACCGACTGAAAAATTGGCCAGATGGCGGTCCCAAATTTGGGACCGACCAACAAAGCGACCAGATGGCGGTCCCAAATTTGGGACCGACCAACAAAGCGACCAGATGGTGGTCCCAAATTTGGGACCGACCGAGAAAGCGACCAGATGGTGGTCCCAAATTTGGGACCGACCGAGAAAGGGACCAGATGGCGGTCCCAACTTTGGGACCGACCGGTAAAGCCACCAGATGGTGGTCCCAAATTTGGGACCGACCGAAAAATTGGCCAGATGGCGGTCCCAAATTTGGGACCGACCAATAAAGCGACCAGATGGTGGTCCCAAATTTGGGACCGTCCAACAAAGCGACCAGATGGCGGTCCCAAATTTGGGACCGACCCATAAAGCGACCAGATGGTGGTCCCAAATTTGGGACCGACCGAAAAATTGACCAGATGGCGGTCCCAAATTTGGGACCGACCGAGAAAGCGACCAGATGGTGGTCCCAAATTTGGGACCGCCATCTGGTCGCTTTCTCGGTCGGTCCCAATTTAGGGACCGCCATCTCGTCGCTTTTTTGGTCGGTCCCAATTGTGGGACCACCATCTGGTCGCTTTATGGGTCGGTCCCAAATTTGGGACCGCCATCTGGTCGCTTTATTGGTCGGTCCCAAATTTGGGACCGCCATCTGGTCAATTTTTCGGTCGGTCCCAAATTTGGGACCACCATCTGGTCGCTTTCTCGGTCGGTCCCAATTTTGGGACCGCCATCTGGTCGCTTTTTTGGTCGGTCCCAATTGTGGGACCACCATCTGGTCGCTTTCTCGGTCGGTCCCAAATTTGGGACCGCCATCTGGTCGCTTTATGGGTCGGTCCCAAATTTGGGACCGCCATCTGGTCAATTTTTCGGTCGGTCCCAAATTTGGGACCACCATCTGGTCGCTTTCTCGGTCGGTCCCAAATTTGGGACCGCCATCTGGCCAATTTTTCGGTCGGTCCCAAATTTGGGACCACCATCTGGTCGCTTTCTCGGTCGGTCCCAATTTTGGGACCGCCATCTGGTCGCTTTGTTGGTCGGTCCCAATTGTGGGACCACCATCTGGTCGCTTTCTTGGTCGGTCCCAAATTTGGGACCGCCATCTGGTCGCTTTGTTGGTCGGTCCCAAATTTGGGACCACCATCTGGTCGCTTTCTCGGTCGGTCCCAAATTTGGGACCGCCATCTGGTCGCTTTATGGGTCGGTCCCAAATTTGGGACCGCCCTCTGGTCAATTTTTCGGTCGGTCCCAAATTTGGGACCACCATCTGGTCGCTTTATGGGTCGGTCCCAAATTTGGGACCGCCATCTGGTCGCTTTATTGGTCGGTGAACATCCTTCAGGATTTTGAAGGCACGTCTCACACCGGTTGGTGCTGTGTCGCATTCCAGGGGATAGTCCTTCACTTGGGTACGATTCGGCGCGACTGAGTCATCAAGCTTCATCCACCTGCCTCTCATGGTGGCGTTGGGTTTTCGCACGCTGCGCCGCATTTTCACCCGGCCGAACTCAAAAACCCAAAGTCTACTGAAGATAGTCTGGCCTCTCCACAACATGTGATGGGAAAATGTTGAGGTCGGGCCATGCCAGCCCTGGCACGAGATCACTGCTCGTACCTGGGACCACCCGTGTAAAAGTCCCCCCAGGGGGGACTTAAGCACAGGTGGACCTAAACACGGGAGTGGGCTGGTCTGGAGGGTCATCAGGTGGCCGCTAGGCCACCTGGTGCCCTCCAGGTGCTGTCAGAGTCGAAAAGTGGGGTGCCAAAAGTCCATCCGGACCGGAATCACCCCCATACGACGGAAGCGGAAGAGGTCTTCTTGGTCTCCACCGTGCCACCCCCGTGTTTAAGCCCCCCCCTGGCCGAAAGTCGCCTCCAGGGGGGGGACTTAAACACGGGGGGTCCCAGGTACCCCCGAAAATTCACATTGTGTCTACAGTGTGGGGCCCGAAAATCGAGTTTTCGGTGTTGCTTTTCCACATTTGGGGTTCCCAACTTCAGGACTGTCGCGCAATTACCTCAAAAGTGGCCGAGAAACCCAGGAATTTCTTTTTTTGAAGCCAATATTTTTTGTCACAGTAGCTTAGCTGAAAAGTTGGGCGAGTCGTCCACCCTACACATAGTTTTCACCAGGCATACTACATAGTGATTCGCCTCACCTTGACACCCTTCTCCCCAACAGGATTTCGGACGCATCGGTCTGGGCACGAAATGCCTTCGTGCAGTGGCGGTTTGGCGGGAAGGGCAAAGACAAAGTCTCGGTGGTACGGAACAACAAAAACGCGCTTGCGTGGTGGCCTCTGATGCAGCCGTTGGAGAAGGAGGGCGTTGCGTTCAAACATCGTGTTGTGGTGGCTGGTATGACACGAATGCGCAACAACCCCGAGACATTGGGGATGTCAGAGATGGCATACGAGTGGTACAGACAACGCGCCTCCGGGGGTGGCTTGGTTGTGACGGAGGCGATGTCTGTGACAGAAGGGAGCCAAATGCGCGTGCCCCGCATCATCAACAAGGAGCAGATGGAGGCGCTGCGCGGGCTGCGGGAGGTCCTCGGAGACAGTGCGAGTCACGTCGCCCCGCAGCTCTACCACCCCGGGCGTGGCCTCGAGGCAAACCGTGTCTCTACCCTTGGCGAAAACTATCCCGAATCACCCCCAGATGGGTTCTCAGCTTCAAACTATATTGATATAAAGGAGCTCTGTCTGCAGGACAAGCCAGTGCAGGAGGCGACACTGGAAACCATTCAGGATGTGCGCAGGAAGCACAAACGGTCCTGCGAGCTCGTGAAGGAGGCCGGTTTCGGGCGGATTGACTTCTTGTTCGGTGGGTCTGGCTTCGTGCAGGACTCGCTCCTCGCAAGGACTAACCAACGTACAGACCGCTACGGCAAGAACCCCGAGGGGAGGAGCCGTCTGGCGCGTGAGATCATTGACGACGCGGCACAGATCTTCGGGCCAAGCAACGTGGGTGTCACATTGCATCTCGGGTTTGACATCTTCGGGATGGTGCAGAACAGCAGCACAGACAACCCCACATATTTGACGCTCGCGGCACATATGGAGAAGAAGAAGATTGGATACCTCCATGTGTGGAACCGTTACAAAGACAAATTGGCACCGGCGAGCAATGAATTCGTGAAATCGTACGAAGAGGCCCCGAGGTTCTTCTCGGCCCTCCGCAAGACATACACAGGTGTCCTCATCGAAAGTGGGTACAGAGATGACTTCAGCACACCTTCGAATCGCATTGCATCGGTATGGGCTGCGGGGATATGCTTTTGTTTTGTAAGTTCGGGGTAGCCAACTCAGGAAAATTTTCACAGTGCGGATGCTTTGCGAACACTTCACACGCCCGGAAGGCTGTGTGGGGGTGTTCTGCATTCGAAGAACATCAACTGTCGTTGCAACCTTTCTCTCTTGTGATTCACCCGGTTGCATTGCAGTTTTCACAGTTCGGCAGCATAAAATCAGGGGGCCCTCGCTACCCAGGTGTGACAAAATTATTGACAGCGGGGTCAGGTCTTACGCTGTCCTCCATGGGACACTGCGCGATGCCTTTCGCAAACCCACACCACAATACGGAAAAGTGAGGGAACGCGAGGCAACCCCGCTCTCCTCACTGACTAACGAGCCGTGGCTGGCAGTGACGCCACGGGAACGAGGCCCCCAGCACCTGGGGGATCACACCCATGCAACCTCATCGCACACAACCTGCAGGAGGAAATCGATGCCGCGGCATTTGGCACCGCCTTCGTCGTGGCACCCGACCTGCCAAACCGGATACGGCACGGCGTGTCTATCGACAAGGAGATGCAGCACCTGATGTCGGTTGTGACTCCAAACGACTTCATCCTCTCGAAGAAAGAGACCCCAGAGAAGGAGGCGAAGAACTACATCGACTGGCGCCCTGCCGACTTGCCCGAGGAGGCTCCCGAGGTGATCTCCCTGTGAATGTCATGCCCATTCCTCCCGCCATGCCCCCCCCTGGATTGTTGTTCAAGCGGGCAGGCGAGGAGGTGAGGATGCGTTCGGCTCTGGCTTGTGTTTTGTATCTTCGCGAGTGGACCGCCCGCTCCCCGAGGGGGGCAGTCTGGCCGGGGGGTACCGCCTGCTCCGCCCCACGCCCCCCACGCGCACCCCTCGCGCTCTCATATCGCCATTTGGTGACTAGATCTGTGGCTTTGTGCCAGGCAGGCTTGCTACACCCTCCACCCCTTCCGGCCCACAAGGCAGAAAAGCGCACCCTGCAAGGAACACGCGAGGAATGGGAAGACTGCACCCCACTCCCACTCTCCCCCACCCCCCACCCAATGATGTGCTTTTCGACGTATGTCCTTATTTTCAGGGTGGGGCTCCTCGTACGTCACCATTTTCAGCCCAAACCCGTGCACCTCGGGTGCAGGGTCGGCGGAAGCGCACGGGCACCGGCAACAGAGCGGGGTTGCGCCCGCCGCCCCCCCACCCCAGGCGCACTGTGTGCCTGAAAATAGCTGACTCCCGACTCCCGGACCCCCAACCTTTATTTACAGGCATGCCCTCCCTCCCTCCTGTGCCACTACTGTGACCCTCGAACAGCAACACGCATCCTCTCTCCCCCCAACCCTCCCACACTCAACGGGCGGTGGGGGGGGGGGGTGGGGGGGGGGCTCCATCAGACCATGCCAGGGCTGCTGTAGAACACAAAACAGCAGCACCGCCCCCCCCCCCCCCCCCCCCTGGAGATAGACGATAAAGCCTTTACACCGCACGCACACAACTCTTGTCCCCCCCTCCCCTCTTTCCCCCCCCTCCACCCAAGCATTTAAACATCGCTGTGCTGTAGAATGCACCGCTATTCCCTGGGGGGATGTATCGGCCAGGGCTGTTACGGCTCGGTCTATGTCGGGACCTATAAGGATACCGGAAAAGCCGTTGCGATAAAGGTGCTGCAGAGCATCAAATCATCACCTGTTATCAACGGGCTGCCCTCCGTCGCGTATCGGGAGATGAAGGCGCTGCAGCAGGTCAATTCACACCCGAATGTCCTCACTCTACACGAGGCGTTTCCCCACGGGAGCCATCTCTGCCTTGTCACCGATCTCCTCCACACCGACCTCCATGCCGTCATGAAAGCACTGCCTGGCAGAGCAGTCCTCCCGGAGTCAAGCGTGAAGTCCATCCTCCTGATGTTCCTCCGTGGTGTCGCGCATATCCATGGGAAAAACATAATACACCGCGACCTGAAGCCGTCAAACCTGTTCCTCTCACACACCGGTGTTCTCAAGGTGGGTGACTTTGGGCTGGCCAGGTCTTATGTGAAAAACGCGACAATATCGGGGGAGATGACCCATGAGGTCGGCACAAAGTGGTACCGCGCCCCGGAGCTTCTGTTAGGCTCCCGCAGCTACACCCAAGGGATCGACATGTGGAGCGTGGGGTGTGTTCTCGCGGAGATGCTGCAGGGATCCCCGATTTTCCCCGGGACAACGGAGATCGACCAGATCGTCAAAATATTCAAAGGGGTCGGGTCGCCCACCGATGAGACCTGGCCCAACCGGGCCTCCATACCCGACTGGTCGAAGCTCCAGATCAACTTCTACCCGCCTGTCGACCTTGCCGGGAAATTTCCATCAGCCTCTCCAGGCTTCACCTCTCTGCTCAGCGACCTCCTCCGATACAACGGGGAGGCGCGATGCACAGCAGAGGCGGCACTCTCACACAGCGTCTTCAGATCCGAGCCGCTGCCGGCATGCCCTTCACAGCTGTGGCTCCCTGAAAGGGCGAAACACTCCCCCCCTGGGGGCGGTGGGGGCAGTGCTCTGCCCCCGGTGCAGGGGTGGCAGCCCCCTGCAGAGGGTGGTGCAACATCGTCGTGGTGCTGCCTGCTGGATCCGCCCACCGGGTGTGGGGAGGCTATGCCTGTGGTGGAGTGGACCAGGGGGGTCCCCGTGATGCTGCCGCGCGCCCTGCCCAGCGGAGGTGACGAGGGGGAGGCCTGCAGCGGATCGGAGGGGTCGTCTGTGGACTCGGGGTCCGAGGTGGCTGAGTCGCACACCGCCCCCCCGTCGGAGGGGCGTGCATCGTCCGGCGGGTTGGAGCGCAGGGGTGGTGCAGGGAGCGAGAGTGGGGCTGCTCTGCAGCGCAGCAGCAGCGCCGACACGGCGGGGCGGGGTGACGGCGGGTTCGCGCCGGATGGGCGGGCCAGGCAGAGGGCGGTGCCGCAGTGCGCTAACCCGAGGACACCGCCGCCTGGGGTGGTGCCGCGCCCCCCTTCCATAGAGCGGCTCGCGCCTGCCTGCCGGTAGGCGGGGGGTGGGGGGGTATGTGGTGTGGTGTGCAGGGAGGGTATTGGGGCGGCGTGCTGTCCTCTCACAGGCAAAAGCTTGAAAGGGGTGCGGGTTCGCCTCTTATGGCCTCATGGCGACACGTTCCAAAAAAAAAATAGAGGGCCCAGGCCAGGGTAAAAGATAGGGTTCCGGGCTGCGCGCCGAAAATCGGGGGTAATCGGGGGTAAAATTTCGGCCATTTCCCCAAATGGAAGGGTTTTCCCTTCCCACAACACCTCACTCCACGCCACTCAACTGGGATGGGCAGGGTGGCTCCTCTGCGGGGGACTGACTTCGCCGCCGCTGCCAGGTCCGAGAGGAGCGCGCTCCTTGTTGTCGTCAACGCGAAGGAGCCAGTCGATGAGGAAGAGCGTGGTGGTGTTGAAAGCACCGCAGGTTGCCCTTGCAGACTTGGTTCTGGACAGGCACAGGCCACAGGGGGGTCTGGGGGGCGGAGCCCCCCAGCCGCCGGAGGCCACGGTAGTGAACAGCTGATTCTGCTCCATAGTCGCACGCCGCATGTAGTCAACGTGCACCTTGTGCTCAACAGGTTCATCGGGCTAACGCCTGGGGCAGGGCATTGTGCTCTTGGCCCCGGCCTCCTCTGGCCAAAAAGTACCCTGGAATAGTACCCGGACAGAATCTCAGAAAAATCCCGGTGGAAAAAAAAAAAGAGGCACCCCCGGTTTTTCGGGGCAAAATCTCAAAAACCGGGGCTAAGCCCCGTTTTTCATAACAGTATCTTAAACACTGGCCCAGGCCTGGTGTGCCCAGTGTTTTCCCGATCATCAAGAAAAAAACGGGGCTCATGATGAGGTACATTTTTTGGGGGCACGGTGGACTCCAGCGGGGGTAGGGTAACCCTTTTCGGGAGTCTCAACTAGGGGGAGTCCAACTCCCGCTAGCGGGAGTCTATACTCCCGCTAGCGGGAGTCTGACTCCCCCTAGCGGGAGTCTTTTCACCTATTTTCACTCATTTTTCCCATGATACCTATGCAATGTGGCACTCGTCACTGAAGTACAGCCACACACACACACACCAAACGGACGTTTCCACCCATCCCAGCTCGCAGACCTGATTCACAAAAATGGGGAAGACGACAACGAAGCCGGCAGTGAAGGTGGCAGCGAAGCCGGCGGCGAAGTCGAGTAAGAAGAAGAAGAGCGCAGAGAGTCCCGAGGCTGCGGAGGCGACGAACATTGTGGCTGATTTTTGCACGGCCTTCCTCGTTAAAAAAGGGGGAAGTGTGCTGACACTGGGATCCATTAGAAGGCTCCTAGCAACGGTGTTGACCGGCAAGGAGATCAACAAGCACAGCCCCCAGGTGGCCAACGCCATCACCGCCGTATTCCCTGACATGGACAAGCTCGCTGTGAGGGAGGTCGAGATGATGCAGAAGGACGGCACCCTCCCCGCCACCTACAGGGTTGAGGTGAAGCGCGGGAAGGTGCAAGACACCAAGTTGGTGGGTGTCACCCTCAAGCCAAAGATGCCCTTGGCTTGGGCGGAGGAGGGCCACAAGAAGAATCCGCTGTACCAGCGGGTCCTTGCTGCGCTTGCCCCGGCCTACAAGGAGGTCGAGATGAACAACGTGTACACTGCCGTGCAGCAGGAGGAGGATACTACGACGAAGAATGTGATGCAGCACTTCCCGGTGGTCACCCCGTTGCCTGGGGCAGCCAACGTGCATGTGGTGATGCTCGAGGGGCTGTTGACCCGGGTTGAGTTTTCAGTGACAGGCCTGCAGGTGTCGCTGACGTGTCTTCGCGTGGTCCACGAGGGTTCGACAATCCCCAGCGGCACATACACCGCCACCTATTTCCTCCCCAGGAGCCCTGCCGATGGCGAGCCCATCACCTGCGAGCAGGTGGAGGGGCAGTTGGCCCTGTGGAAGGTCACCGTTCCTTTGGAACAGCCCCGCGCCACGGTGACCGGCTCAGGCCAGGCCAACACCTCCACCGTGGGGAGGTACAAGGACCTGCTGGGGATCGACCTCGCACAGCCTGAGGTCCCCGACACAGAGGAAGAAGCCCCTCCGAGCATCCCGCAGGCCATCACAGTGGAGGAGGACGACATGGACACCCTCTGAGGGAAGCTGGCTGTGCATCAGCCTGCGGAAGTTGAATGATCAGACTGTCATGGAAGCCACAAACCCCACACTCCAAAACATCGACAGTTTTTTCGCTTGGCTACATCTGACGTGGTGTGTGTGTTGCAACCTTATTCGGCTCCACTCACACTCGCTCTCACAGGTGTCACAGGGGGTATTTTCAAGACCCATGCCATCGAACCATGTCGAATGCAAATGAAGCGAAGAGTGTCGGGGAGACTCTTGCTGCCAACCGGCATGCCCTTCGGATGTCTCAACGGACACTCGCCAAGGTCAACCAGCTTCATAAGGAGCGTGTTGGTGAGAACCTGGGTGTGTCACGAAAGCGACTCCGCGAAATGGAGAAGCCTGCCTGCGAACGTGTTGAATGGCGCCTTTCCCGTGGTTTGCTCGGGGCATTTGAGTTCCTCGAAGAAGAGGCGGGAGAATCATCGACAATGCAGTGTAGCGTGCCACTTCTCGGCGTCATGTACACGGACGGATACACGCCACGTAATTCATTACGTTCCGATAACGCACGTGTCCGTCTGTCTCTCGGGGTCATCAATCCCGAAAACACGATGACTGCGCCGGGTATTACTTTCTCAGACCTTCCGAAAGGTGATCACAAGCTGTTCCAAAATCACGCGTTGCTGCAACAGATCATGAGGCTGCACAAAGCGAAAATCTTCCGAGGGGTGCATGTCGCGAGTGTGTCCATAGCAAGAATAACCGCCGACCATGCTGAGCAGTGGGCAACAATGAGGCGATGCGGGGGGCGAGGGCACCGATGCTCACTGTGCGACATCCCAGAAGAACGCTGGTATCAACAGGTGCATCGATACCCGCACCTGACTCTCTCTGAGATGAAAGAGGCTGGCTACCCCTCCCTCTTGGCAGGTGTGCTTCCCAATGCCCGCTACGTCACCCCAGCACTCCATGACTGCAAGGGGCTCGCCATGCGGCTGATCAGGGTACTGGATGAGACAACTAAAAAAATATTCGACAAGACCTGTACAAACCTTGCACTGAATGTGTCGCAGAATGGGACAGGTGCTCAGTTCCGGAAGGTCGTGCTTGCCATGTCACAGGACACCACCTACAAGGGCTTGTTCCGCTACCTCTTTGTCTCCCTTGCAGACCTCATGCATTTCCGGTATGCAGACATCCCCTGGCGCTTCTGGGGATGCAAGGATGAGTCAGCCCGGATTCCCTTCTTGCGTGCTCGGATCTCAGGGCATATATTTCACTGGTTGATGGAGCATGCCGAAAAGGGATCAACGCGCAATGCCTACGTACACAGTCTCCATCATTGGTGGGCTCCAGAAGATGCAGTGCCTCTGCAGAACAACGACGAATTTGAAGAAGCAGAGAACGGACATCGCAAGAAAGATGCCGTTACAATCGCCAGCTCCGCAACTTACGAGAGAGATCTTGCAATGGCAGAAGAGAAGCGGCGCGAATCGGGCATGCCTTGGAAGGTTGCGCACCTGTCGCAGGACGGGGTCCTTGGGTATAGAGAAGTCATCCTGTGTCCGTGTCTGCACACCCGACACGCTCATAGATTGGCTGTGTATGTTCTTTGCACACAGTTGACACAGCTGCAGAAGGGGTTTGTGCACTGCAACACACCGGACTTCGTTGAACCCAGCAGCGCGCCCTACTTCCTGTTCCGGTTCCCCGAAGGACACCGCAAATTATCGCTCTGCTTGTGCAAAATGCCAATCCCGCTGGGGGCGACTTTCACACCATTCGTGTCATCCGAGGCGACTTTGAGCACGCTTGACCAACGCGCACAGCAGGAGGGGGATGACAGTTCTGACGAAGAAGATGAGGAAAGCCTGCAGGATGGTTTGTCTTGCCCAAGGTGTAACACAACTACGACAGGCGACGGCCGCACTTTGACACCTCAAATTCTAACCGCTCACCTCCGCAGGTGCAGCCGCTACCAGGAGGATAGGTAGGTAGTCCAGAGTCCGGGGAAACTGACAGAAGCAAAACAAGCCCCTCCCCATCCCTCTTCCACCTTCCCCCCGCATGATTTTACCCCCCACGCCAGTAGACTGTAACTATATCATGGGAAAAATGGATGAAAATAGGTGAAAAGACTCCCGCTAGGGGGAGTCAGACTCCCCCTAGCGGGAGTATAGACTCCCGCTAGCGGGAGTCTTTGACACCCTCTCAGACTCCCGCTCCCAGACTCCCGCTAGGGCCGCTGGAGTCCACCGTGGGGGTGTGAAAAAAATTTTTCTCGCGCTGATTTTGTAAGTATGCGCAGTGGTTTCCTGAAAATCCGTCGGGGGTCTGGGGGGTCTGGGGGGCGGAGCCCCCCAGCCGCCGGAGGCCACGGTAGTGAACATCTGTTGGGGTTGGCAGGTCATCCATGGCATGTAAATGTTGACCACAGGGTCCTATGAGCAGGCACTGCTGGTCGGAGGAAATACACCGCCTGCTTGATGCCTCTGTGCGAGGCCTGGCGCTCCAGTTCGCCCTTCTCTTTTAAGAAGGTGTCGCAGTCAGTTCTTCGCATTTGCCCCCCTTCCACCACCAAAAACTGAGAGAGCTTTTTCTGCATCTAATAGCAGCACCCTGTGGGGGTGGCGCCTGTTAGGGAGGGGGGTTGTTCTGTGCGTGATGAAAAAACTGTCCCTCATCAGAAAAAGTGCCCCTGAAGACCCTCGGAGCCCCCAGAATTTTTTCCTAAGGAAAATCCCTGTTATGATGAGTTCATCAAGCCAATTTTCGGGAAAAATGAAAAAAATGATGAGTTCATCATGGTTTTCATCATCGGGAAAACACTGGGTGTGCCCCCCCCCACCCCACCCCCCCAGTGGAACACACATCAGAGAGCAAGGTGGTGTGTGCTCTCTCTACACTACTTCCCTAAAACAAGATTAAACGTGTGCGGAGGGGGATTTCGCTACAGCGCTGAAAACGGTGCGCTTTTTTACCACAACAGGGAACCTGTCAGTGTCAAAAAGATAGTAGGCAGCGCTTGGGCAACAAATTCAACCTCCTCATCAGGCTGCGGAGTTGCTTTTGTTTTGCCCGGATTTGGCGCACAAACAAAAATTGTACGGCTTTGCCGAAATCTTTGCTGGCAGTGAAGACCCCTCTCTGTGTATGTGTGTGATTTCTCAAATCTCTGCCGCAGCCCCATCTGTGTCAAACCCGATGGGGCGGGTGGGAGAGGGAGTGCCCTTCACTCCAAAGTGTAGACCAGCGACTGTCCCTCCCCTCAACAAGACAGGGCTGTGCCAGGCCCCCCCCCCGGGGCTGACACCCGGGGGTTTGCTTTCCATGCTGCGCACAGCCCGGCTCCACAGCCAATTTTGCGGCAGTCCTCTTTGGAGGTTTTGCATGATACCTCTGATTGCCACCCCCCATTGCTACCTCCTCTCTGCAGGTTGGAGTTGGAGCAGACAGGCACCCCTCGTTTGCGATGTTTGGGACGGGCAGCCGGGGGAAGCGCCGCAGCTTCGTCGGGGAGGCGGCAGAGAAGCTGCTCGAGAAGAACACCGAGATCAAAGCCTTGGATGCGCTTTACCAGGGGCGCATGCGCTTCCCGAAGAGCGGCAGGAAGCGGGCGGCTGCGCCCGCCAACAAGAGGTTCCAGAAGACAGCCTGGGGCAGCTCGGAGGACGAGGGTGGGCTGTGGACTATCGAAGACCTGGCAGGCAGTCCGGACGTCGAGGCGTACTACGCAGAGGAGGTGACGCGTGTATTCGCATCCGATTCGAGGAAGGCTGATGTTGCTGCCCACTTCCGTGCGTACGTCCGGAAGATGAACCAGCAGGTGAAGGCCGAGGTCCTGGAGGCCGTGAAGAACGCACGTGCGACCCAGGAGGGTGGGGCGGACCCAGGGACGGAGCCTCCTGGTGGGTCGCAGCCGCGGGGTGTGTCTGCGGGGCGGCGTGCGGCGTCGTCTGCGGTGGTGTCGTGGCGCACGGCGTCTGTGGTGACGGATGCGCGGGGCAGGTCTCTCAGCATCCCGCGGTCGGTGTCCTTCCAGGGGACCTCGCCTGAGGCAACGCGGTGCGTCACGCCGCAGCGGGAGAGCAGCGGCTGCACGCTGAAGCCTCCTCCCACCGTGTCCAGCTCCTCCACCACGCTGCCCAGCTTGTCAGAGGCGACCGAGGTGTATGAGTATGACGACGTGGTGGAGCACTACAAGGTGCGCGTGAGGCGGACGCTGGAGGTGTACCGGCCTGATCTGCTGCCGCTGCTGCCCGTGCTGTCGGAGGACTACCACCGCTTCCTGGACCAGGTGCTGCGTGTGCTGGTGGAGTGCCACGGGGCAGAGCCAGGGCGTCTCCCGCCCGTGGCGCTGGACTACCCCAGGCGGCTGGAGGCGTATTGGCGGCAGGTGCAGCCGGAGGTGCCTGTGGACCACAAGATGATCGAGGAGTTCGTCGCCCGGCATGAGGACTGCATCGAGCGTGAGATCCTGGAGCTCATGGTGCACTACGGGCAGCGTGAGGCGGTTGTGCCAGAGGAGGCGTTCCCGGCTGGGGAGGCCCCAGAACTGACGCTGGAAGCAGTTTTCGCTGCCCGCGTGTCTCAGTACCTCCTCAGCCTCGGGGGCCGCAAGGCGGCGATCTCAAACGACCCCACGTACATTGCGCTTCTCGGGCGCTTTTTCAGTTACAACGCAGACTTGTGTCTGCTGCGTCTCTCTGCGATGTTGTGAGCATCGCGTCTATCCCTCTCACCAATTCTCAGCAGTCTCAGCATCATTGATGCGTAGCGCACTTGACACGCGTGTCTGAGGTTCCTCTTGCTTCATGCCGCAAGGTCGGGAGGGCCCGCTGTTGGTTTTGGTCATTGTAAGACGCCGATGCGCTCACACACACGCACCACAGCCACCCACACTCATCCACCCTGCAGTTAGCAATCCAGAAGCAAATAAGAAGCAAGATGCAGACGGCCAAGACGACGTCGCGTGTGCTCGCGCAGGGGCGCCGGGCGTTCGGGAGCGACCCTGAGGGTCTGCGCCTGGCGGACGAGGTTGCGAAGGTGCAGGAGTTCTTCGACCTGCCGCGTTTCAACAAGACGGAGCGGACGTGGTCTGCGGAGGATGTTGCGCGCCTGCGCGGGACGTTCCCGGAGACGAGCAAGCGCTACCACCTGGCCAACGAGTCGGCGAAGAAGGCGTGGTCCATGTTCGGGAAGAACTGGGACAACAAGGAGACGACGTGGACGTACGGGTGCCTCGACCCCGTCCAGATCACCCAGATGGTGAAGTCTGTGCCGACGATCTACGTGAGCGGGTGGCAGTCGTCGTCGACGTGCTCCACGTCGAACGAGCCCGGTCCGGACCTGGCGGACTACCCGATGGACACGGTGCCCAACAAGGTGGACCAGCTGTTCCGCGCGCTGATGTTCCACGACCGGAAGCAGGCTCTGGCGCGCAGCCAGATGACGGAGGCGGAGCGCCGCGCGACCCCCATTGTGGACTACTTCGCCCCCATCATCGCGGACGGTGACACGGGGCACGGCGGTGTGTCGGCCGTGATGAAGCTGGCGAAGATGATGGCTGAGGCGGGTGCCGCGGGTATCCATCTGGAGGACCAGAAGGCGGGGACGAAGAAGTGCGGTCACATGGGCGGGAAGGTGCTGGTGTCGATCCAGGAGCACGTGGAGCGGTTGAAGGCTGCGCGTCTGCAGTTCGACGTGATGGGGACGCAGACCCTGGTGGTGGGGCGCACGGACGCAGACTCCGCGCAGTTCCTGGACAACAACATCGACACGCGTGACCACCCCTTCATCATGGGGACGCGCAACAAGGACCTGCCCAACCTGGTGGACGCCCTGCGTGACATGGAGAAGGCGCGCCTGTCGCCTGAGGAGATGATGAAGGCACAGACGGTGTGGGGTGAGAAGGCGAACCTGATGACCTTCGGGGAGGCTGTGACGGAGGAGATCAAGAAGCTGGGGAAGACGGACGCGTCCATCAAGGAGGCGCTGGCGACGTGGGAGGCGAACTACACGGACCTGGGCCACGTGGAGCAGCGCGAGCTGGCGCGTGACCTGGGTGTGGAGCTGTACTGGTCGTGGTACAAGCCCCGCACGCGTGAGGGGTACTACCGTGTCCTGAGCGGGATGGACCTGTGCATTCAGCGTGCCAAGGCGTTCGCCCCGCACGCCGACCTGATCTGGATGGAGACCGACACCCCGAACGTGGAGCAGGCGGCGAAGTTCGCGGCTGGCGTGCACGCCAAGCACCCGAACCAGTACCTGGCCTACAACCTGTCCCCCTCGTTCAACTGGGACGTGTCGGGCCTGTCGGACGCGGGCATGGAGTCCTTCACGCGCGACATCGGTCGCCACGGGTTCGTGTGGCAGTTCTGCACCCTCGCGGGTCTGCACAGCAACGCCCTCGGGACGGACCTGTTCACGCGCGACTACGCCGAGCGTGGCATGCGCGCCTACGTGGAGCGCATCCAGCGTGAGGAGCGCGCCCACGGCGTCGACACCCTGACCCACCAGAAGTGGAGCGGTGCCCAGGTCGTCGACTTCCAGTCGGGTCTGGTCAACAACCTGACCTCCACCGGTATCATGAGCCAGGGTGTGACGGAGGACCAGTTCAAGGAGACGAAGAAGGCGGCACACGACGCCGAGCACTCCGAGGCCCCGTCTTCCCGCCAGCGCAAGTTCGCCAGCTCGCTGGAGGAGCCCCGCACCCCGGACTTCGTCTTCGACGACGAGTTCGACGCCAAGAAGGCATAAACTGCATGTAGCGATGGCAGTGACAGCAGCAGCACCAGCAGCAACAACATCAACAACACCAACGCCCATTCAGCAGCTGCAGTGTGTCGGCACCCACCCGCTTGATCCTCCACACCTGGCAAGGGTGCCGCCATCCACGTCTTTGCAGCCGCACCCTCACTGCCACTGGGTCGTGCATCGCGCCAAACAGCACGCCACTGCGTGCTGTTGACCCTGTTGTGGCCGTGTCGGGACCACGTGTGAGCGCTGCGTTCACACCTCATCACAGAACATAGAACCGAATCCATTACGCACCCACTGCATCATGCAGGGTTGCGGCGTGTGCTGACAGCGCACCGCCCGTATCCCTACTTCTGAATTGTTGTTTTCCCTGCCCCGTCCTGTGTGGCACAGCGGTCCTGACGGGGCTTGCTGTGCCTGGGATGGACAGCGCGCTATGACTCTTCTATTCCATTACGACACCCCATCCCTTCCCTTGTTTTGTTTTCTCTTCGGCGGCAGTGGCTCCCTTCCCTCCACCGCTACAAACCCTCCTGCATTGCCCCCATTGAGGGATGCTTCATGTGCAGACTGTTTGTGCGGCTGTCTGTTTCAAAACTATGGCCACAACAAATCTCCAACAAAAGGACGCCGTTTGGCAACGGCAATGTGCCTCCTTCTGCCTGTACGCCCCGTGCGTCAGGCAGTGTGAAGGCAGTACTGAACAATACTCCTCGTAAAACGTACAGCGGTGTGCACGCCAGCTGCTCTGGTCTATTTGCTCGTGTCGGAGCACGTCTGGCTGCTGCACGGCTGAATGAAATTGTGGTGCTGTCCAGCAGTGCTGTGCAGAGTACTTTTTCCGAAAACGTCATTTTCCACCCTGCGGCAGCGGCGCTCCTCCGCCGTTGCCGCGGCACCCTTCTCCTCCACATGCCACGCCGCCGAGTCCCCTTCCTACCTGTCACCCCAGCCTGCTAGCAGGCGGCGGCACCTGTGTGCCACACGCCTTGTGCCTCCACACACCCCACGCACCCACACCCCGCACATCGTAAGCACAGCTTGTTCGGATGCCGTGTCTGCCTGCAGCCATCGAGCATCCAACGCGCCTGCTGTGGTGTGCAGCGGCTGTGCCGTGCATGGCGGAGGCCTCCCACCCCACCCCAGCATGCGATGTTTCGCCTTTCGTGCCCCTCCCTGGAGGGTGCTGTTGAGGAAACCATGTGCTCCATGTGAACGTCAGGGCGGAGTGCTGCTGCTCGGCCCTCAAGGGTCCCAGCGCCATGCAGCCACGAACAACGCGACAAACGTTGACATCGAGTGACTGTGTTGAGTCTGTGAGCGTGTGAGTCTGTGTGAGTCTGATTCCAGAGAGAGACGGAGAGAGTTGCCGGAGATGTATACCAAGGCACATGTGTCGGGTGCACTGCCGCACACCGCATCTGATGTGGCTGCGGCACGTGCAACCCATCCCCACTTGCCCACCCGTTCGTGCCGAGCATCCGGCCGAATGGGAAGCCACTCTTGTTGGAGGGCGGGCCGCAGTGGGCTGCAGTCGGACAGCAGCGAGTTGCACAAGATACACACGACGCAGCAGCAGCGCTGCCTCCTCCTCCCTCCCTCCCTCCCCCTCTCCCCAGCAGCCTCCCCCGTCACCGCCCTTCTTTTTCGCCCACCAACCCGCCTCCAACGTACGCCGATGTTTCGTCTTCTTGCCAACCTCGCTGTCTCAGCCTCCGCCCCTCAGTATTGGGGCAGGCAGTCGTAGTATTCTCACCACGTAGTCTCACCCTAGGCTACTCCACCCATTCGTCCAGCCATGTCCTGCGCTTCGGGGCCTTCAGGGGCCGTTGTGTGTCGCTCTTTGCACCCCGTCCTTGTGCATGGACAGCGCTGCCGTCCTCCTCAGCTGACTCAGGGGCGGGGCAGAGGGTGAATCTGTTTTGTCATTGTCGGACTCCCACCGTGACGGGGCGTGATCCACAAGCAGGTCCTCCTCTGTTCGGCGAGGAACTCTGCTCCCGCGGGGGATCCTGCAGGGCGTCCTGAATTTTGCGAACCTTTGCCTAACCTGTTGAGAGTGTAATTGTTGCGGCGGTCGGGGGAGGGCGACATAGACATAATGTTTGCACAATCGTGAACACCGGTTTGGAGACAGCCCACAGCCTCCTCTGGTTGATCCCAGAGCTCCTCGGAGGGAGGCATCACAGGCTTTGACTTCTCCGCCGCTGCCTTATGGATCCCTGTCTTATGGACCTCCCGTCGTCTCAGAGGGCTCTTAGAGACAACCGGCTGCGGCAGCACATCACCCGATGATATGCTGTTGAAGATGTGATGAGAAGAAGTGTTTGTCGCGCGTCGTGGTTGGGAGTGTGCCCGAGCTCCCGTGAGGCTGTCAGTCCGCACAGTAAGAAGTTTCCTGTGACAACCAGGTACCACAGCGCCAGCAGGAGGCGTGTGGGTGCATTCAAGCTCAGGCCTCGTGGCCTTCAGTTCACCACCACCGACACAGGATTCGGAACGAACCGCATCACCTCAACAATGGACGCTCGCAACGCAGTGAAGGGGGCGATGTCGCGCCAGGCGCGGAACTACGGGTTCGCGACGTCGACAATGCGTGCGTGCCTGGGGAACCTGCCGGCGACGCCGCACAAGCCTGACTACCAGAAGCGGGTGGAGGAGCTGATGACGAGCTTCGACAAGGACGTGTGGTACGCGGACCCCGTGAAGACGGTGCTGGAGGGGAAGGTGCTGGGCGAGGGAAAGGAGGTGCTGACGACGGACGCGTTCGGCGCGGAGAACGGGAAGATGGTGCACTCTGACGCTGCCGGGCTTGTGGCGCTGAAGAAGCACTGCGCGACGGTGGACACGTCGGTGCACGACTACCGCGAGGCGATCCGCAAGATCGAGGACATCCTGGTGGGTGTGGAGGACGGGAGTGTGCTGATTGCGAACCAGGCGATGGACTTCAAGAAGCAGGACGGGTTCACGGAGATCGAGGAGTGGACGCAGGCGTGCCACGTGGAGCGCCGCATGAACGACGCGCTGCTGGCGGACGAGGCGAAGGGGAAGGTGCACGTGAAGCGTGCCCCCGCGTTCGTGGGGTGCGTGTCGAACTTCTCGAACTTCCTCGACCTGTCGAAGAAGACGCTGCGCCACCTGGAGGTGGGTGTGCCGGTGGTGGTGCTGTCGCGCAACAACACGACGCAGCACATGTGCCGCTGGTTCCAGCGCCTGAGCCAGCTGCTCTCTGAGCACAACGTGCCTGCTGGCATGCTGACGTACGCGTCGCTGGACGTGGCGGGGCAGCGCGAGCTGCTGCGCAGCTGCCCGGAGTCTGCCATGCACTTCACGGGGAGCCGCGAGGTGGCGGCGCTCCTGAAGGAGGTGGCCCCGAACCTGATGGCGGCCACTGTGGGGCCCAACACGATGGTGTGCACGGAGCTGAACGACGCGACGCGCGAGGCGGTGCGTATCTCGAGCACGATCGAGAACGCGGGCCAGTGCACCCACGTGCGCCACCTGGTGGCACCGCAGGCGACCCTCGACGACTGCGAGAAGATCTACGACACTGCGCACGTGATGGACTCGCCGCTGGAGTCGATCCGTGCCGGGTTCCGGTGTGACGGGTTCCTGCGTGGGGCACCCACGACGGCGGGGACGGACCCTGCGTACGAGGCACACCCTTCAATGCCTGCTGCGTACCGTGTCAACACGTCGCTGCCGCCTGACACGCTGGAGGAGAGTGGCGCCAGGGCTTCCTGGACGTGACGTCGGTGGCGTCGAAGGAGAAGCTGCAGAGCCGCGAGTTCCTGGACGAGCTGGCGGCGTGGCTGGTGCGCAACGGGCCCATCACGCTGTGTGTGAACGGTGACGACGACATCGCGCAGTACCTGTTCGAGCGCACCTCGATGACTGTGTACACCATCGGGTCTCTGGAGAAGCCTGGTCTGAACGTGAGCGCCCGCCCGCAGGAGCTGGAGGCGTTCGGCGAGTTCCCTGCCCGCCCCACGCTGTCGCGCTACACGAAGTTCCCCGTGCTGGTGCCGTCCACGGCTCCCGCCCTCAACACGGAGTACACGGCTGAGTACCTGCGCCAGGTGGGCGCACAGGCCTTCCCTGCCGAGTTCGCTCAGCTGAACACGCTGCACGGTGCGGCCAGCGAGGTGACGCGTGGCTACCTGCGCACCATCTTCGAGTTCCTGCAGGACGCGTGCGGGGCACACAACAACACCGGGTTCGAGCACGTCCGCACCGCTGTGGCGGGCTGGCAGCGCCCGCCCCTGAGCGGCACGGCGAGCGTGCTGCGTGTTGATGCCGTCACCTCGGTGGACGCCGTGGCGGTGTACCTGCTGCCGTACCTGGCCACGAACGCGAAGGAGTGTGTCGAGGTCAGCGTCGACCCCGCCAACACCGCCGTGCAGGCCCTGCTGGAGCAGCTGCCGCAGGTCACGTCCAACGTGGAGGACGCCGCCGCCTTCGAGGGCAAGCAGCGCGACCTGCCGCCCTACAACATCCAGCACCCGACCTACGACGGCAAGCCGACCGAGGGCGGTGCCCCCATGATCTCCTCCTTCCTGCTGCTGCTCTTCCCTGTGGGCCACGTCAAGTGCCTCACCCCCAACAACCACGACTTCGTGAAGCGCTGGAGCACCAGCCCGAAGTGGCTCGCCGTCCAGGCCTAGCACCACCCTACCTCACCCGCTCTTTTCCACCCTCCCGCATCCCTTCTGATGACCTGTTGTCGGCCCCTTGACCTTGTGTTCATCATCCGCTCTTCGTTGTCCCTGGCCGTCCTCCTTGAGGAGTGGCACGCCCGGAGCACCTCACCCGTCTCTGAGCCCTGTGCCTCATCCTCGAGTGGCCCTCGTGGCGATCCACACCTGGAGGTGCCTTGTGATGAAGCAGGGGACGCGTTCTGCGGCTGTTCCCACTCCACCATACCCGTGCTTGCTGTCTCTGCACGGCTCTCCCCATTGACCCGACTCCTCTTGTGTGGCCAGCTTGCCAAATGCATCTTTGGCTGCACTGTGCATGTGTTCCCAGTTCGACAAAGGGGGTGAACGCCAGCGCCTGTGGTTCCCTCTTTCCAGGAACCGTTGCCGATGCACTCAAAAGCTGGTTGAGGCTGACGTCTTGCTTCCACGCTGTTCCCATTGCCCCACCCTTCACCTGCAACGTTGTCTTTCCTCCTCTGGTGCTGTGGCTGTCTCTTCCTGACACCTGGTCTGGTTGGCCACTTGGTGCCTCTGTCGAGGTCCTCCACTGTGCATCCTTGGAACTGCAGCACGTGGCACGCAGCACAGCTGGCGTCCTGTGTGCCTCATGCGCTTAACCCCCCCTTCACCCTACACCTTGTGCCTGCCTCAATGTTCCGGTGCTCTTACTCCAGTGCCGCTGTCTTCCCCCCTCCTTCGTGTTGGTGATACACTACCCCCTGTCCGTCACTCTGCTGCACATTAGTCCTTCCCTTTCCTGGAGAGTGCAGCACAACCATATTTACCCATTACAATACGTCCCCCCGCGAATGGCTTCGCAGCTTGTGTGTGCTGTTCTGTGCTTTGACGCGCCCCACATCGTCGAGTGCGGTGCTTGTTTCGTGCCTGTTTGGCCCCCCTGCTGCTTCTGAGGCACCCTCGCGAAGTGCACGCCCATGCCCATGGAAATCAAACTGAATCGCGAACTACCCCACTCTAACTCTCCTGGGGAGGCTGCCTCTTGAGCCACATTTGCCATGTCTTTAGCTCATCACTGAGGGTGGTGCCACAGAGCGCTTCACGGCGCTCCTTTGGCAGGTGTCGTCTGGCTTGCACTCCATTGGTTTTTCTCGACCAGGACTCTGCGGTGCCCTGCCGTGTGTAGCGTAGTCGTGGAGTCTGCTTTGTGGGACACCATCCCGGAAGAATGCAGGGAGTGTGAATTGGCATTTGTCCGCGATGTTTGGAGTATACAATGGGACCTTGAGGGTCGCCTCGAGGAGGCCTGCATATTGTAGGTCCTGAGGGGTTGGGGGGGCGGAGGGGTGGTGGTGTGATTGCCATCTGCCTTGTGCTCCAGGCAAAGAGTGTTGCGGGCGGCAAGGCAGTGAGTCTCAGACGAAAGGGAGTCACCCCCCTCATCCCCTGCCCACATTGTCATAGCTAACCAGGAAATCACTGACCGTGGCACTGAGTTCCGGACAGCACAGTCATAAAAGACCCAAGGAGGAGGTGGACGTCCCGGACGGTCAAGGACTGGCAGTGTCCGGAGACATGTTTTCACGACGACCATTTTGTAAATACGTCACCCACACTCATCCACCCTGCAGTTAGCAATCCAGAAGCAAATAAGAAGCAAGATGCAGACGGCCAAGACGACGTCGCGCGTGCTCGCGCAGGGGCGCAGGGCGTTCGGGAGCGACCCCGAGGGTCTGCGCCTGGCGGACGAGGTTGCGAAGGTGCAGGAGTTCTTCGACCTGCCGCGTTTCAACAAGACGGAGCGGACGTGGTCTGCGGAGGATGTTGCGCGCCTGCGCGGGACGTTCCCGGAGACGAGCAAGCGCTACCACCTGGCCAACGAGTCGGCGAAGAAGGCGTGGTCCATGTTCGGGAAGAACTGGGACAACAAGGAGACGACGTGGACGTACGGGTGCCTCGACCCCGTCCAGATCACCCAGATGGTGAAGTCTGTGCCGACGATCTACGTGAGCGGGTGGCAGTCGTCGTCGACGTGCTCCACGTCGAACGAGCCCGGTCCGGACCTGGCGGACTACCCGATGGACACGGTGCCCAACAAGGTGGACCAGCTGTTCCGCGCGCTGATGTTCCACGACCGGAAGCAGGCCCTGGCGCGCAGCCAGATGACGGAGGCGGAGCGCCGCGCGACCCCCATTGTGGACTACTTCGCCCCCATCATCGCGGACGGTGACACGGGGCACGGCGGTGTGTCGGCCGTGATGAAGCTGGCGAAGATGATGGCTGAGGCGGGTGCCGCGGGTATCCACCTGGAGGACCAGAAGGCGGGGACGAAGAAGTGCGGTCACATGGGCGGGAAGGTGCTGGTGTCGATCCAGGAGCACGTGGAGCGGTTGAAGGCTGCGCGTCTGCAGTTCGACGTGATGGGGACGCAGACCCTGGTGGTGGGGCGCACGGACGCGGACTCCGCGCAGTTCCTGGACAACAACATCGACACGCGTGACCACCCCTTCATCATGGGGACGCGCAACAAGGACCTGCCCAACCTGGTGGACGCCCTGCGTGACATGGAGAAGGCGCGCCTGTCGCCTGAGGAGATGATGAAGGCACAGACGGTGTGGGGTGAGAAGGCGAACCTGATGACCTTCGGGGAGGCTGTGACGGAGGAGATCAAGAAGCTGGGGAAGACGGACGCGTCCATCAAGGAGGCGCTGGCGACGTGGGAGGCGAACTACACGGACCTGGGCCACGTGGAGCAGCGCGAGCTGGCGCGTGACCTGGGTGTGGAGCTGTACTGGTCGTGGTACAAGCCCCGCACGCGTGAGGGGTACTACCGTGTCCTGAGCGGGATGGACCTGTGCATTCAGCGTGCCAAGGCGTTCGCCCCGCACGCCGACCTGATCTGGATGGAGACCGACACCCCGAACGTGGAGCAGGCGGCGAAGTTCGCGGCTGGCGTGCACGCCAAGCACCCGAACCAGTACCTGGCCTACAACCTGTCCCCCTCGTTCAACTGGGACGTGTCGGGCCTGTCGGACGCGGGCATGGAGTCCTTCACGCGCGACATCGGTCGCCACGGGTTCGTGTGGCAGTTCTGCACCCTCGCGGGTCTGCACAGCAACGCCCTCGGGACGGACCTGTTCACGCGCGACTACGCCGAGCGTGGCATGCGCGCCTACGTGGAGCGCATCCAGCGCGAGGAGCGCGCCCACGGCGTCGACACCCTGACCCACCAGAAGTGGAGCGGTGCCCAGGTCGTCGACTTCCAGTCGGGTCTGGTCAACAACCTGACCTCCACCGGCATCATGAGCCAGGGTGTGACGGAGGACCAGTTCAAGGAGACGAAGAAGGCGGCACACGACGCCGAGCACTCCGAGGCCCCGTCTTCCCGCCAGCGCAAGTTCGCCAGCTCGCTGGAGGAGCCCCGCACCCCGGACTTCGTCTTCGACGACGAGTTCGACGCCAAGAAGGCATAAACTGCATGTAGCGATGGCAGTGACAGCAGCAGCACCAGCAGCAACAACATCAACAACACCAACGCCCACTCAGCAGCTGCAGTGTGTCGGCACCCACCCGCTTGATCCTCCACACCTGGCAAGGGTGCCGCCATCCACGTCTTTGCAGCCGCACCCTCACTGCCACTGGGTCGTGCATCGCGCCAAACAGCACGCCACTGCGTGCTGTTGACCCTGTTGTGGCCGTGTCGGGACCACGTGTGAGCGCTGCGTTCACACCTCATCACAGAACATAGAACCGAATCCATTACGCACCCACTGCATCATGCAGGGTTGCGGCGTGTGCTGACAGCGCACCGCCCGTATCCCTACTTCTGAATTGTTGTTTTCCCTGCCCCGTCCTGTGTGGCACAGCGGTCCTGACGGGGCTTGCTGTGCCTGGGATGGACAGCGCGCTATGACTCTTCTATTCCATTACGACACCCCATCCCCTCCCTTGTTTTGTTTTCTCTTCGGCGGCAGTGGTTCCCTTCCCTCCACCGCTACAAACCCTCCTGCATTGCCCCCATTGAGGGATGCTTCATGTGCAGACTGTGTTTGTGCGGCTGTCTGTTTCAAACTATGGCCACAACAAATCTCCAACAAAAGGACGCCGTTTGGCAACGGCAATGTGCCTCCTTCTGCCTGTACACCCCGTGCGTCAGGCAGTGTGAAGGCAGTACTGAACAATACTCCTCGTAAAACGTACAGCGGTGTGCACGCCAGCTGCTCTGGTCCATTTGCTCGTGTCGGAGCACGTCTGGCTGCTGCACGGCTGAATGAAATTGTGGTGCTGCCCAGCAGTGCTGTGCAGAGTACTTTTTCCGAAAACGTCATTTTCCACCCTGCGGCAGCGGCGCTCCTCCGCCGTTGCCGCGGCACCCTTCTCCTCCACATGCCACGCCGCCGAGTCCCCTTCCTACCTGTCACCCCAGCCTGCTAGCAGGCGGCGGCACCTGTGTGCCACACGCCTTGTGCCTCCACACACCCCACGCACCCACACCCCGCACATCGTAAGCACAGCTTGTTCGGATGCCGTGTCTGCCTGCAGCCATCGAGCATCCAACGCGCCTGCTGTGGTGTGCAGCGGCTGTGCCGTGCATGGCGGAGGCCTCCCACCCCACCCCAGCATGCGATGTTTCGCCTTTCGTGCCCCTCCCTGGAGGGTGCTGTTGAGGAAACCATGTGCTCCATGTGAACGTCAGGGCGGAGTGCTGCTGCTCGGCCCTCAAGGGTCCCAGCGCCATGCAGCCACGAACAACGCGACAAACGTTGACATCGAGTGACTGTGTTGAGTCTGTGAGCGTGTGAGTCTGTGTGAGTCTGATTCCAGAGAGAGACGGAGAGAGTTGCCGGAGATGTATACCAAGGCACATGTGTCGGGTGCACTGCCGCACACCGCATCTGATGTGGCTGCGGCACGTGCAACCCATCCCCACTTGCCCACCCGTTCGTGCCGAGCATCCGGCCGAATGGGAAGCCACTCTTGTTGGAGGGCGGGCCGCAGTGGGCTGCAGTCGGACAGCAGCGAGTTGCACAAGATAACACACGACGCAGCAGCGCTGTCTCCTCCTCCTTCCCCCCCCCCCTCTCCCCACTTCCCAACAGACTCTCCCGCCGCCGTCCCTCTTTTTCGCCCAGCAACCCGCAAAGGCAGGTTTGCAGGTAATCGCATTGACGACACCCCTGCAGCCGCCTGCATCCTCCCCACCTCCATCACACTCACTCTTCTCACAGTCATGACACCCCCCGCTGAGCCTTTTCGATGCGACCCATGAGTCCACCTTGCTTCCCCTGATATTGCGTCACCAGATTCCGTCCCGATGTCTGTTGCCTGCAAAGCCCATCTTTCACCTCCACTTTCATTTTTTGCACCACGTCGGACTGCATGATGCCAGCGGCATCACTTCTTGGGCTGTGCACCTTATGCCGGCATCGAAGCCTCTCGATGCCCTGCCACTCAGGCCTGCGGTGTACATCCCGCATTGTCGCGTCCAGCGCAGTCATGCGTGCTTCTGCCTACTGTCTGCCATTCGTGCCGGGGCTCTTCAGCCACCGACTGAGACAGCGCCTCTCACAGAGACAACGGAGCAGGTCCGCAGGACCCCGAAGGGAGCCCTGCATGGGGGTGTCACCCAGGCAAGCACCCAGTAGTGTGCTGGGGGGTGATGGGTGACTGAGCTGGCCGCGGGGCTGCAGGGGGAGTATGTGGAACATCACCGACTCATCCAAGCCCGCAGCGCAGTGTGCACACTGCGTCGACGGGCCGGCATTGCCCCCTGGGTGTTTGCCCGGCAGAGGGACTGCCCATTGGAGCTGCCCTGATGCCCGGCGTCACACAGGATGCCATGCAGGTCTGCCGGCCCCACCTGACCCCAGGAGCTGAATTTCCAGCTTGAGGTGCCACCCACAGATGAGATCCTGTGGCGACAGTTGGGCAGCGCCAGTCGATGTTGTTCAGCGATGGGCCCTGAAAAAGCTCCCTGGCGCAGCCCTGGGTGGGGTGTCAGGTGGCTTTGGAGGGGCAGAGTGCCTGGCCTGGTCATAGGGCAGTCGTCGGCGGGGCGGACCCAGCTAAAGGAAATAGACACGGGAAGGGGATCGATGCATAAATAAGGAAGGGTGGTCCTCTCCATGTGGGCCAAGAGAAGGCAAGGTAGAACGGAAGGCAGCACTGCCAACCCCGCCTGACGTGGTTAATTCCTGGGTTGCGGCGAAACCACCGCCGGAACCCCGCAGACAGCTCCACGTCCACCTCGCTTGCCCAGAGGAGAGCTTCTCGGTGCTGCATTCGCGAATGCGAATCACAAGCTGGACGGAGCCGCTTCCCATGTCCTTACTGGCACGAATCTTGAGTCCAGATGTGGAAGAAGTGGTGGCAATTGCATCTTCAGGCACAACGGGAGGGGGGGTGGGTGATGCGGGAGCTGGAAGGCATAAGGTGTCGTGACAGCCGTGCTGCAATTCCTGCATGGGCCCGACACAAACACAGAATCACAGACCACGGAGTACACACGGAGCACCGCACACGCACAACACAACCTACACTCATCCACCCTGCAGTTAGCAATCCAGAAGCAAATAAGAAGCAAGATGCAGACGGCCAAGACGACGTCGCGCGTGCTCGCGCAGGGTCGCAGGGCGTTCGGGAGCGACCCCGAGGGTCTGCGCCTGGCGGACGAGGTTGCGAAGGTGCAGGAGTTCTTCGACCTGCCGCGTTTCAACAAGACGGAGCGGACGTGGTCTGCGGAGGATGTTGCGCGCCTGCGCGGGACGTTCCCGGAGACGAGCAAGCGCTACCACCTGGCCAACGAGTCGGCGAAGAAGGCGTGGTCCATGTTCGGGAAGAACTGGGACAACAAGGAGACGACGTGGACGTACGGGTGCCTCGACCCCGTCCAGATCACCCAGATGGTGAAGTCTGTGCCGACGATCTACGTGAGCGGGTGGCAGTCGTCGTCGACGTGCTCCACGTCGAACGAGCCCGGTCCGGACCTGGCGGACTACCCGATGGACACGGTGCCCAACAAGGTGGACCAGCTGTTCCGCGCGCTGATGTTCCACGACCGGAAGCAGGCCCTGGCGCGCAGCCAGATGACGGAGGCGGAGCGCCGCGCGACCCCCATTGTGGACTACTTCGCCCCCATCATCGCGGACGGTGACACGGGGCACGGCGGTGTGTCGGCCGTGATGAAGCTGGCGAAGATGATGGCTGAGGCGGGTGCCGCGGGTATCCACCTGGAGGACCAGAAGGCGGGGACGAAGAAGTGCGGTCACATGGGCGGGAAGGTGCTGGTGTCGATCCAGGAGCACGTGGAGCGGTTGAAGGCTGCGCGTCTGCAGTTCGACGTGATGGGGACGCAGACCCTGGTGGTGGGGCGCACGGACGCGGACTCCGCGCAGTTCCTGGACAACAACATCGACACGCGTGACCACCCCTTCATCATGGGGACGCGCAACAAGGACCTGCCCAACCTGGTGGACGCCCTGCGTGACATGGAGAAGGCGCGCCTGTCGCCTGAGGAGATGATGAAGGCACAGACGGTGTGGGGTGAGAAGGCGAACCTGATGACCTTCGGGGAGGCTGTGACGGAGGAGATCAAGAAGCTGGGGAAGACGGACGCGTCCATCAAGGAGGCGCTGGCGACGTGGGAGGCGAACTACACGGACCTGGGCCACGTGGAGCAGCGCGAGCTGGCGCGTGACCTGGGTGTGGAGCTGTACTGGTCGTGGTACAAGCCCCGCACGCGTGAGGGGTACTACCGTGTCCTGAGCGGGATGGACCTGTGCATTCAGCGTGCCAAGGCGTTCGCCCCGCACGCCGACCTGATCTGGATGGAGACCGACACCCCGAACGTGGAGCAGGCGGCGAAGTTCGCGGCTGGCGTGCACGCCAAGCACCCGAACCAGTACCTGGCCTACAACCTGTCCCCCTCGTTCAACTGGGACGTGTCGGGCCTGTCGGACGCGGGCATGGAGTCCTTCACGCGCGACATCGGTCGCCACGGGTTCGTGTGGCAGTTCTGCACCCTCGCGGGTCTGCACAGCAACGCCCTCGGGACGGACCTGTTCACGCGCGACTACGCCGAGCGTGGCATGCGCGCCTACGTGGAGCGCATCCAGCGCGAGGAGCGCGCCCACGGCGTCGACACCCTGACCCACCAGAAGTGGAGCGGTGCCCAGGTCGTCGACTTCCAGTCGGGTCTGGTCAACAACCTGACCTCCACCGGCATCATGAGCCAGGGTGTGACGGAGGACCAGTTCAAGGAGACGAAGAAGGCGGCACACGACGCCGAGCACTCCGAGGCCCCGTCTTCCCGCCAGCGCAAGTTCGCCAGCTCGCTGGAGGAGCCCCGCACCCCGGACTTCGTCTTCGACGACGAGTTCGACGCCAAGAAGGCATAAACTGCATGTAGCGATGGCAGTGACAGCAGCAGCACCAGCAGCAACAACATCAACAACACCAACGCCCACTCAGCAGCTGCAGTGTGTCGGCACCCACCCGCTTGATCCTCCACACCTGGCAAGGGTGCCGCCATCCACGTCTTTGCAGCCGCACCCTCACTGCCACTGGGTCGTGCATCGCGCCAAACAGCACGCCACTGCGTGCTGTTGACCCTGTTGTGGCCGTGTCGGGACCACGTGTGAGCGCTGCGTTCACACCTCATCACAGAACATAGAACCGAATCCATTACGCACCCACTGCATCATGCAGGGTTGCGGCGTGTGCTGACAGCGCACCGCCCGTATCCCTACTTCTGAATTGTTGTTTTCCCTGCCCCGTCCTGTGTGGCACAGCGGTCCTGACGGGGCTTGCTGTGCCTGGGATGGACAGCGCGCTATGACTCTTCTATTCCATTACGACACCCCATCCCCTCCCTTGTTTTGTTTTCTCTTCGGCGGCAGTGGTTCCCTTCCCTCCACCGCTACAAACCCTCCTGCATTGCCCCCATTGAGGGATGCTTCATGTGCAGACTGTGTTTGTGCGGCTGTCTGTTTCAAACTATGGCCACAACAAATCTCCAACAAAAGGACGCCGTTTGGCAACGGCAATGTGCCTCCTTCTGCCTGTACACCCCGTGCGTCAGGCAGTGTGAAGGCAGTACTGAACAATACTCCTCGTAAAACGTACAGCGGTGTGCACGCCAGCTGCTCTGGTCCATTTGCTCGTGTCGGAGCACGTCTGGCTGCTGCACGGCTGAATGAAATTGTGGTGCTGCCCAGCAGTGCTGTGCAGAGTACTTTTTCCGAAAACGTCATTTTCCACCCTGCGGCAGCGGCGCTCCTCCGCCGTTGCCGCGGCACCCTTCTCCTCCACATGCCACGCCGCCGAGTCCCCTTCCTACCTGTCACCCCAGCCTGCTAGCAGGCGGCGGCACCTGTGTGCCACACGCCTTGTGCCTCCACACACCCCACGCACCCACACCCCGCACATCGTAAGCACAGCTTGTTCGGATGCCGTGTCTGCCTGCAGCCATCGAGCATCCAACGCGCCTGCTGTGGTGTGCAGCGGCTGTGCCGTGCATGGCGGAGGCCTCCCACCCCACCCCAGCATGCGATGTTTCGCCTTTCGTGCCCCTCCCTGGAGGGTGCTGTTGAGGAAACCATGTGCTCCATGTGAACGTCAGGGCGGAGTGCTGCTGCTCGGCCCTCAAGGGTCCCAGCGCCATGCAGCCACGAACAACGCGACAAACGTTGACATCGAGTGACTGTGTTGAGTCTGTGAGCGTGTGAGTCTGTGTGAGTCTGATTCCAGAGAGAGACGGAGAGAGTTGCCGGAGATGTATACCAAGGCACATGTGTCGGGTGCACTGCCGCACACCGCATCTGATGTGGCTGCGGCACGTGCAACCCATCCCCACTTGCCCACCCGTTCGTGCCGAGCATCCGGCCGAATGGGAAGCCACTCTTGTTGGAGGGCGGGCCGCAGTGGGCTGCAGTCGGACAGCAGCGAGTTGCACAAGATAACACACGACGCAGCAGCGCTGTCTCCTCCTCCTTCCCCCCCCCCCTCTCCCCACTTCCCAACAGACTCTCCCGCCGCCGTCCCTCTTTTTCGCCCAGCAACCCGCAAAGGCAGGTTTGCAGGTAATCGCATTGACGACACCCCTGCAGCCGCCTGCATCCTCCCCACCTCCATCACACTCACTCTTCTCACAGTCATGACACCCCCCGCTGAGCCTTTTCGATGCGACCCATGAGTCCACCTTGCTTCCCCTGATATTGCGTCACCAGATTCCGTCCCGATGTCTGTTGCCTGCAAAGCCCATCTTTCACCTCCACTTTCATTTTTTGCACCACGTCGGACTGCATGATGCCAGCGGCATCACTTCTTGGGCTGTGCACCTTATGCCGGCATCGAAGCCTCTCGATGCCCTGCCACTCAGGCCTGCGGTGTACATCCCGCATTGTCGCGTCCAGCGCAGTCATGCGTGCTTCTGCCTACTGTCTGCCATTCGTGCCGGGGCTCTTCAGCCACCGACTGAGACAGCGCCTCTCACAGAGACAACGGAGCAGGTCCGCAGGACCCCGAAGGGAGCCCTGCATGGGGGTGTCACCCAGGCAAGCACCCAGTAGTGTGCTGGGGGGTGATGGGTGACTGAGCTGGCCGCGGGGCTGCAGGGGGAGTATGTGGAACATCACCGACTCATCCAAGCCCGCAGCGCAGTGTGCACACTGCGTCGACGGGCCGGCATTGCCCCCTGGGTGTTTGCCCGGCAGAGGGACTGCCCATTGGAGCTGCCCTGATGCCCGGCGTCACACAGGATGCCATGCAGGTCTGCCGGCCCCACCTGACCCCAGGAGCTGAATTTCCAGCTTGAGGTGCCACCCACAGATGAGATCCTGTGGCGACAGTTGGGCAGCGCCAGTCGATGTTGTTCAGCGATGGGCCCTGAAAAAGCTCCCTGGCGCAGCCCTGGGTGGGGTGTCAGGTGGCTTTGGAGGGGCAGAGTGCCTGGCCTGGTCATAGGGCAGTCGTCGGCGGGGCGGACCCAGCTAAAGGAAATAGACACGGGAAGGGGATCGATGCATAAATAAGGAAGGGTGGTCCTCTCCATGTGGGCCAAGAGAAGGCAAGGTAGAACGGAAGGCAGCACTGCCAACCCCGCCTGACGTGGTTAATTCCTGGGTTGCGGCGAAACCACCGCCGGAACCCCGCAGACAGCTCCACGTCCACCTCGCTTGCCCAGAGGAGAGCTTCTCGGTGCTGCATTCGCGAATGCGAATCACAAGCTGGACGGAGCCGCTTCCCATGTCCTTACTGGCACGAATCTTGAGTCCAGATGTGGAAGAAGTGGTGGCAATTGCATCTTCAGGCACAACGGGAGGGGGGGTGGGTGATGCGGGAGCTGGAAGGCATAAGGTGTCGTGACAGCCGTGCTGCAATTCCTGCATGGGCCCGACACAAACACAGAATCACAGACCACGGAGTACACACGGAGCACCGCACACGCACAACACAACCTACACTCATCCACCCTGCAGTTAGCAATCCAGAAGCAAATAAGAAGCAAGATGCAGACGGCCAAGACGACGTCGCGCGTGCTCGCGCAGGGTCGCAGGGCGTTCGGGAGCGACCCCGAGGGTCTGCGCCTGGCGGACGAGGTTGCGAAGGTGCAGGAGTTCTTCGACCTGCCGCGTTTCAACAAGACGGAGCGGACGTGGTCTGCGGAGGATGTTGCGCGCCTGCGCGGGACGTTCCCGGAGACGAGCAAGCGCTACCACCTGGCCAACGAGTCGGCGAAGAAGGCGTGGTCCATGTTCGGGAAGAACTGGGACAACAAGGAGACGACGTGGACGTACGGGTGCCTCGACCCCGTCCAGATCACCCAGATGGTGAAGTCTGTGCCGACGATCTACGTGAGCGGGTGGCAGTCGTCGTCGACGTGCTCCACGTCGAACGAGCCCGGTCCGGACCTGGCGGACTACCCGATGGACACGGTGCCCAACAAGGTGGACCAGCTGTTCCGCGCGCTGATGTTCCACGACCGGAAGCAGGCCCTGGCGCGCAGCCAGATGACGGAGGCGGAGCGCCGCGCGACCCCCATTGTGGACTACTTCGCCCCCATCATCGCGGACGGTGACACGGGGCACGGCGGTGTGTCGGCCGTGATGAAGCTGGCGAAGATGATGGCTGAGGCGGGTGCCGCGGGTATCCACCTGGAGGACCAGAAGGCGGGGACGAAGAAGTGCGGTCACATGGGCGGGAAGGTGCTGGTGTCGATCCAGGAGCACGTGGAGCGGTTGAAGGCTGCGCGTCTGCAGTTCGACGTGATGGGGACGCAGACCCTGGTGGTGGGGCGCACGGACGCGGACTCCGCGCAGTTCCTGGACAACAACATCGACACGCGTGACCACCCCTTCATCATGGGGACGCGCAACAAGGACCTGCCCAACCTGGTGGACGCCCTGCGTGACATGGAGAAGGCGCGCCTGTCGCCTGAGGAGATGATGAAGGCACAGACGGTGTGGGGTGAGAAGGCGAACCTGATGACCTTCGGGGAGGCTGTGACGGAGGAGATCAAGAAGCTGGGGAAGACGGACGCGTCCATCAAGGAGGCGCTGGCGACGTGGGAGGCGAACTACACGGACCTGGGCCACGTGGAGCAGCGCGAGCTGGCGCGTGACCTGGGTGTGGAGCTGTACTGGTCGTGGTACAAGCCCCGCACGCGTGAGGGGTACTACCGTGTCCTGAGCGGGATGGACCTGTGCATTCAGCGTGCCAAGGCGTTCGCCCCGCACGCCGACCTGATCTGGATGGAGACCGACACCCCGAACGTGGAGCAGGCGGCGAAGTTCGCGGCTGGCGTGCACGCCAAGCACCCGAACCAGTACCTGGCCTACAACCTGTCCCCCTCGTTCAACTGGGACGTGTCGGGCCTGTCGGACGCGGGCATGGAGTCCTTCACGCGCGACATCGGTCGCCACGGGTTCGTGTGGCAGTTCTGCACCCTCGCGGGTCTGCACAGCAACGCCCTCGGGACGGACCTGTTCACGCGCGACTACGCCGAGCGTGGCATGCGCGCCTACGTGGAGCGCATCCAGCGCGAGGAGCGCGCCCACGGCGTCGACACCCTGACCCACCAGAAGTGGAGCGGTGCCCAGGTCGTCGACTTCCAGTCGGGTCTGGTCAACAACCTGACCTCCACCGGCATCATGAGCCAGGGTGTGACGGAGGACCAGTTCAAGGAGACGAAGAAGGCGGCACACGACGCCGAGCACTCCGAGGCCCCGTCTTCCCGCCAGCGCAAGTTCGCCAGCTCGCTGGAGGAGCCCCGCACCCCGGACTTCGTCTTCGACGACGAGTTCGACGCCAAGAAGGCATAAACTGCATGTAGCGATGGCAGTGACAGCAGCAGCACCAGCAGCAACAACATCAACAACACCAACGCCCACTCAGCAGCTGCAGTGTGTCGGCACCCACCCGCTTGATCCTCCACACCTGGCAAGGGTGCCGCCATCCACGTCTTTGCAGCCGCACCCTCACTGCCACTGGGTCGTGCATCGCGCCAAACAGCACGCCACTGCGTGCTGTTGACCCTGTTGTGGCCGTGTCGGGACCACGTGTGAGCGCTGCGTTCACACCTCATCACAGAACATAGAACCGAATCCATTACGCACCCACTGCATCATGCAGGGTTGCGGCGTGTGCTGACAGCGCACCGCCCGTATCCCTACTTCTGAATTGTTGTTTTCCCTGCCCCGTCCTGTGTGGCACAGCGGTCCTGACGGGGCTTGCTGTGCCTGGGATGGACAGCGCGCTATGACTCTTCTATTCCATTACGACACCCCATCCCCTCCCTTGTTTTGTTTTCTCTTCGGCGGCAGTGGTTCCCTTCCCTCCACCGCTACAAACCCTCCTGCATTGCCCCCATTGAGGGATGCTTCATGTGCAGACTGTGTTTGTGCGGCTGTCTGTTTCAAACTATGGCCACAACAAATCTCCAACAAAAGGACGCCGTTTGGCAACGGCAATGTGCCTCCTTCTGCCTGTACACCCCGTGCGTCAGGCAGTGTGAAGGCAGTACTGAACAATACTCCTCGTAAAACGTACAGCGGTGTGCACGCCAGCTGCTCTGGTCCATTTGCTCGTGTCGGAGCACGTCTGGCTGCTGCACGGCTGAATGAAATTGTGGTGCTGCCCAGCAGTGCTGTGCAGAGTACTTTTTCCGAAAACGTCATTTTCCACCCTGCGGCAGCGGCGCTCCTCCGCCGTTGCCGCGGCACCCTTCTCCTCCACATGCCACGCCGCCGAGTCCCCTTCCTACCTGTCACCCCAGCCTGCTAGCAGGCGGCGGCACCTGTGTGCCACACGCCTTGTGCCTCCACACACCCCACGCACCCACACCCCGCACATCGTAAGCACAGCTTGTTCGGATGCCGTGTCTGCCTGCAGCCATCGAGCATCCAACGCGCCTGCTGTGGTGTGCAGCGGCTGTGCCGTGCATGGCGGAGGCCTCCCACCCCACCCCAGCATGCGATGTTTCGCCTTTCGTGCCCCTCCCTGGAGGGTGCTGTTGAGGAAACCATGTGCTCCATGTGAACGTCAGGGCGGAGTGCTGCTGCTCGGCCCTCAAGGGTCCCAGCGCCATGCAGCCACGAACAACGCGACAAACGTTGACATCGAGTGACTGTGTTGAGTCTGTGAGCGTGTGAGTCTGTGTGAGTCTGATTCCAGAGAGAGACGGAGAGAGTTGCCGGAGATGTATACCAAGGCACATGTGTCGGGTGCACTGCCGCACACCGCATCTGATGTGGCTGCGGCACGTGCAACCCATCCCCACTTGCCCACCCGTTCGTGCCGAGCATCCGGCCGAATGGGAAGCCACTCTTGTTGGAGGGCGGGCCGCAGTGGGCTGCAGTCGGACAGCAGCGAGTTGCACAAGATAACACACGACGCAGCAGCGCTGTCTCCTCCTCCTTCCCCCCCCCCCTCTCCCCACTTCCCAACAGACTCTCCCGCCGCCGTCCCTCTTTTTCGCCCAGCAACCCGCAAAGGCAGGTTTGCAGGTAATCGCATTGACGACACCCCTGCAGCCGCCTGCATCCTCCCCACCTCCATCACACTCACTCTTCTCACAGTCATGACACCCCCCGCTGAGCCTTTTCGATGCGACCCATGAGTCCACCTTGCTTCCCCTGATATTGCGTCACCAGATTCCGTCCCGATGTCTGTTGCCTGCAAAGCCCATCTTTCACCTCCACTTTCATTTTTTGCACCACGTCGGACTGCATGATGCCAGCGGCATCACTTCTTGGGCTGTGCACCTTATGCCGGCATCGAAGCCTCTCGATGCCCTGCCACTCAGGCCTGCGGTGTACATCCCGCATTGTCGCGTCCAGCGCAGTCATGCGTGCTTCTGCCTACTGTCTGCCATTCGTGCCGGGGCTCTTCAGCCACCGACTGAGACAGCGCCTCTCACAGAGACAACGGAGCAGGTCCGCAGGACCCCGAAGGGAGCCCTGCATGGGGGTGTCACCCAGGCAAGCACCCAGTAGTGTGCTGGGGGGTGATGGGTGACTGAGCTGGCCGCGGGGCTGCAGGGGGAGTATGTGGAACATCACCGACTCATCCAAGCCCGCAGCGCAGTGTGCACACTGCGTCGACGGGCCGGCATTGCCCCCTGGGTGTTTGCCCGGCAGAGGGACTGCCCATTGGAGCTGCCCTGATGCCCGGCGTCACACAGGATGCCATGCAGGTCTGCCGGCCCCACCTGACCCCAGGAGCTGAATTTCCAGCTTGAGGTGCCACCCACAGATGAGATCCTGTGGCGACAGTTGGGCAGCGCCAGTCGATGTTGTTCAGCGATGGGCCCTGAAAAAGCTCCCTGGCGCAGCCCTGGGTGGGGTGTCAGGTGGCTTTGGAGGGGCAGAGTGCCTGGCCTGGTCATAGGGCAGTCGTCGGCGGGGCGGACCCAGCTAAAGGAAATAGACACGGGAAGGGGATCGATGCATAAATAAGGAAGGGTGG
The DNA here is from genome assembly GCA_963210315.1 of Rhynchopus euleeides. Taxonomy (NCBI): domain Eukaryota; phylum Euglenozoa; class Diplonemea; order Diplonemida; family Diplonemidae; genus Rhynchopus; species Rhynchopus euleeides. The sequence continues at coordinate 915,451 of OY723249.1, read as the reverse complement.
TCCTCTCCATGTGGGCCAAGAGAAGGCAAGGTAGAACGGAAGGCAGCACTGCCAACCCCGCCTGACGTGGTTAATTCCTGGGTTGCGGCGAAACCACCGCCGGAACCCCGCAGACAGCTCCACGTCCACCTCGCTTGCCCAGAGGAGAGCTTCTCGGTGCTGCATTCGCGAATGCGAATCACAAGCTGGACGGAGCCGCTTCCCATGTCCTTACTGGCACGAATCTTGAGTCCAGATGTGGAAGAAGTGGTGGCAATTGCATCTTCAGGCACAACGGGAGGGGGGGTGGGTGATGCGGGAGCTGGAAGGCATAAGGTGTCGTGACAGCCGTGCTGCAATTCCTGCATGGGCCCGACACAAACACAGAATCACAGACCACGGAGTACACACGGAGCACCGCACACGCACAACACAACCTACACTCATCCACCCTGCAGTTAGCAATCCAGAAGCAAATAAGAAGCAAGATGCAGACGGCCAAGACGACGTCGCGCGTGCTCGCGCAGGGTCGCAGGGCGTTCGGGAGCGACCCCGAGGGTCTGCGCCTGGCGGACGAGGTTGCGAAGGTGCAGGAGTTCTTCGACCTGCCGCGTTTCAACAAGACGGAGCGGACGTGGTCTGCGGAGGATGTTGCGCGCCTGCGCGGGACGTTCCCGGAGACGAGCAAGCGCTACCACCTGGCCAACGAGTCGGCGAAGAAGGCGTGGTCCATGTTCGGGAAGAACTGGGACAACAAGGAGACGACGTGGACGTACGGGTGCCTCGACCCCGTCCAGATCACCCAGATGGTGAAGTCTGTGCCGACGATCTACGTGAGCGGGTGGCAGTCGTCGTCGACGTGCTCCACGTCGAACGAGCCCGGTCCGGACCTGGCGGACTACCCGATGGACACGGTGCCCAACAAGGTGGACCAGCTGTTCCGCGCGCTGATGTTCCACGACCGGAAGCAGGCCCTGGCGCGCAGCCAGATGACGGAGGCGGAGCGCCGCGCGACCCCCATTGTGGACTACTTCGCCCCCATCATCGCGGACGGTGACACGGGGCACGGCGGTGTGTCGGCCGTGATGAAGCTGGCGAAGATGATGGCTGAGGCGGGTGCCGCGGGTATCCACCTGGAGGACCAGAAGGCGGGGACGAAGAAGTGCGGTCACATGGGCGGGAAGGTGCTGGTGTCGATCCAGGAGCACGTGGAGCGGTTGAAGGCTGCGCGTCTGCAGTTCGACGTGATGGGGACGCAGACCCTGGTGGTGGGGCGCACGGACGCGGACTCCGCGCAGTTCCTGGACAACAACATCGACACGCGTGACCACCCCTTCATCATGGGGACGCGCAACAAGGACCTGCCCAACCTGGTGGACGCCCTGCGTGACATGGAGAAGGCGCGCCTGTCGCCTGAGGAGATGATGAAGGCACAGACGGTGTGGGGTGAGAAGGCGAACCTGATGACCTTCGGGGAGGCTGTGACGGAGGAGATCAAGAAGCTGGGGAAGACGGACGCGTCCATCAAGGAGGCGCTGGCGACGTGGGAGGCGAACTACACGGACCTGGGCCACGTGGAGCAGCGCGAGCTGGCGCGTGACCTGGGTGTGGAGCTGTACTGGTCGTGGTACAAGCCCCGCACGCGTGAGGGGTACTACCGTGTCCTGAGCGGGATGGACCTGTGCATTCAGCGTGCCAAGGCGTTCGCCCCGCACGCCGACCTGATCTGGATGGAGACCGACACCCCGAACGTGGAGCAGGCGGCGAAGTTCGCGGCTGGCGTGCACGCCAAGCACCCGAACCAGTACCTGGCCTACAACCTGTCCCCCTCGTTCAACTGGGACGTGTCGGGCCTGTCGGACGCGGGCATGGAGTCCTTCACGCGCGACATCGGTCGCCACGGGTTCGTGTGGCAGTTCTGCACCCTCGCGGGTCTGCACAGCAACGCCCTCGGGACGGACCTGTTCACACGCGACTACGCCGAGCGTGGCATGCGCGCCTACGTGGAGCGCATCCAGCGCGAGGAGCGCGCCCACGGCGTCGACACCCTGACCCACCAGAAGTGGAGCGGTGCCCAGGTCGTCGACTTCCAGTCGGGTCTGGTCAACAACCTGACCTCCACCGGCATCATGAGCCAGGGTGTGACGGAGGACCAGTTCAAGGAGACGAAGAAGGCGGCACACGACGCCGAGCACTCCGAGCCCCCGTCTTCCCGCCAGCGCAAGTTCACCAGCTCGCTGGGGGAGCCCCGCACCCCGGACTTCGTCTTCGACGACGAGTTCGACGCCAAGAAGGCATAAGCTGCACATACCGTCCACACTACTTCTGCCGCAACTGACCTACTGTGGCGCCTGCACTGCCCGACCGCCAGTGCCTCCTGCTGCCCAGTACACGTTTGCCTCCTGGTGACTCATGCGAAGAAGTGAATCCCTGTAGCTCCGGTTTCAGGCAGCACCGCCTGCGCGACTGCCGGCACCGAGCTTTTTATTTGCAATTTTGTTTTATTCCGCTGTGTGTCGACCTACCCCGTCCGACACGCATACTCCAAGCGACCGAAGGTGAAAAGATGACCGAAACGAACGCAGTCCCTCCTGCGACTGCCTGATATGCCTCCTTGTTTTTACGAACCCCCCTTCGTTTTGTTTTTCTCTCTTCGGCGGTACTGGGCTGTTCTCGTTTCCTGCTCCCGAGCGTGTCGCAGCGCCCCCTGCGTGGGATGCCTATCTGCGGCACAACTGTGAGCTCCTGCGGTGCGAATGACGGCACACATTGTCTGGGTGTCTGGGTACCGAGCCTCCAAAGCTGCAGCCCACACGCCTATGCAGGCCTCCTTTGCTCTCTTTCGTTCCCCTCGCCCTATTTTCTCCCAAGTGCCGCCGAGTTATTTTATATTTTGCACCGCCGAGTTTCCCTCGGCACTTCCCCGCATTTTCCCACCACTGGCCAAGCGTGTTTCAGTCGTGTGCGACCTGTTCGCTCTTTCGATGTGCCCCCCCAGACCCATCCCACGCGTTTCGGCCTCATTTTTTTTACCCCCCTCCCCCCAATTCCGAATCCCCAAAAAAGCAAACAGCAATTAGCAGATAGCGAACTGTCACAAAACGTTATTAATCTGGGTGACTTTTTGTGCCCTTGGAAGTGGGTACGGTCACCTCTTCTCTGGAGCAGTCTTCCACATGACCACCCGCCTTTGTCGCATGCCGAGGGCGGTGGGAAGCACTGTGAAAGGCTGTCTCGGAGAAGGCAAAACGTAATCCGGCTTTTGTTTCCCGGGGTTTTTTCCCGGGTTTGAACGTCGTATTTTTTTTGCTTTTTATCCCCCCCCCACACCCCTTCATTGTTCCGATTTCGAATTGTTTCGTGTTTTCGAACCGACTCGGGAGTGTTCTGGCAAGGGCTCTCCCAAAACAAAATACCCCCCCGGGAAAAAGTAACAAAGCCCCCTCCCCTCCTGATGTGGGGGGCGGGGGGAAGACAGAGGAAATGGAAAAAGAAGGAGATGAAAACCGCCAACACAAACCTGGCCGCATGGCTCCCGCACGCCCACCCCCACACCCACACCGCCCCCCTTGTCAATACACTTCCGCCACGTCAGCAGTGAACCGCCTTTTATAGCATGTGAAGGGCCTTCAAGGCGAACGGGTTCCTGCAACCTTCAACTATTGATGTGGAATATCCGGTGCTGTATGGTACTGCAACAGGGATCCTGTCCGGATTTGGTGCACACACGCACAACAGGTTTACCTTTATTACCGGAGTGCCCTCTCGGCCCTTCCTGAAGGGGAAGCGTCTCCATCACCTCACACGTGCACCCTGCTGTGCCGCACCAACCATATTCCTCTCCTTTCAGGCTTGGTGGCGCCATGGAGCCGCAGCTGGCAGCCCTGTTCGAGGCTTTGCGGGGCTCGGGCACGGGGACCGACAGCATGCGGCGGGAAGATGTCGACGAAATATCGACCATCACAGGCATGTCCATGAAAGCAAGCCGGAAGCTGCTGCGAAAATACCGTGGCAGCAAGGACGACGCGCTGCTGGCGTGGTACGACAAAGACGTCGACTCCTCCGCCCTCGAAGCAGCCAGCGACAGCGAGGCGGAAGAGGAGGTGGAGGTGTCACGTCAGGTCGACATCACCTGCGACTGGCCCCTCTTCCCCGACGTCGTCGAGTGGATCACCTCCACAAGCGGATGCCTCATCGACCTTGCCCATGTCCGCAAGCCGAAGGACCCACTCAGCCTCGTCCCCGCCGGCTCCTCTCCCGGCGAAATCCACCCCCCGGAAGTCCTCAACGTCCGTGTCCCTGTCACCAAGAAGGCGGCGACGCCTGAGGAGGAGGAGAAGGAGATCTTCACCTGCCTCTCCATCGGGCAGCCTGTCAGGGTCAGGCGGTATGTCAAGGAGATGAAGCAGAGCCGAGCAGGGTGGAAGGAGGATACGGAGTTTGACCAGAAGCGGCTGTGCGGGCGGCTGGGCATAATCAAGGCTGTGATGCGGCGCGACCTCACCGCGCGGGTCGAATTCAACGGCTTCGGCAGCGGGTGGTGGGACATCCGGTGGCTGGAGATCCTCCCCCAGCAGCTGTGCCTCCCCTCCGCCGCCGCCTGCTCGGGATACGCCAAGCTGCGCGGCGACAGCAAGCAGGTCAAGCTTGCCCTCCGCTGCATCGCACAGCTCACCACCTGCGTGCGGACCGGCTCCCTCGACGCCTTCCTGGGCCCCGTCTCCAAGGCTGTGGAGCAGGTTGTGCCCATCAGCCGAGGCGAGGTGGTGTGGCGTTCCCTCCTGCAGCCCGACGGGGAGATCCTGGGCTACCAGCTGTGCATCTGTGACCCGCGTGCCGTGGGGCCTGTGGCGCGCTGCATAGAGGGTGAGATGACGTGGAATCTCGACAAGCAGAGCGCTGTATCCGAAGAGGTTGTGACGCGTGTCGCAAAGCTGGCCCGTGCCAAGACAGGCTGTGTTGTCGTCTCCGCGCCGAAGGGTGAGACGAAGATGGATGCAGGCGCCATCGTCATCCGCAACCCGCGCTGCTGGGTTGGGGGGAACGCAGACGGGCTGGAGGGCCACCGCGTGGCCCCTGGTGTAGTGCTGGGGTGCGACCACGGCAGGGCCCAGGTCTTCTGGATGAACAGCAACGCCGTCGCCACACACCGGTGGGGGTTCGACGACACCTACGACTTCATCCTGATGCCCTGCTTCATCCCTGTGGGGCGCCTCCTCCTGGTGTTGGTGGGTATCGATCGCATCCCTGGCCTGACCTGGGAGATGCTTGTCAACGCCGCGCGCGAGTCTCTCACAATGGAGGGTGCCAACATCGTCCGCCAGGCCCTCAAGGACCCGGCATATAAATGGAACGGCGAGACGTTTGCGAACAAGATTGACACCGGAAAGCTGGCTCGCTCCATCGTCGACCTGCTGGTGGATGGGTGGGAGAAGGACGGCGTCCTGCCGCCCCCGCTTGTCTCCGATGACCTCACCGAGTTCCTCGGAGCCCTGCAGGGGCAGGCGGAGCCTGTCGGGGGGCATCTGGGGATCTGGCGTGAGGCGAAGGTGACAGTCCACCAGTTCTACTGCTCTAACCCTTCGCGGCGTGAGGGGCCCATCTGCCAGCACCCGGGGGGGGCGATACAGACGCCGCACTGGAGCTGCTGCGGGCAGCAGTCGAAGATGGGGTTCTGTCGGCAGACGGAGGTGAGAGACACTCCGCTGCATGAGCACACCCTTCGGGATTGGACCATGTCCATCATGTCGTGGGTGTGTGACAGGTGCAAGGTGAAGGCCGACCCGCAGCAGGGGCAGCGGTGGCGGTGCGACACCTGTGACTACGATCTGTGCGACCCCTGCCTGCACGACAGCCTGCGGGAGATCTGCAAGCAGCACATCGAGGTGCAGGATGTGGACTGCTCATCCTTCGTGGTGACCAGCGTGATGGACACAGAGATCCGTGTGGAGCAGCGGGGCGCTGCCTTCGTCATCACCCCTGCGGGGAGCAAGCCGCGCATCGTGAAGGAGGTTGTGTTTACACACGGCGACGATGGTGCGCAGCCCATTATCACATTCAGCGATCCTGATGGGGAGACGACACGCACCCTCACGGGGGGTGTGCACGGTTATTTCGTGGGGCAGGCGGTGCACGCCACGAAGGATATCTACGTTTCGGTGTCCGTTGCGGTGCAGCAGGGGTGCCACGGTGTGGTGGTCGGGCCCTCCACCAGCGGCGACCCCCGGCGCGTCTGCGTCAAGTTCCTCGGCAGGGATGCGAAGATCAACGTGATGCCGCTCGAGGTGAAGCAGCTCCTGGAGTCGCCCAGGCGGGCCAAGGTGCACAACGCGGGAAAACCGGTTCTCCTGCGGAAAGACGCATCCACAGCCTCCGCTGTTGCCGGTGAGGTTGCCTGCGGGTCCGAGGTGCAGGTGTTGGAGGATGGGAAGGACTACTCCCTAGTGGACTCCAGCGACCTCAGCGGGTTTGTCGCCAACTCCGTGCTGCGGGAGCTCAACACGCAGTCCACCGTGGTGATGCTCAACACGCGGGGGCTTGGGGATGCAGTGTCTGCCATCCGCAGCATCGCCCGTGCCACGCGTGTGAAGTGTAACATCCCTTCGTCGTTCGACCTCACTGTGGGGGGGCGTGTGCCCGCCATCGTCGTGGGGGGCCTGCAGGGAGACATGGAGTCTCTTAACGGCGTCTACCGGCGTGCGCCTGGTGAGGAGGACTGCCGTGTGATCTTCCGCAAGGGGTCCTCCACGCTGTACTTCCGCGGCAGCTGGTGGAAGCTGAACAACAAGACGCGGCACGACGGGTGGCTGCAGAGCTCGCGTGGCCTGGTGGGGCAGTGGAGCCCTGCCAACACGCAGGATGCCCGCACCGACGTGCCTTACCCCTGTGTGATGATCGGGCGTCTGGTGACCAAGGCGTTGGAGGATGTGCCGGCGCCCACCGAGGTGGTTCTGCCCGAGGGTGTGCTGAAGGGCGACCCGGCGACGAACACCGTGTCGTTCCAAGATGTGCCCATCCAGGCGATCTCGTACCACATCGACACAGCAGCTCTTCATCTCGCCCCACTGCCGCCACTCGCCCTGACAGTCACGAATGCGCACAGCGTGTTGGCAGAGGTGCGTGCCCTGTGCAGGGCGAACGGCGTCCCCTGCTCCATAGCCTCGGAAATCGAGGTTGTTGAGGTGTGCATGCCGGTGGTATCTTGTTCTTTCGTTGTGTTGTGCCGTATTGTGTTGTGTGGGTGGGTGGGTGGGGTTTTGTGTAATCCACAGCGGATATCGCTATCGCCTGGCATTGAATCAAGAGCAAATTGCTTCGGTCCACACTCAGGTGGCAAGTATTTTCGCGCGCGGGAGGATTCACCCCACACCGCTTCATACACATGCACCCCACAGAGCGTCGACGTCTCCAGCAAGAAGGTCGAGAAGAAGTCTCTGCCGGAGCTGGCTGCCCTCTCCCACCGCGCCTGCCAGGCTGTCGGTGGCGCCCCTGTCACCCAGCTGCTGAGCCGCTTCGGGTGGGACGGATCCACCTACACAGACCCTGTCGACGACACAGCACTGGCGCAGGTTGCACGCCAGCTCCACGAGCTCGTCGGCGAGAAGGTATACTCGATGCCTTCCAAACCACACCTGATCGCCCCCTGAGGCCTAGAGCCAGTGGGGGCAACTGCCGTGTCAATGCTCGCCATCAGCAGGACCCCACCCCACCCCCCGCCACCACCACCACCACCACCACACACAGATGACGGCAGACGTATCCTGCGGGATGGTCGCACCGCGCAGCATGTCTGTGGCTGTGGTGGGGCCCATGCCTGGGCGCCAGCGTGCGAAGGGCTTCCTCAGCAGGCTGCACGACCTGCAGGAGGTGGCCATCCGGGTGCCATCGGAGAACCACGCTGTGGTGGAGCGCCACCGCTACGAGATCCAGAAGCACGCTCACACCCACATGAATGTCGGGTTCGGCGGTGCGATTGTGCGGCTCACGGGGACTGCTGCGGCCATCCGGCACACACGCCGTGCCGTGGCCACGCTGCTGATGAAGCACTGGAGAGAACAGCAGAGGCAGCGGCGCGAGGTGGTGCTGGAGCAAGTGGTCGCGAGTGCGATGGAGGTGCGCATCTCTGTGTCCCTCTCAGACGCCATGGTGGAGCTGCTCAGCAGGAAGGAGCCCAACGAGCCGGACAGCCAGCGCAGGCATGACGAGGCTGAGGCTGAGAGGCGCCTTGACGAGCAGCGCCTCATCTCCATGACGCAGGAGCTGAGCAGAGAGTATGCCTGGTCTTGGGGGGGGTTGGCTGGGAGAGTGTGCCAGCCCTTTGGCCCGAAGTGAGGCTTTTTGGTTGCCTCTGCTGTGCCACACGCATGCCCTGTTCACCATCTGCCGGCCCAAACAGATATGAGCGTCTCGCCAACTCCTGCCGGGGGCAGTTGTCCTCTGTGGGCATGACCAATGTGGCGCTGTGCCATGATGACTTCACGCGAGGCGACAGGGTATGATCGAATCACACAAAGGGGGGAATGGAGGGCTGGTTGTGGGTTGTGGGTGGGGGCATCTGCTCTTCTTATTCGCATGCTGGTGTGCTGCCGTCCGATAAGGGTTAAGGGTGGGGGGGTGCAAACGATCACAACACCTTGCGCCACACACCCTCCCACCCTCCGACAGGTCGAGCGCGGGCCGACATGGCAATGGGGTGATCAGGACGGAGGTCCTGGCTCCACGGGCACCGTGATGGGCGTGCACGACGAAGACGGGTGGGTGGTGGTGGAGTGGGACAAGTCAGGAAAACTGACGCGCCACCGCACGGGTCCACTCTACCAGGACCTGCAGCACCTGGAGGAGGTGAAGCTGCCGGTGCTGCTGGAGGAGGCGCAGTCCGACCTGGTCAACGTGCTGAAGGCACGCACCGCCACACACATGTCACGCTCACTCGATTTCCTCCGCAAGGGCGCCGTGTGCAAGCTCTCCTGGGCCGACGAGGAGTACCGCCAACGAGGCATTGTGCACGAGGCACGCATGGGCGTGAAGGACCTGGAGGCAGCCGAGAAGTTCCAGAGCTGGCTGCGGGACCTCTTCAGCGTGAAGGAGCGTGCCGCAGAGCAGATGACCCTCATCCAGAAGGAGATGGCTTCTGACCGGGACCAGATGGACGAGACCCTGCGCCTCATATCCAAGTGGGAGGGGGAGCAGTGCTTCGATGTGACGCACAGCGCCGAGACTGCCGCCTCCGGCGAACTGTGCGTCTGCATCGTGACGGAGGACCAGCTGTACGGCATGGGCAACACACCCTTCGATGTCTGCAGCCGCAAGAGCATCGCACGCCACTCCCGCATCCGCCTGAAAAACGACGTCACCGTCAACGACTGCCTCCGTGCTGTTGAAAAACAACTCGGCGTGCCCCCTGAGCGGCAACGCCTTTGGTATTTCAGCATTCAGCCGATGGGCACCTTCCGGCCCTCCCTCATGCTGCGCCCTTCAGACGACCTGCTCCTGAGCGCCTGCACCCCTCCACCCCACACGCCTGGCGAGGTGCAGCTGCTGGTCGAGCTTCTCAGCGACGTCCCAACCGAGCCGCAGGACGACACGGTGGTGACACGCATCGTTGCGGAGGAGCCCTCCAAGGGCGTGCCTTTCAGGGCCTCGCGCGACAGCCAGCCGAAGAGGCAGATCCCCGACGGCACCGAGGTGCAGGTGGTGGAGGAGGACGGGGAGTGGGTCCGGGTGGCCCATGTCGGGGAGGAGGGGTTTGTGCAGCGGCGCCACGTGACGAAGGTGCCTGCGGGGCAGAACATAATATTCCTGAAGCGGTTCAACGCGGAGGATGCGGCGGTGGAGCGCCTCGGGTTCCGCGTTGTTGATGTCAGCAAGACCACCGCGGCTGACATGTGCGCATCTGTCAATGCTGAGTACGATGCGAATGCGGAGGACCCACTGGATGTCTACGTCGAGGAGACGCCAGAGCGTGTCCGGAAGCTGGCCGACCTCACCATCCCTCTGAAGGACTGCAGCATCCGCTCTGGAGCTGTGCTCGTGTTCCAGACCCCCCCGCCTGCCGTGTTGAGCCGCCCGTTGAAGGTGGGGGACACAGTGGTGTACACAGGGCCCAGCCATAAGTCCAGCATCCTGCACGATAGTGGTGGGTCTGTCACCAGCATCATCACCGCGCAGTCGCTGGTGAAGGTGACGAGCTCCAGGGGGGAGGCGGAGACTTTCCAGGAGAAGTGGGTGGCGCTGGATCCAAAGTCGGTGGGGCTGCCGTACGACCATGCGACGGTGCCTGCGATCTATTCCTTTTACATCTCGCGGAAGGACCTGCCGCCGCTCAACTGCAAGTCGGGGCATCTTCTGTCGCGCATCGACAACCCGCGGAGGCTGGTCTGCTCGTACTGCCAGGCGCCGGGGGCAACGGAGCTTGCCTTCTGGGGGTGCACGAGCTGCGACCACCACCTGTGCCTGCTCTGCGCCATCGAGACACGCATCTCGACGAAGATGTCGCCGGAGCTGTCGCCGAGGCAGAAGCCCGGGAGCAAGTTCAAGGGGTCGAAGCTTTCGGAGATGCTGTCGGAGCACCTCGACCGGGGCGAGCGGCTATGGCAGTCGCTGCGGAAGCACCGGAGCCAGCTGGACGGCACGGTCTCCGAGGTGCTGATGCACGTCCGCCGCATGGGGGAGCAGCGCCAGCACAGGCGCCTCTTCGGGTGGGACCTGCTGCTGCACCTCATGGACACCACGGGGTGCCTGCTGGAGCTGACAGACGAAACCCTCGCTGTCGTGGGGCGCCCCTTCGCCGTGCGGAAGGCCATGTCAGCCATCGACGCGATGCAGCGCGACTGGCCCCCCCAGACGCTCCCGACGGAAGCGCGCGTCGACGTCGGCGAGCAAGGCGTCGACAAACTCTTCTCACGCGCAGGCATCATGGCCCGCAGCCTCCAATTCGAATGCGGGCTGCAGGACGTGCAGCCCATCGACGACTCCCTCGTCTGGCTCTGCGGCAAGCGTGAGAACGTGCAGCACGCCGCCGACAGGCTGAAGGTGATCCTCGGCAGGGCCGAACTCCACCTCGAATGGGCAGACACCGGCACCTCCGAAGTCCCTGAGTCCAGCACAAACAAACGGTGCCCCGTCTGCCTCGACGACGTCTCCCCGACAGACGACGACGTCACACAACTCCTCTGCAGGCACATGGTCCACACCGACTGCGGGGGACAATACCTCACGGCACACCAACACGAGAAGGACTCCCTCCCCTGCATGGAATCGGGCTGCAGCTACGTCATGCGCGTGTCGGAATACGCAGCACTCGCCGACGGCCACAGCGGGCTGCGCTCCCCCGAGGAATACTACGACAACCAGCTGCGCGAGGCACTGCTGAAACACGACAAGGTTGTGGCGTGCCCCTTCGAGGGGTGCAACGGATGGGCCGTCACGGGGAATGTCGTCGGGACTGTGGAAAACCTCCACTGCTTTGAGTGCGACAGGCTGTTCTGCCCGATCTGCAGGCAGCTGGGGCACTTCTTCAGCCAGTGCGAGGAGGTGGCTGAGGCGGCGAAGGTCCGCGCCGGGGCGGAGCGGAAGCAGAAGCTGGAGCAGGAGGAGCAGAGCAGGAAGGCCATCGCAGAGCTCTGCAGGCCCTGCCCCCGCTGCGGGGCCCAGGTGTCGCGGACGGAGGGCTGCCCCCACATGACATGCAAGGTCTGCAAGTTTGAGTTCTGCTACGACTGCCTCCGCGCCATCCCCCACTTCGGGGAGTGCGACAAGTCGAAGCTGGCAGACCGGATGCGGAGGGTCCGAGCAGAGCACGGCGGGGTGATGTTCCACAAATACACAAAATGCGACGTCTGCCAGAAGCACCCCATCCCCGACAGCGAAGACGCCTTCACCTGCCTCAACTGCCTCCACTGGTCTATCTGCGGCACCTGCGAGAAGCAAGGGAAGAACTGTGGCTACGATGGGCACATCTTGTCGGTGCTCCCCCGGAGTGACGAGCCCCCGGCGGAGGCGGTCTTCAAAGGGGAGAAGCAGAAGTGGCGTCTGAAGCTCGATGAGATCCCCTGCTATGAGATTGACTGGGATATCGTGCGCAACAAGCAGACGCCGCTCACCGCATCCTCCGCCGCGGCGGGGGAGGGGGAGGGGAGGCTGGACTTCGAGAAGCAGGTGTCAAACAAGCCGATCAAGCGTGGCCCCAGCGGGATCGGGCTCAACCTGGCGACGCCCCTCAACGGGGACTGGGGGAATGGCACGCGGACCAGCAGTCTGCTCGGGCAGCCCAAGGATCTGGGTGCGACCCTGTCGGGCACCATCGGGAAGGCCGACACCATTCTCTTCGAATGGGAGGAGTCGGAGCTGGATTCTGGGTCAGACTCATCATACCAAGGGGGTGCGCCTGGGTCCTACCATTCCGACGCGGATATGCATGCCCTGTCGCAGCATACCGGGGATGGGTCCATGTCTGATGTCGTGACGGCGTCCCTCACAGATGAGGAGGATGATGCGCTCGCGAACCACCATGACGCCGACAGGCATGGTTGGTAGCCATGGTCACGATGGGATGTGCCGATAGTTTTTTGTGAGAACGCCTTTGAGAGTGATTCATCTTGGCACAACAGGGGGGGGTTGGAGAGGGGGGAGGGGGGAGGGGGAGCCTGGTGGGTGGGCGTTCGATAGGTCTTACGGCCTTCTGTACTCCCCCCCCCCCCCCCCCCCCGTCCCCCAGCGTTCACCCCCCCCCCCCCCCGTCTGCAGTGTCATATCACGTTCCCTGTTCATCCTTGTTGTAGGTTTTCCCGTTACTCTTTATCTCCAGTCTGACGGAGTGTGATGCCTCTGGTGCCTCTGTGGTGTACAAGCCCCCTCCCCCTGTCGCCGCATGGTGGGATTTGGCAGTGGCATGGTTTGTGTTGTCTGGTATTCGGAGGGATGCGCACGCAGCTGCTTCAAAATCATATCATCGGGAACACGAAACATCACATATCAGAAAAGGGGTGTGCAGTGGTGCGCAGGATAAGGATCTACCCCCTCTCGATGTATGGGCCACGCAGTGCCGTTTGATACACTGCAAATTCAATGGGATAGAAGCCGAAATGTGCCCACAGCAAGAGAAGTGAATCTGCTCCCCACCTGCCATCCCCACCCATACCCCCCTCCCCCCTGCCTCCCGCGAGGAATTCAAAACAGGAACGAGAGAAAAGAGAAAAGAAAACCGTGTCAAAGGGGGCCCTCGCTACCAAGTGTGACTGAGTGAGAAAAAGTGAGAAGTCAGCCATGTTTGGCTGACAACTGACGACTCGTGACTCACAGTGACTCGTAGCGAGGGCCCCCAAAAAAAGAAGGCAATGAAAACCCCTCCCCCCCCCCCCCCCCAATTGCCTTCCTCAGGAGAACCCCTGCCACCGCCTGTATCCATATTCCGACGTATGGCCCCTACCCCCCCACCCCCACCCCCTTCACGACAGAGAGAGACAGAGCTGATCGGCGAAATCTCGCCCCCCCCACCCCGCTACCCCATACACGGAACAGTGTCTCCACCCATCCACCCCCCCTCTATATCACTCTCTCTCTCCTTTCTCGACCATTTTGTATGGTCCTGCCGCATGCTGTGTACACTAATATGGAGACATAATCAAGAGGGCCAGGGGTGTGGAGGGGGATGGGTGGGGTGATCAGGTGAACGGGATGGAGTAAGGGGTGTGTGTATGTATGTGTGTGTGAAGCCCCGGCATATGCAGGCCATATCCGCAGATCCGCAGATTGTTAGCCTGCCCGTCGTCGTTAGCCCCCCCTACCCCCTGAGGGTTCTTGCTCAGGGTGCCAGGGTAATCGAGCTGATCTTGGAGGTCTCTTGGAGATCTCGGAGGTCAGGCATGGAGAGACCTGGATGGAGGGTATCAGGAAGGAGAGGATGTGCCCTCCAGTGCAGTGGGCCTGGCGTGAGGGTGTGGTGTTTGCTTGGCTACCGCCAAAAGCAGATCAGGGGAAGGGAGAGGGTGTTCGTATTATTCTTTGGAGGAGAAGGGGGGATGGGGGGGGAGTGAGGCCTTTCGCTCGACTCTGGGAACATCCTGGTGGGGCCCACCGACGGGAGTATATATGATACCAAAAGTATCGGGAAAAAATCGGTGATTTTCCCCCTATATTTCGGAGGAACTGCGCCGGAGCGAATGCCCCCCTTTTGTTTTGGCTTGAAATTCTAAGAAATGTCAAGCGAGGGCTGTGCTGTGATGGGAGCTCTGCGTCGACAAGGTCATGTCCCACTCGGGGAGGGGGGTGGGGGGGGAATGGTGCGTCTGCGGCACTTTGTCTTGGCGCTCTGGCTATTGTATACTAAGGTGTTGAGCGTTTGTGATCAGCAACATCAGTGAGGCCGGGTTTTTTTTATCACGATATCGCTTCTGCTCCTGAGAGGTACGAAATCTCAGCAAAGATATTAGGGTGAAACAGAGAAAAAAAAACGGCAGCCCTTGTCTCTTGACAACGCGGCGTGCAGTGGTGGTGACATCAAACATGCGAGAAACACCCTGCTTGTCTAAGGTGGGTTCCGGATGAATCAGATTATTATTTTTAAAAATCCCACCAGCTTTCCCTCTCTCTCTCTCTCTCTATCTATCTCTTTCCCTCTCACCCCCCACCCCCTTGTTTCAACCTGATATGCGAGAGACCTGGCCTGGTGCACCACGGGGGCGGTGGTGGAGGGGGGGGGGGGTTTTACTATTGCGCACATTCCCGATTTTCCCTATTGCTCTTCCCCATACCCACATACACGAAGGGGTGGCAACACTGCCTGCCCTCTGAGATGGTCTGCCTCTCTGTTGTTTCCTGCTGTTTCATTCGCCCCCCCCCCCCTCCCACTATTTTTGTTCGCCCCACCCCCGCCCTTCCTGATTTACTTTTCCATTCACTCTCGACGATCAAACCCCCGCCCTTCCATCCCGGGGGGGGCATATATCCACACCTTACTCAGGGCATTAGTTTGGGCTGGTTATCCGGTTATGATAACCAGGATTTGGAGAAACCTGGTTATTTTAAAAAATAAAAAAAAGTCAAAATTCTGGCTCGGAACCGGGGTTTTTCCTTACCAAGAAACCTGCTGCGCTCGCCCCACCAAGCCATAGTACGACACGACCCGCATCTGTCATTCGGCGGCAGATGCAGGCCAAGATTGTACAGCCCCCTTCTACGCTGTCCCTCACTGACGAAACCCAGTCCACGACGAAGGTGAGCCAGCATGCGACCCGGATTCGTGTGTGATCAACCCGTAACGTGCCGCAAGACTGCAACAGCCGGAATGCGGCCAACATCTGCAGCATTCTGCTGGAGCAGACAGAATCTCTGGGAAAGCTTCTGGAACCGCGTCGTGTCCTTCGCCACTGACTGGTGCAACACCACGGT
This sequence comes from Rhynchopus euleeides, assembly GCA_963210315.1. Lineage (NCBI taxonomy): Eukaryota > Euglenozoa > Diplonemea > Diplonemida > Diplonemidae > Rhynchopus > Rhynchopus euleeides. The sequence goes on along the minus strand of OY723249.1, from coordinate 900,085 downwards.
GGTGGGAAACCCGGGGCGCTCCACGAGAAAATTGCCAAGTGCCTGTACACGCTCTGGGCGTCGTGCCGCAGCCATGCCCTCAATTCAAGCTTCGGGCGCTCGCGGAGTGCCAGGAAGCCTGTCGGCGTGTAGATGGGTTATCCTCCTGGCACCAGCGCGAATTGTGTGCTGTGTCTGACACCTCTCACAAACCCGGGGGAAGTAGAGACTATACATAACCTGGGGGTGGGGAGACAGATAATAGCACGCCGCGGTCACAACGGCGCAGGAGGCACTCGGGCGCGAAGCGCCCGAGCGAAAAAATTTGGTGGGTCATAACCAGGGTAACCAGGTTTCAGGCTCCGTCGGGAAGGTCAAACTAATGCCCTGCCTTACTCGACAATCAAAATAATCCCAGCCTTTCCACACCCCCACACACCCATCCCTTCTCCGAGAGTGATGCGGGCGCCCCCGTTGTCAGGAGATGTCTGCAGAGGTTTGATTCTCTTCTGGAGACCGGAGGGGTGTGGGGCAAGAAAATGCCAGGGGCTGCTGGAAATCACGACCAAGATTTTTTTGTTCAATTTGTTCATCCAAAAGGGGAACCATCCGCCGGGCTGTCAGGTCAGCTATAGTTACGAGTGACAAGGCGAAGCGAAGGTCGCGAAGTAACGAAGGGCATCGCATAGCCGAAGCCTTGTGGCCAACACCGGGGGAAGAAAACACAACCCCTACCCCTCCACCCCTCCCCTCCCCCCCGATGTGTCTTGAAGTGATAGCGAAACCGTGGAGAAACCCTTCTGGTTATCACGGCTAGCTCGCGCTCAGCGGATATCACTTCGGGCTTATGACCTGTCTGTTGCTCTCTTGTCACTCAGGGGTGGAAAGGGCACCCAGAGTGGTGCAGAGTGGTGGAGCGGTCCCACCTGCCAAGTGATCAAGTGTAGTGGGTGTGACAGGCCCCCCTCCGGTGCGGCATAGGGGTGGTTGCGGAACCAAAGCCCTCCCCTTGAACCAAAGCCATCCCCTGCATGGCAGAGCTCGTAGGTTGGCCTGCCGGTGGCTCGGAGTGTGATATTACCGAGTGGGTTGTGCCCCAACTTCCCCACGCACCACCCCCCACACTCGGCCCCAAACCCGCCAGGCCTCTGGCTAATTCGGGTCGAACGTTAAGTTTCTCCGTGCCGGGGGGGGGGGGGGGGGGGGGGGGGGCTACCCTACCCTACCCTAGGGTTGGGGCCGCCGGGGTCCCAGATTTTTTGGTAATTTCCAGGTGTGGGTAGGGGGACCTTTTCGAATTTTTTTTTTCGAGGGGTGCCCATTTTGGCGATTTGGGCCCGATTTCGAGGGTTACGGGTGACCCTAGACCCTACCCAACCCTAGGGTTAGGGTTAACCCTAGACCCTACCCTGGGGTTAGGGTTAACCCTATACCCTACCCAACCCTAGGGTTAGGGTGAGGGTTAACCCTACACCCTACCCAACCCTGGGGTTGGGGTTGGGGTTAACCCTATACCCTACCCAACCCTAGGGTTAGGGTGAGGGTTAACCCGACACCCTACCCAACCCTAGGGTTAGGGTTGGGGTTAACCCTAGACCCTACCCTAGGGTTAGGGTCAGGGTTAACCCTAGACTCAACCCTACCCTAGGGTTAGGGTTAACCCTACACCCTACCCAACCCTAGGGTTAGGGTCAGGGTTAACCCTATACCCAACCCAACCCTACACCCAACCCTACCCTAGGGTTAGGGTTAGGGTTAACCCTAGACCCAACCCAACCCTAGGGTTAGGGTTGGGGTTAACCCTATACCCTACCCAACCCTAGGGTTAGGGTCAGGGTTAACCCTAGACCCAACCCAACCCTAGGGTTAGGGTTAGGGTTAACCCTATACCCAACCCAACCCTAGGGTTAGGGTTAGGGTGAACCCTATACCCAACCCAACCCTAGGGTTAGGGTTAACCCAACCTAACCCTAGGGTTAGGGTCAGGGTTAACCCTAGACCCAACCCAACCCTAGGGTTAGGGTTGGGGTTAACCCTATACCCTACCCAACCCTAGGGTTAGGGTCAGGGTTAACCCTAGACCCAACCCAACCCTAGGGTTAGGGTTAACCCTATACCCCACCCAACCCTAGGGTTAGGGTTAGGGTTAACCCTATACCCAACCCTACCCTAGGGTTAGGGTTCGGGTTAACCCTAGACCCAACCCAACCCTAGGGTTAGGGTTGGGGTTAACCCTATACCCTACCCAACCCTAGGGTTAGGGTCAGGGTTAACCCTAGACCCAACCCAACCCTAGGGTTAGGGTTAACCCTATACCCCACCCAACCCTAGGGTTAGGGTTAGGGTTAACCCTATACCCAACCCTACCCTAGGGTTAGGGTTAGGGTTAACCCTATACCCTACCCAACCCTAGGGTTAGGGTTGGGGTTAACCCTATACCCTACCCTCACCCTAGGGTTAGGGTTAACCCAAGACCCAACCCTACCCTAGGGTTAGGGTTAGGGTTAACCCTATACACAACCCAACCCTAGGGTTAGGGTTAACCCTATACCCTACCCAACCCGAGGGTTAGGGTTGGGGGTTAACCCAAGACCCTGCCCGACCCTAGGGTTAGGGTTCACCCTAGACCCAACCCTACCCTAGGGTTCGGGTTTGGGTCAGGGTGAACCCTAGACCCGACCCAACCCTCGGATCAGGGTTGGGGTTAACCCTATACCCTACCCTAACCCTAGGGTAGGGTCTAGGGTCAACCCTGACCCTAACCCTAGGGTTGGGTCAAGGGTTAACCCTAACCCTAGGGTTGGGTAGGGTCTAGGGTTAACCCTGACCCTAACCCTAGGGTTAGGGTAGGGTCTAGGGTCAACCCTGACCCTAACCCTAGGGTTGGGTAGGGTCCAGGGTTAACCCTAACCCTAACCCGAGGGTTGGGTAGGGTCTAGGGTCAACCCTGACCCTAACCCGAGGGTTGGGTAGGGTCTAGGGTTAACCCTAACCCTAACCCTAGGGTTGGGTCAAGGGTTAACCCTAACCCTAGGGTTAGGGTAGGGTCTAGGGTTAACCCTGACCCTAACCCTAGGGTTGGGTCAAGGGTTAACCCTAACCCTAACCCTAGGGTTGGGTAGGGTCTAGGGTCAACCCTGACCCTAACCCTAGGGTTGGGTCAAGGGTTAACCCTAACCCTAACCCTAGGGTTGGGTAGGGTCTGGGGTCAACCCTGACCCTAACCCTAGGGTTGGGTCAAGGGTTAACCCTAACCCTAACCCTAGGGTTAGGGTAGGGTCTAGGGTTAACCCTGACCCTAACCCTAGGGTTGGGTAGGGTCTAGGGTCAACCCTGACCCTAACCCGAGGGTTCGGTAGGGTCTAGGGTTAACCCTAACCCTAACCCTAGGGTTGGGTCAAGGGTTAACCCTAACCCTAGGGTTAGGGTAGGGTCTAGGGTTAACCCTGACCCTAACCCTAGGGTTGGGTAGGGTCTAGGGTCAACCCTGACCCTAACCCGAGGGTTCGGTAGGGTCTAGGGTTAACCCTAACCCTAACCCTAGGGTTGGGTCAAGGGTTAACCCTAACCCTAGGGTTAGGGTAGGGTCTAGGGTTAACCCTGACCCTAACCCTAGGGTTGGGTAGGGTCTAGGGTCAACCCTGACCCTAACCCTAGGGTTGGGTAGGGTCTAGGGTTAACCCTAACCCTAACCCTAGGGTTAGGGTAGGGTCTAGGGTCAACCCTGACCCTAACCCGAGGGTTGGGTAGGGTCTAGGGTTAACCCTAACCCTAACCCTAGGGTTAGGGTAGGGTCTAGGGTTAACCCTGACCCTAACCCTAGGGTTAGGGTAGGGTCTAGGGTCAACCCTAACCCTAACCCTAGGGTTAGGGTAGGGTCTAGGGTCAACCCTGACCCTAACCCTAGGGTTGGGTAGGGTCTAGGGTCAACCCTGACCCTAACCCGAGGGTTGGGTAGGGTCTAGGGTTAACCCTGACCCTAACCCTAGGGTTAGGGTAGGGTCTAGGGTCAACCCTAACCCTATCCCTAGGGTTGGGTCAAGGGTTAACCCTAACCCTAACCCTAGGGTTGGGTAGGGTCTAGGGTCAACCCTGACCCTTACCCTAGGGTTGGGTAGGGTCTGGGGTCAACCCTGACCCTAACCCTTGGGTTGGGTTGGGTCTAGGATCAACCCTGGCCCTGACCCCTGGGTTGGGTAGGGTCGTGTTGGGTCGGGTTATGGGTACCCAACCCTCACCCTAGGGTAGGGTTGGGTCGGGTTGTGGGTACCCCCGACGTGCTGTAGGGTAGGGTAGGGTAGGGTAGGGCCCCCCCCCCCCCCCCCCCTCCGGCCCAACGTTAAGTCCGGCCCCAGAATTAGCCAGAGGCCTGAAACCCGCCCCCATTCCTTTATTTTTTATTTGCCTTTTATTTTTGTTCTTCGTTTTCAAAAAAAACGCTGCACTTCACCACGCTCTCATTCACCTCACCCCACCCCACCCCCCACCCCCCCACCCCTCTTTCTCTGCGACGGGCAGTGCACAGCCTTCTGGTTAACAAAGTGCACCCCCCAAACACCCCCCCCCCCCGCTCCACTGCAGCACGTCTCTCACCTCAACAGGTCTGGGCGTACAAAAAGAGACGGAATGAATGAAAGATGCACCTTCGCCACCCAGGAACACGTCCGCCCTTCCCCCCTCCCAGCCCTGTGACGACTCTGCGACACTCCGGCAGGGTATGCAGGGTGAAGGGGTGGGGAGGGGGGGAGAGCGGGGGATATGGGTTCGATGGCTTGATGCATTTCCCTATACACTATTTATGATTCTCCCCCCCCCCCCCGGGCAAGCAACATGCATTGCAACCCTCAGATGTGGTGTGTTGGCGCATTTTCTTTTCCAACCTCCCACACAGTGGCACTGTACGGTACCAAACGGTGGCACAAAATTTAGGTACCCCAATTCGGGCACCTGAGGTGCCCGGAATGGTGGAAAAGTGGGGTTCGATGGGTTTCCGGACCGATCTGGGGGGGTTTGGAGGGTTTACGGGGGCTTTGGGGCCTCTGCGCCGGTTTTTTGAAAAATCGTGTTTATCCACGTAAAAGGGGGGCATTTGACCCCCCCTACCCCCCCCCCCCCCCCCGTCCTGCCCCAGCCCATCTTGTTTCTATTATGCTATGGCACTGCGAGGTTTTAGAAGGAGGGGTAGAATGAGGTGTCTTGTGTTCACTGGATGCCTGTGTTGTGGTGTCAACTTACCTGAGGCCGGTCCCCAGAGCTTGCAATGCAGTCGGGAGTGGTGGTGGGGTGGAGAAAGAGTGAAGGAAAAAAAAAGGGGGGGAGGGGTGAAAAAAAATCTGGTCAAGCTCACCCGGTGATTGCTGGTCTCGCTGTATGTACCAAAAGTTCCACACCAATAACTCAAAAGAGAATAACGGTCTGCAGGCAGGTTGTTTGTCGAATCCAAGAAAAATGCAATTAAATGCGGGGGTGGGGTGGGTGGGGAGGGGGGGAGAGGGGACAGTGTTGTTCGCCCGAGTTTAAAACGGAGGAAAGAAAACATCGCGTTTTTTTAGCAACACTGTGGGGGGGGGGGGGAGGGAGGGAGGGGGGGCGGCGGGTTGTGGTGGTGCTGCCATCGCCTGCCATCTTCTGTCGGCAGGCGCATGAGCTGTGCCCGTTGCTGCAGGGTCACTCCCCCCACCCCCTCTGTGGGAACACAGGAGGCCACACATCCCCTCTCACCCCCGCCCCTCTGCACCTTGCTTGCCTCCGTATCGCCCCGACCCCCCAACCCCGCAGCACACCCACACCCACACACCCCCCTCCCTGCAGGCCGAGAGGGGTGCGTGGGTGGTGGCGAAAAGCCATGCCCGACATTTTTAACCGGTAACAAATCACCCCCCGGTCACCCCCATCCTCCCCACCCACCAACCCCAGCCGGAGCCCCGACGAGGCGCGCGTGATGCTGTCCCCACAGCCTCGGCAGGGCCACGGGGGTGTTGGTGTGGCTCTATCTGTTGGGTTCCCGTCTCACCCAGGCCCGCCTCCAACGCCGATGCCGACGCCCGCAGCGCCAGCCGAGCCGAGACCCCACCCTCTGGGGCAGTCGGGCATCGGGCTGCACGCCGCACGCTGGGGCCGACTCGACGCCCCCGCCGCACAGCCCAGCCAGATCAGCAGCGTCGCTTCGGGGTCCGAATTTGGCGCACCTCCCGCACCGCCCCACCTGCCGTTCCGCACCTCTGGGGGTCAGACGCCTGCAACCGCCCCGCCGAGCGACACACACGACAGCGCTGTGCAGGGCGAGGGTGCGCCACACCGGTGCACCGCATGCACTGCGATGCGGAGCCATGCCGCGCTGCTAGAGGATGCCCTCCGGATGGAGCGCGACACAGTCCGCCGCCTGCAGGCCCAGGTGGAAGAGCTGCGCGCCGGAAGCGCCAAGGCAGGGCAGCACGCCCTGGGTGGGGGTGGTGGCGGCAGTGAGTCACCCATTGTGTCCACCTCGCGTCTCTTTGATCTCGTAACACTACCGTGCGTGCCTGCACCCCCTGGCCTTGTCGGGCAGTGTGGGATGCAGCTCGAGCCGCCGGTATCGCTGCCCCCCACCGCAGTGGTGTATGACCTGATGCCCCGGCGCTGGCCACAGCGTGTCTTTCTGTGCTGCATGGGTGGTGGCAGTGGTGGCGGCGGTGGCGGTGCAGAGGCTGTGGCGGTCAACACAAGCCGCACCACACCTGCCGAGGTGTCGCTGACTCTCCCGGGCGCGGTGGGTGCACCGCTGCGGTTCTGCCTGCCGCCGATGGGCTCCTTCGGTTTGGTGAGGGGGCTCCCGGCAGGGAAGTGCAGCTCCATTGCCTCCGTCACCGTTGCGGACTGAGCGGGGGGGTAGGGGTGTCGGTGGGGCGGTAGGGCTGACCACACAGCCCTCCATCACGATACGCAGCAGGCGGGAAGAAGGGGGGGTGAGAGCAAGCGAGGGAGGGAGGGAGAGTGAGAGTGGGCGAAGGCCTTGCCACCCCAGATCCGCGATCCGCGGTGAACCCCTCTGACACCCCACACTGGGGATATCTCCCCAAGTTGGGTAACGGGGAGAGGAACAGAAGAAGTTTACCCAGGGTATTGGCGGTTGGTGGTGGTGGTGGCGGTGCCTGCCCTTCTGAATTGATAAAGGGGCCTTCGCTCTGTGTCAAACAGCACCACATCCACCACTGTGTCAGTCTGTCCGTCTCTTGTGTGGGGGTGGGTCGATTTTGCTGTTGCTGTTGCTGTGCACTTTCCGAGTGAAGGTTCCCCCGATGTGCATCCTATATCATCCTGCGTGAGAGCTAACGCCTTCTCCGCCACAACGCCTGATCTGCTGCTGTCTGCGCCAGAATGAGCTGTTCTGCAGCAGGGTAACACACCAGCCGTTGTGGGCGCGGCACCTGATGATGCAGGAGGGCTGCTCGGGGAGTGGTGTTGCCAACGTGTGGCATGTTCAGAACGATTCTCTTGTGTTCGGCACAACCCCCTGCTCCCGCCTTTCAGATCTGCACTGCGGGATGGGTTATGCCTGCCTGGCAGGTGCCTGTGAGATGCTGTGCCACCATGAAGTTGAAGTGAGCTTGTCCCCCCCCCCCCCCCCCCCCCCCCCCGGATGTGGGGGAGCAGGCATGTCGCTAAGCGTCGACCGTCGACCCAGTGATTTTGGGTTTCCCCCCCCATAAAAAAGCGTCGACCCAGCGTCGACCCAGTGGACTGGGTTGACGCTTGGTCGAGGCTTGGAGCGTCGACCTAGTGGAACTGGGTTGCCATTCAAGCCTGGACCAAGCGTCAACCCATTTATTACACTGGGTCGACGCTAACCTAGCGTTGGCCCGGTTACACTGGGTCGACGCTCACCAAGCGTCGACCAAGCGTCAACCCACTTTCACTGGGTCGACGTCGAAGAGAGTATGGTTTTGCAGGAACAGATGCTCACTACCGTGGCCTCCGGCGGCTGGGGGGCTCCGCCCCCCAGACCCCCCTGTGGCGTATGTCTCGTACTCAAGTCATTCGATTCCCATCAGGTCAGGGAATCCACCCACTCCAGTAGCCTCAGGAGGACGCAGCCAACTCACACAGAATCTGTACGCCCACAATGAACAGATGCTCACTACCGTGGCCTCCGGCGGCTGGGGGGCCCTGCCCCCCAGACCCCCCATCTCGCGTGCCCGTCTAGTAACCAAGTCCTTGCGCTTTGACGGCCGTGACATATCAGGGGGCAGCGTCGAAATCATGGTCCCGAAAGCCATTTTTTGGTTTCCTCCGGCACCCGACGGCGCGAGCGGGAGAGGAACCACGGAAGGAACCCAGCGCCTCACACCGTGCCCACCTAGTGGTCCACCGATGGGAAAATTTGGCAACAACACGAGCGCGCGCGAAGCGCGCGCGAGAATAATTGACCCCTAGTGTTTTCCCCCCTGATCCCCCCCCAAAACAGGAGCGTCAACCCACCAAATCTCCAAAATCGAAAAGTTAGCGACAGGCCTGGTGGGGGAGGGCTGAGAACACTCACCGATTATCATTTCCTTTGCGTTTCGCAACATCTGGCTTATTTTTCCGGCAGAGTATTCGGCAGCGTTTGAAATTTTGAGCCAGGCAGAACAACAGAAGAGGGGGCCTTGTTTGAGGGCTTGTGCGCAGTGGGTGATGTATCTGCTTTCGTCCCCCTCTCTGTTTTGCCTATTCTTGTCAAACCCTGTGAACTCAGAGAGGCAGCGGTCATCATTCCAGGTGTGGAAGCCCGTGCCGTCTGCCGTGCGATTGTGAGCTCGTTGAGCCACGCTCGGCACAGCCACGTGCTGTGCTATCCCGCCATGCCACGTGTAGATGTGATGTGGAGATGGGGGGGGGGGGGTCTCGAGCTGCGACGCAGCGAACATATAAAGCCGATCGACTGAAATAATTAGAACCTGATATAAACCGGGCCTCGCTGTGCCCAGGAGTGATTCGAACACGGTGGGCTAATGAAAAAAATAGTACTATAAATAGTGACATGTCGACTATAATAGTCACTATATAGTTGACATGTCGACTATTATAGTCACAAAATAGTCGACATGTCGACTATAATAGTCACTATATAGTCGACATGTCAACTATTATAGTCACAAAATAGTCGACATGGGGGGTATGGAAATTTAGTCATTCTTAGTCACTTTTAGGCGATTTACGCGCGGTTTTTCGGCTGGGGAAAAGAGAGTAAGATTTTCGAAAAAAATCGATTTTTTCGCAAAAAATCGCATTGTGTCGTAGTCGCGCGTAGTCACCCGTAGTCGCCAGGTCGAGGTTCCCAGATTCCATACCCCCCCGGGGTACTGAATTACCGATTTTTCGACATGTCGAAAAAAAAAATTTGGCCGAAAAAAAAATTTTTTTTTTCGGCCGACTAAACCGAAAATCGGGCCCTCTGGGGTGCCACACCGATATTTTTCGGATATTTTTCGGATTTTTTTTCGATTTTTTTCGGTTGGGGTGGCCACCAGTCCAGGCTGCTGCCCCAGGGTGGCCGGATTTTCGACATGGGTGGATTTTTTTTGCCCCCCCCCCCCTAATTTTCACGAGATTTTTTTCCAGGGCTGGGCATGAGTTCCAGCTGACCTTCGGTACCAAAACCCAAAAAAATCACCTCCTGGGCACGACCTGGTCATCAGGACACCTTCCACACCCAGTAGGACCTGTTTTTCACCATTTTTCGACAGATTTTGGCCAAAAGTGGCCCGTAGGGCCACACAGTGCATTTTCCTGGTTTTCACCAGTTTTGCCCATTTTCTGCTCATTTTCTGGGCCCGAAACCGATTCCAGTGGGTCCACAGGACTCCTGTGGACCGATTTCTCCTACTCGGGGTCAAGAATGTAGTCACGGAAGGCGAGAAAACTGCAAAATTTGCCTTTTTCACCTGTTTCTGCAGGGAACTCGGGGAACTGCAGGGCCAGGTCACAAGCATAAAACTCCAGAAACAGGTGAAAGACCGGGATCGGCTCTAGCAGTTTCCCAGTGGCAATCTGCCTCCCTGCTGCACAGCCAATTTCCAGAGAGTGACCATCATCATTTCCCAGACGACACCCTGTCTCAGAGCCCACGTGTTTGTCTGGCGGTTGAACGCAAAGAACTCCGGCACTTCGGGGTACCTGAGACTCGTCATCCCATCGAAGGTGAACCGCCCGTGCTGACCCGGCTTACACATCCCTTTTGGTGATTGTTTCATTGTATTCTTCTCAGCACCGGGGGGGAAATGCAAAACAGCCTCATGTGCAGCGTTATCGAAGAAGACCCGCTCTTGCCCCTCGAGGTGGATGTTGAGCCTTGTGACGGAGGGCCACACAACGGACATTGTGTGCAGAAGGTGAGGGCGAATTCAAATGGAGCGAGGGGGTGAAGGGAGTTTTTAAGCACACTCGTGTGAGCGGAAAGCGCCCCACCACAGCTGCAACCAAACGTACTCTATACACTAACCCCACCCTTCATCAGGCTCAGGGTGTGATCAGTTCAGGGTTTTGTGTGTAGAAGCGTCAACGCAACAAACAAAAGGAAATTCATCAGAGCGGTTGTAGCTGTGAAGTGATAGGGCGCTTTGCGGAGCCTGTGGGATTATCCAGGGACCCACAGAACTGATCCGGTCGGGGTGGGTCCTTCTTCCCTTTCTTCCTCCCCCCTGTTCTAGTACTTGCAATACTGGGGCCTTCGCTGCAGGAGGGGTGAAACAGGTGAGTTTTTGCAGTTTTCTCGCCTTCCGAGATGCATTCTTGACCCCGAGGAGGAGAAATCGGTCCACAGGAGTCCTGTGGACCCACCGGAACCGGTTTCGGGCCCATAAAATGAGCAGAAGATGGGCAAAACTGGTGAAAACCAGGAAAAGACACCCTCTTCCAGGGTTGGCCCCTGCGGGCCATTTCAGGCCAATATCTGTCGAAAAAATGATGAAAAAAGTGCCCTGCTGGGTGTGGAAGGTGTCCTGATCAGGGGATAAGATAGGTCTGGTTTTCCGGTTTTCAAAACCAGGGTTTCCCGGTTCCCGGTTTTCTGGAAAAAAAAAAGGTCGGTCTCATTTTTGGCGGGTTTTTTTGTGACTTTGGGACAGTAGAACAGTCAGAAAAAACGCCATAAAAAAATAGAAAGTGACCCCATCGTGATCCGCACAGAGCTCAAATAGTCCAAAGAAGGCAGAGAAGCGGAGAAGAAAAATGGACCTAGCGGGTGGCCCGGTGGGTGGTGATGCCCTCGTCATGCAGGTCTCTTCTGTTTTGAAGGTGCACACATGGTGGACTCCAGCCACCCTAGCGAGTGTCTAAGAGGGGTCTAAGACTGCAGTCTGTACTGAAGACGGGAGTCTATTTTCCAGCTAATTTACGCTAAGACTCCCGCTGGTTGAGATTCATGGGAGACACACGGTGTACTCCAGCGGAGGTAGGGTAACCTCCGCTGGAGTTCACCGTGTCGTCTGCCTCTGTGCAGCGTCACTCGGTGCCATCGAATACATGGCGACAGCCCACCAACTCGAGACAGATCTGCTTGTCTGGAGGGCTGAGACGAGAACACGAACGAATTTCAAGCAGTCTTGAAGGTCGCCAAGCCTATTGGGGGCAACTAACAGATGAGATTTGTTTGTTGCCTGTCGTCACAGCTAGCCCATCTCCTCGATAACGGAATGTGTGCAGAGATCTCGTGGACCCTTTGGCCATTCTGTCGTGCACCCACTCCACCCACAACGCACACCTGTCACGAGTGGTCGCTCCCCCGTCCTCCTCCACCCTGAAGGTTGAACCCTCAAGGACCAGTGATCTCCTGCTGGCCGGGCTGCGATCAGCGAAGCCTTCCTACTTACAAGCGAATCCAGACTGTAGGGAACAGATGTTCACTACCGTGGCCTCCGGCGGCTGGGGGGCTCCGCCCCCCAGACCCCCCTGCGTAAAAAAATTACACCAGACCGGTTTTTTGGCCGAGAGTCCAAACTTTCAAAGCAGCTGCTGCGCCTGCCCCACCAAGCAGCCTCAGTACGACAGGACGCGCGCAGGCACCGGGCCCTCTCAGATTCTGGGAGGGTTTGCGCGGGTCGCGCGCGCCGAAGGCGCGCGCGAAAAATTTTCAAAACCAGAAAAACCGGAAAACGGCGCCAGAAAAAAAGTCTATCTTATACCCTGGTCCTGATGACAAGGGCCGAAAAAAAATTTTTTTTTTCGGCCGACTAAACCGAAAATCGGGCCCTCTGGGGTGCCACACCGATATTTTTCGGATTTTTTTCGGATTTTTTTTCGATTTTTTTCGGTTGGGGTGGCCACCAGTCCAGGCTGCTGCCCCAGGGTGGCCGGATTTTCGACATGTCGAAAAAAAAAAAATTTGGCCGAAAAAAAATTTTTTCCGGGGGGCTTCGCCCCCCGGACCCCCCATGTGGGGGGCTCCGCGCTCTGACTTCTGTGACCCGCATGCCGCGTTGAGAGCAAGTCTTTCGTGTGCTGTCACCGAGACCAGGCCACTATCTGCTCTCAGGTTGGTAGCAATGGCCTTTTACCTTATGTCAAGCCCACGTGACAAAGACTCGTGCAGCTGAGGTCCTGGCTGGTCTGTCCTGTTGTCTGGGATCCTGTTCCCCCCCGCACCCCCCCTTCCCACACATGTCTGGTGCGTCGGTCGCGGGTTTGTGGCGCATCGGTCCTTTGGCCTGCCGGGCCTCCCCCCCGCACCCCCCCTCCACACGCGAACCGGTCCCCCTTTTTCAATTGCGACCCGGTTCCCGTGTTGTGTTGCGGCCCTCCCCGCCTCGCCTCCGACAGACTCTCCCCACAGTTGACGACGTGGGCAAACGGCGCCGACATCCTCTCATCACTTACCGTATTCTCATCAGGACGGTCGGTTTCCCTGACGCCACGACCACCAATGTGCTCCGATGCTTTTTGAAGGAGGTAGTTCATCCCCGACTCAGGCGTTTGCGGGAATGAGCTCGCCCACTTCTCCTGGAGGAGTACGCACCACCCGGTCGTGGCGCACCCGCACCCGCTGCACACCGCACATGACGAGTTGCGGTAGCAGCCGTACCCCACACAGGTTCGAGTGGTTTGCCATGGTCCTGCTCACGACGACCTGCAGGTCACCCGTTCCTGTCGTGCACGTGCAGGCAGTGCCAGGAGGTGGTGGCCTCGTCAATCTGGCAGGGTTTGAGTTTACCGGGGCGAGGCACTCCACTCTGGGTCTGCTGTTTGTGATGTAACAAGCAGGTCTGGCGGGGTGTTCAGGGTTCGGAGTGGCCCTCCTCGTTGGCATCCGTGCAGCAGCGCTATCGCGTCCCGGAATGCCCCGTGTCACACCGGTGGGAACAGGGGCCAGCACCGCCATCTCGAGGAGGACCCGGGCCGTTCTTTGGATTCTTCACAGTCGCAGCCTCCGGCTTGTCGTTGTCCGTCAGCGTAGCGCCCACCCAGCCTGCAGAGATCTTGCACCGTCTTCAACAGCAATTTTTGACCCGACAATTTTTGGGGCATTTTTTCACCAAAAAAAAATCACTCTGCGCGCCAAGTCGAAGACTTGTTTGGGGACTTTTGGTGTCCCCAATTTTTCAATTTTCGAAAAATAAGCTCACTTTGCTAAACTGGACCCAACTCCCCACACTCTTTTTTAAGCGAAAAACAGCAAATTTCGGCCGATTTTTTCTCATTTTTTCTCATTTTTTTTCACCGACTTTTCCATACCCCCATGTGACTATAATAGTCACTATTATAGTCGACATGTCGACTATAATAGTGACTATATTTAGTGACATGCGACTAAAATAGTGACTATTATAGTCGACATGTCGACTATATTGTCAGTAAGTGCTCAGTATGCAGTGACCACTTAGTTCTATGTGGACATCGAAGTCCACTAAGTGTCGAGTAAACGTCCGGGACATGTCACTAAGTGTCCAGTAAAACGCTTTTTTGGCCAGTATATGGCCGGAACTGCGACTATATTGACTGACACGCAACTAACATGTCAGTATTATAGTGGATGCGCAGTCAACATGTCAGCATTTACTGAACATGTCCACTATTATAGTGTACGCATGCACACATGTCCAGGATATAGTGAACATGTTCACTATAATAGTCACTATTTTAGTGACATGTCGACTATTATAGTCACTATTATAGTCGACATTGTCTGTGACCAGTCTGCAAGTTCATGCCAAGTGCAATACTCAGCACTCTCAAGGCTCGCCGCCCAACACGAATTGGGAGACGGCCCCATATGAGTGGAGCGGTTCCACCTTTGGGAGACGCCTTGGCGCTTTTCCCTAGTGAACGAGGTGATCCCAAGGTAAAAATGAGTAAACGGGCAGCATGCCGTTCCACATTTTTCCCTCGTGAGGGCGACCCCCTTGCAACGCAAGGTGAAAAATGAAGAAACGGGCAGCATGCCGTTCCACATTTTTCGTCACTGGGTTGGCCCTCGATCAACAAACGAGAGCGCACCACAAGTCTCGGCATTATCTGCCTTGAGAACCTCTGCATGGACAGGAACCGGAAGCCCCCTGTGTAGCGGAGTGCTTCAGCAGAGACCCGGCACACACCTTCCCAGTGGCGCTCCAGGCATTTGCCGAGCTAGTGTATTGTATCAACTGTTATAATAATACCTGGGACCCCCCGTGTATAAGTCCCCCCCCCTTACCCCCGTGTTTAAGTCCCCCCCTGGGGGTCTGGCAGGGGGGGGACTTAAACACAGGGGGACCTAAACACGGGGGTGGGCTGGTCTGGAGGGTCATCAGGTGGCCCCTAGGCCCTCCAGGTGCTGTCTGAGTCGAAAAGTGGGGTGCCAAAAGTCCATCCGGACCGGAATTACCCCCCTACGACAGCAGAGGAAGAGGTCTTCTTGGTCTCCACTGTGCCACCCCCGTGTTTAAGCCCCCCCTGTGTTTAGGTCCGCCCCCCCCGTGTTTAAGTCCCCCCCGGCCGAAAATCGCCTCCAGGGGGGGGACTTAAACACGGGGGGTCCCAGGTAATGAGAAAACATCCATGGGTAAGCAGGGAAAACCCTGCTGTGGGGGACAGAATCGACGTGTTTCTTTGAAGAAACAACAACCTGCGGGTTACCGCTGGGGCCGATGTCCAAAGGGGCGCAACACCACAGGGGGTGCCACACCGCTTGTCTTGGGAAGTTCTTCACCTTTGGTGAAGGCGGAGTGTTCATATAAGCAAAATTTACGTACACAAGCAGCGCTCAACCATACACCAGCAAACCAAGCAGGTAGCTGCCGAAGGATCGGTTCGTGCACCTGAGTCTGTACTCTATCTGATCTATTCCGGCTTTTCATGCTTGTCCTTTCAGGCCGGAGGTCTCTCTCTCAAGGCATATAGTCATTCTCCCTTTGCCACAGACCAGTGGGAGTATGTTTATGTGGAGTCACCTAGAGTCACAGTTATTCGGTGCCACCACGAGAGAGAGTCCAGATTCAGACCGTGTGTCATCCTCTTCCACGGTCAGGCAGAGCTTGCGCGGGGGCAAGATGACTGAGTTGCCGGGCGTCTACAGATGCTCCACACACACGACGAGCGCCAGCAGGAGTACTGGTTTCCGACCGATTCCCGACCACCTCTAATTCCACAAGGGCGCAGGCAGCCATATGGGGGTTTTCATTCCATTCCCAGACATCCGAACATAGTCACCTAGGGGGGCCACCACGCAAGGCCGCTGACATGCACAGTCTCACGCCGCTTTGTGTACGTAAATCTGCACCCAAAGTTGCCCTGCCCCACCGCCCCCCAACCGCCCGGTAGGTAAGACCCTCGGGGTGCTGCATCCCCATCATCGGGTCACCTAAACTTTCGGCAAAAAAGCACTCCGTCTTGAAATTTAAAAATCTGAAAATTCTGAAAAAGAAAAGCAGCGCAAAGCAAGGCAACAAGGGAGCAATGCGATGGGTGGGGGCACGAGCTTGCACAGGGAAGGGCCGGGGCCGGGCAGGGTCGGGGTCGGGGTTATTTTAAATAGCTGAAGAATCAGCCATGGTTCTGAGCAATGTCAAGAACATTGCTCTTTGTATTCACTCTTTTGACATACTGGTAACAACATGTCAATTTCGACACACGTCTGTACTTCGCCCACGAAATGACCCAAACTTCGTGTGCTTCATTTTTTGGGGCCGTCTGTGTGATGCCAGGATCGAAGGTCTCAGTTTTTCGACGATTTCCTTCGAAAATGAAAGGTTCCAGACCACAAGGACCAGATTTTGGGGCCAGATTTTTTTTGAGGTGAATTTTCACCAAGGCCAAAACGCCAAACTCGCGGGGCCGTTTTAGCGCGTTTTAGGCCTCAAAACAGGCTCAAAACTCAAAAATTCCTTCGAAATTGGGCTCAAACGTGCAAAATGGACCCATCCGAAAAAAAAATCGAAAAGGGTCCCCCTATACATGTCGACTATTATAGTGGTCTCATAGTGGCACGTGCGACTATTATAGTCGCATGTCGACTAGAATAGTCGACATGTCGACTATAATAGTGACTATTATAGTCGCATGTCCACTATAATAGTCACTATTTTAGTGACATGTCGACTATTATAGTGACTATAATAGTCGCATGTCCACTATTATAGTCACTATTATAGTGGACATGCGACTATTTTACTTACATGTCGACTATAATAGTTGACATGTCCACTATTTGTCACTATGTGTCTACTATAATTTAGATTGTGTCCAGTATGTGTCGAGTGAGTCGGAAACATTAGTCACTATCCCATTTCCATATAGTACTATGTGTTCAGTAAGTTGTCACTATATAGTGGCAATTTATAGTGCACAAAATAGTGATCACTTTTTCATTAGCCCACCGTGAACGAAGTCATGGCATGCCCCAACCCCGCTGCCCCCCCCCCCTCTTCTCTGCACCTCACACACTGGCGTCGGATTAGCTGTGCTGTTCATCTCTGACTGCCTTTCCCTGTTTCCTATATCGCCGCCATCACACTGCCACCACTTTTCATTACCAGGGCCAACCCGGTTCAACTTACACGTGTTTTACGCACAGGCAGAACAGCAAACATGCCTGGACGTAGGAAGCCTGATATCGATCCGGCAGTGGCTGCGCAGCAGCTGGCGGAGCTGGTATTGAAGAAGTCCTTCCCTGAGGCAGATGATCTCCTCGCGCGCGTTGCGAAGATCGAGTACATCACCAAGACGGGGGAGGGGGAGGAGCTCAAGCTGCGCACCGTGCTCCATCTCTGCGTCGAGGCGGGCAACCTCGAGGCGCTGGAGTGGACAGCCTCGAAGGGCGCCAACCCCAACACAGCGATGGAGCAGGGCACCACCGCGCTGCACCTCTGCGTATCCCAGGACAAGGCTGCGGTGCTGCAGAAGCTGTG
This sequence comes from Rhynchopus euleeides, assembly GCA_963210315.1. NCBI lineage: Eukaryota > Euglenozoa > Diplonemea > Diplonemida > Diplonemidae > Rhynchopus > Rhynchopus euleeides. Next base: position 882,770 of record OY723249.1, on the reverse strand, counting down.
CGACCTCAACGCTGCAGGCGCCTTCCGGTTCACCCTCGATGTGAACAAACGCAACACCGCCGGAGAATCCGCCCTGCAGGGTGCGATCCACCTGAACAAGGTGGATCTCGCGAAGATCCTGCTGAAGGCAGGTGCAGTGCACGACTTCAACGAACGCTGCTTCACCATAGAGGGTGCACCCCCCGGGCTGCAGGTGAACCACATGCAGTACGCCTGCTGCAAGGGGAACCTGGAGCTGGTCGAGACGCTCAACGAGCTGGGCGTCACGCCCTTCCAGCGGGATACCGAAGGCAGCACCCTGGTGCACCTCACGGTGCGGTATAAGCAGTGGGTCATCCTGGAGTGGCTCCTGGACAAAGGGTGTTCGCTGAACGCGCAAGGGCTGGATGGGCGGACCGTCCTGTCGACGGTGCTCGCTGAAGGGTGGGGGCCTGAGTCCATCGGGCAGCTCATCCAGAAGGGTGCGAATATCAACGAGCCTGATGCAGACGGCACGCCGCTGCTGCACCACGCTATCCTGCAGGGCGACGAGGCCCTCGTGGGTGTGCTGCTGGACAACAGTGCGACGTCCGTCGCGACTGATATGTTTGACAACACTGCAGCACACATCGCAGCGCAGCTGCCCTCGAAGAGCATCCTGCAGCGCATCATGACAGGCGACGAGAAGAAGAACGGCGAGGTTGTGCCGAATGCTGTGAATGCCGCCGGAGACACGCCGCTCCACACGGCATGCCAGATGGACCAGCCGCAGAATGTCGCCTATCTCCTGTCCCTCCCCGGCACCAACCAGAACCTGCAGAACGGCAGGGGCTGTGTGGCGCTCCATCTGGCAGCGGCATACGGCTCAGCTGAGTGTGCGAAACACGTCCTGGATCACAACGCAGACAAAGGCGACGAGCCTGTCGCGAAGAAGCCGCCCCCAAAAGGCAAAAAGGACGCCGCCCCTGCTGACGACGCGAAGAAGACAGAAATCGAGCTGGAGGACTCTGAGGGAAACACCCCACTTCAGGTCGCCATGGAGTACGGCCACTCCGATGTGGTGAAGCTGCTGATCGAATGCCAGGCCTCGGTGCAGCGCAACAGCCAGAAGCACGGGACCCTGCTGCACCAGGCTGTATTCTGCGGCGCACACGACATCATGCAGAGCCTCGTCGCAGGGGGCGCCAGCGTGCACGAGCGGGACCAGAACGACCTGACCCCCCTGCACATCGCAGTGGAGACGGGGTGCGTCGACTCCGTCACCCTCCTGCTGCAGAGCGGCGCAACGGTGACCTGCCAGGACGAGCACCGTGGGAGAACCCCTCTGCATGAGGCTGCGGCGCGCGGGCTGCACAAGATTGTCGCGGTGCTGCTGAAGCATAAGGCAGCGGTGGGTGTGAGGGACCACACCTGCATGACCCCCCTGCACCACGCGTCTGCGTGTGGCAGCTTCCTGTCGGCGGGGATGCTGTTGGATGCAGGGGCCAATGCGAATGCGATCGACACGGGGTACCGCACACCCCTGCACTGCGCCTGCCTCAGCAACCACACCGCCACCACCAAGCTGCTGCTGAGCCGCGGCGCAGACATCACTGCGAAGGATTCAGACGGCTGGGCCCCCCTGCACACAGCAGCCGCGTCAGGCAGTGTTGAGAGCGCACGGCTCCTCGTGGGTGCCGGGGCGAGCATCACAGAGGCAGACAGGCATGACCGCATCCCCTTGACCCTTGCCTCGGAGTCGTGCCGTGTGGAGGTGGCCAGGCTCCTTGTCAGCTCATGGGCAACACGGAAACAGGGCATCGGCGCCTGAGCCCTTTAAGGGGCGTGGGTGCGTGGCATTGCTGTGTAGTGCTGCCAGTAGCGTGGTGGAGAGCAGAGAAGGGTTGGATGTATAAAGCAGGAATGCCGCAGCACGGGGTCTTGCCAGGCTTTCGTGGTTTGCGTGCCGCGGGGGGTGGGGGGTGGGGGATGCTGTGATACTTTTTTGAGTGTTGGGGGGGGGGGGGGGCTTTCTGTGCTGGTGTCGACTTCCGGTGGAGGAGATGTGCAGGTTGAGCCCCAGGAACAATGCCCAGCATCATCGGCGATGCAACATATCCAAGGCCCCCCAGCCGTTGCAACACAGGTCCACACCTTCGTAGAGCCTGCCCACTCGCCCCTCCCCCCCCTTGGCACTAGATCTCGGATACGATCTGCAGAACAAGTTAAGGGGTCAGCTCTGCTGGAACTCCATCACCCCCAACAGGCAACACATTACAGCATTACACACACACACACCCGATACCCCTGCACCCCCCCAAGCGCTGCCTGCCATCATCAGGGCGTTGAGCAGCGCCACACCCGCTTGACCCACCCCCTCTCTGCGCAAGATGGAGGGCATTCGCCATGCAGACGCGGAGCTGAACTATCTGACGGAGATGAAGGACATCGACCTGGGTGACACGCTTGCGGGCGGCGACCTGCTCCCGCTGGATGGCAGCCAGACCATACGGCGGCGTGGGGGGTCGGAGCAGAAGGCGGAAGAGGCACCGGAGCATGTCGTGTCGGCTGAGCGGTATTACAGGGAGGAGCTGGAGAGCAGGTTCATTGACCTGCGGAAGCTGTACTACCACACGAAGGAGCAGAAACAGCTGGCGCTGCAGCGCGTGGCGGAGCTGGAGGCCAGCCTCGGTGAGAAGGAGGCTGTTGTCAAGTCGCTCTCGGCACAGCTGCGGGAGTCCTCCCGGTCCAGCGTGGGATCCACCGGGGGTCGGCGGTCTGCACTAGCGGGGCTGAGTACAAACTCTGCTGCAGGCGGGTCCCCCCCAGTCAAGGAGAGGCGGAGCAGCACCACCTCCACAAACCACGCCCTCGTGCAAGAGAATGCCGCACTGAAGGAGAAGCTCGCGGCACTCCAATCCTGGATGGCCTCGGCACCCTCATTTGCAGCACAGTAGAGAGGGATGGATGGTGTGGTGTGGTGTGGTGCTGGGGTCCAGTGTTGTTCGGAGTGAAGGGGGGGGGAGGGGGGGGTGGGGTGTCCAGTCTCACGGCAATGATAGGGGGATATGTCGGTTTTATCTTCAATATTCTTGGCTGTGTGTGTATGTGTGTGTGAGTGCAAAATCTCAGGAAAACTGTCAGCAACAGAAGGGGGCCATGTGGTGGAGGGTGGTGATGCCGAGGCGCCGGGGGTGTCTAAAGTCAGACCATCCCCGCCCACCGATGGGCAGATGGAGGTGTTCGTAAATGGCGCCACAGCGGCGAAAAGGCTGCGACAAATGTTCCAAAGGAAAAAAATGCGTTGTGTGAATCCTGCCCATGTGCTTCTGGAGGCAACCACTGCACCTGCCCTCTTGTCAGGTGCGCATTGCCCAGGAAAAGTTTCTTGCCCCTGAGTGTGTGTGAATCAAGTTCTTGAACAGTGATATGCCAGAAGAAGCATGGAGCTTGACTCGTCAAGGCTTGTTCCGGATTGAGGCGCCGCGCCAAGTGTGCGACGTGCTGCACCGGCAAGTCCCAAGAACGAACAGTGTGGGGTCGGAGAGGGTCCAGGGAAATGTGCCTCTTGGCCTGCAGGTCCCTATCCCAAGCAAAGACTCAGAAAAAGGTACCAACCCAGTCGGTGTGAGTAGAAGTGAAGTTCGTTTTTAGATTAGAAAACTAACGTGAGTGCGGGTCTGCTAGGTCTGCCGAGATACCCAAGCCCCAAGGCAGAGCAGGGAGACCCGCATGCATGCCGAGTGCAGCTGAAGGCCACAGCCCCCCCCCCCCCCCCCTCTCGCTCACCCCTCTGAACTCCTCCTATTGTCCCACGCTCAACAGGCCACCCCTCCGCACCACTGCACATCACTTTTTGACGTCACACATGCTGCCAGAGTAATACAGCAACAGGAACCACCCCCGTGCCTTGTCGGCACCACCACCCCTTCCCCCGACCCTTACTTGCCTTGCCATATCCATCACACGCCACCACCCAAGGTCTCGCTGGGGCAACATGGCCATGCGGCGCGAGCTTCCATATCTGAGCGCTGTGGACATAGCTGTGGCCTGCTCCAACGCGGACATGTCAGAGAAGGCAGACACGCTGCCACGCACCCCTGACAGGCTGCGCTCTGCTGCATACGAGGCTACCCGACAGGCTGGCAGCATGCCCTACACAGGGCGTTCCCCTGTTGCCACACCTCACTACGGCAGCACCTACTCTTCGTTGGTGTAGCACCCAAGGTGGGTTGTATGCCATGAGGTGTGCCCACTGGGCCTTCGGAATCGTTCCACCTGCTGCATGCCATGGGTGTGGCGCAGCAACCCTCGTTGTCGCTGCCAGTCTCCAGGTCCCCAGCTTGCTGGCGTGCGTTGAGCCCTTTGCGATGGTTTTCCGCTTCCACCGCCTAACGCCGCTTCGCCTTGAGGCCCTTAATACATGCCTGCCGAGTGGTGGCCATCTTGCCCTGCTGTGCCAGCCGGCATGCGGCATCGGCACCACCGCGGATGGAATCTGCACCTTGCTTCACAGGCCTTGTATCTGCTGTTTGCTCTGGCCGTGACTTTGTACCCCCTGATCCCTGTGTGGGATGTTGCCATTTACCAGCTAACAGAAGCGCAGCACCCCTCCCTCACCCAGCCACCCTGCATGCCAAGTCACGGCGCTTCTTTTGATTCGCAGATGCCACACCCTCAGAGGGAGAAGGTTTCATAGTGGCTGGTGCTGTTCCACTGGCCAAACCCTTGAGAACACAACGCACCCACTGAGGCTGTGCGCCTTCACGCTCCTCACAACCACCCTTCGCAGATTTCTCTAACGCCCCTCCCCAAACCTCGCATACACCACACCGCGGGAGCGACTTCGACCAGCCTTCCCCTCAGACACAGCCACCTGCCGCCGCTTCTCTCCCCTTCTCTTCTCCCTCCTCTCTCAGGATGGGCAGGACGGCCGCACCGCATCCGAAGTCGAAGCATGAGAAGGGCCTCAGCAAGCGCAGGGTGCTGCAGAGCCTCCGCAAGCCCAGCAGCACGCTACCTCGCGGCAGCAGCACTACGGAACGGGTCCGGGTGACGAAAAGTGCACAGCTGATCCTGCCTGTGCCGCGGTTTGCCGCAGCGATGAAGAAGCAGCGGTACGCGCGGCGCATCAGCCCCACCGCAGCGGTGTTCCTCACAGGCGTCCTGGAGTACTGCACCACAGAGCTGCTGAAGCTCTCAGCCCAGGCTGCGTTCTACAGCGTCCCTACAAAGGGCAAGATCAGCGCCAGAGAAGCCCGCCACCACCGCATCAAGCCACGCCACATTGTGCTCGCGGCGAATGAAGACGACGACCTGGGCAAGCTGCTCTCCCGTGTCACCATCGCAGGGGGTGGCACGGCGGGAGGCGTGCACGGTGCATTGGAGAACCCTAAAAAGAAGAGCAGCGAGGGCGCTGACACGCAGAAGGGGAAGCAGCAAAAGCAGCAGAAGCAGCAGAAGCAGCAGCCAGCGAAGGGCGGCAAGGCAGGCGTCAGCGCCGCTGCTGGGAAGAACGGCAAGGCAGGGGCAGGTGTGAAGGCCGTCGCTGGTGCCTCCGGAAACAAGAAGAGGCAGGGCGTGTCTTCTGCCGCGGCTGCCCCAAAAAGAGGTGTCAATGCCGCCGGAAAATCGCGCTGATTCGGAAAAGAGAGGGGAGGGGTGCGCAGTGCTGCTGCGCTGTCGGATACACCGACCGATCTACCCGCCCTCCCGGGCTATCAGCCCGGGGGGAGTGGGGGGGGGAACTATCGTGGTGAGTGGTGTGGGTGGGTTCTATCCCCCACACCTGCCTCCTCCTCCTCGCCCTTCCACAGCCAGGGGCACTCGACAGGCTGTGCAGGGGCGGGGGGGGGGGGGGGTTTCCCTTGCGTTATATTCTGCTATCTTCCCCGCCACACCTTGCCTGGCTGCGGATATATATTCCCATCCCCGCCCCCCGCCCCCCCTGTGGGGCACGTTGTTATTGGTAAGGCTTGCACCGCGTGTGCCTGCTTACCGCCCCCCTTCCCCTCTCCTCCCGTGCATTCGTCACCCGAATGCCCCTCTTGTTGTCAGAGCTGCACTGGCCTCACATCCCCCCCCCCCCCCCCCCCCGTGCCAACGCAGCAGGGTTGTGTGCAGCGGTGCCGCTTGGCGCCATTCCCGCTCTGCATTGCCCTGCTTCACAGGCATGTGCCAGGGGCTCCAACGCTTGATTTTTTCCAGTTCTCTTTAGTTAGTTGCGATCGACGGAGGGAAGCGACGTCGCGAAGTAACGACAGAATTTTTTTTCTGCTGAAGTTTGAGGGCTAGCGCCTTCATGTTACTTCATATGGCCTCACTGGCCTTGAGGCATATGTGTGTGCGGTGTGTGTGTGCTCAACGAAATGTGTTCGGAGCTGTTGAGTTTTTCTTTGCAGCTGCTGAACAGGGTGTTTCTACCTTATTGCAGAAGGAGTACGGTATTATTGATAACACTTTTGTATTGTCGAACACCGGAGTAGTGCAGTGCTGTTGGAGTGGCGCCTCAGGGCTGTCTTGCAGCTGTCAGTGGGATCGGATATGGTCTGTGCTGCTGCGGCGGCGCAGGCCAGTCTGGTTTGGCTGGCAGGCACGGCACCTACCCTTAGATGGCACAGGCGGGGGTGAGAAGCGGCCAGACGCTAGCCCGGCGCATCTCCCCCCGGCCTGTCTGCCAAGGAGTGGCACCAAACACCGATGCCGCGTCAGGTAGCCACCCCCACCCTCCCAGAGTATGTTGTGCATGTGTCGCTTGAGGTGGCAGCCCTTGTCTTCTGCCCCGCGGCTATTGAGTACATCCCCTGACCAGGTCTGCCGACACAGCGCACATCACATATCACCATGCTCGCAGTCGCAGCAGCACTGGCGGTGGCAGCCACACCTGTGACGGTGGAGGTGTTCACGGAGAGCTATTGCCCGTGCTCCGGCACGTTCCACGCGCAGTACTACGACAACATCATGCCGCTGATCGACAGCATCGCAGTGCTGAACCGCAGCTGGGATGGTGCTGCCCACGGCGACACGGTGAAGTGCTTCCACGGGGAGCGGGAGTGCGAGGCAAACACACTGCAGGCATGCGCACAGAACATGGCGGGTGCGAACTACAAGCAGTGGCTCAACTACACAGTGTGCATCAACGGGCCCTGCAAGAACGTGGGGTGTCCTGAGCAGTACAGCGTGGCGGAGAACTCATCGCTGGCACGCGAGCAGAGCTGCGCCGCTGCGGTGGGGCTTGACTGGAACACGATGTACAGCTGCTACACGGGGCCCCTGGGCAAGCAGCTCCTGATGCGCGACGCGCTGTTCGACTCTGCGGAGAAGGAGGGGTACGGCCTGCGCGGGCTGCCGGTGGTGAAGGTGAACGGCAAGCTGTTCAGCAAGTTCTGGGACTGCGACAGCTACAAGGCTGACTACCACAAGGCGCTTGTGCAAGAGGTGTGCGCTGCATACACTGGGACCGACAAGCCTGCCGCGTGCAGCCAGTAGATCACCAACGGGGCCACATGCATACGTGGCTTGGTGCTGAGTCCTCCGCCTTATGTTGTTGCTGTGTCACTCCATCTCTTGACTGCCTCCCATAATTGGTGCACCCACCATGCCTTTGTACCCTGCCCGGCAGGGCCCGACACGAGGCGGTGGTGAACTGTACCGTACGAATCACACCACACACATCCACACGCACGCAGCGCTATTTATGGCCAGGCTGTCGCATGCAAAGATATATTCTTATCTTGCGTGCGGCTGCACTGTCCTGTGTCTGTGCCTTCTCGTCTCTGTAGTGGCGCTGCCTGCGGTGGTTTGTGTGTCATAGCGTGTGTGCGACTTGGTCTTAAAGTCCCGGCCTGATCTTCTGGCGGGGCTGTTTGTTTGATAGTTCGGAGGTAGCCCAGCTGGTGATTGTTTCTGTGCCTCTTTATTGCTGGACCTTTGCGACCCCACTCACACCACTGCACCAGACCGGGGAGTGGTTTACACGAGTGGGTGTTCTGCATCCCAACAAAACACTTGTCGGCAGTTATGAAGGTTTACTACCGCCTTCTGATGTCGCTTCACGAACCAGCGGGGTTACCGATGGGCTTTGCCTGAGCATGCCGTAGGAGTGTTTGTTCCCCACTTTGCTTTCTTCTTCTTGACCTGGCATCGCTGCTGCTGTGCTGAGGCCCTGCCGTATGATGCACGCATAGTGCACATCAGCATCCCTCGCACAGCAACGCACATGCCTCTGAAACGTGATCCTGTCTGCGTCCGCCAGACCTGGTGCTGTGTGAGGAGAGGACACAGCCGGGCGGGTGAGTGACCCACTGACGCCAACCGATACCATCCCCTCACCCCATCACCTCTCTGAGCTCCCTGCAATCGATCTGGCTCCATTGTTGTGGATGTCCGCACATGCTTCCAGTGATGTAATGGTGGCTGCGCTACCTCCACATCAGTATTTCTAAAGCCTTTCGTGGGGACGGCGGAAGCCATCCTGCAAAATATAGGCCTACCTCCTGCCATTGTTGTGCACATCATGCAGACACACCACACGCCCTCACAGGTTTTGGGCAGGTGCACCTTGCCTCCCCCTTGCCCCCTCCTGCCTGCCCACACTGCTGTCTCCCAGGGCCGCCTGTGCTGGTCCCCTCCGTCATCGGCACGGCAGCAGGCCACAGGCCGCAGCCTCCCAAGATGCCTACCGGCAGCAGGGCTGAGGTATGCTACGTTGCTGTCCCATTGCCACGCAGTAGGGGGTCATGTCGGGGGTTTCAGTCGGAGCTGCACTGCCACCAAGCAGCGGTGGCTGCACTCACAAAGCTCGACAAAGAACGGCATGCCTTTGGACGGGGTGAGGGGTGAGTGGGGTTTTTCTTTGCTTCCGGCCGTCGGTGTGTTGATCCCGCACCGCCCACAGATCGAGCAGAAGCTGACTCCTGCGCCAAGCATGAGCCGCACGGGTAAGATGACCCACTCTGCCATGCACACCGATGCGCTTGTGCGTGGGGGTGTTGCTGCCTTGCAGAACAAAGTCCGCAAGAAGGGCAAGAACTCCATCACGCTTGCCGAGATCATCGACCCGAGCCAGCTGGACTCCTTCGGGACGGCCCTGCCTGGCACCGACGCGGGGCGCAACAAGGAGCTGTGTTCGTCACCGCGAGGGCATCCAGAGCTGCAGAACAAGCTGGAGGAGATCCTGGTTCGCGAGCGGACGACGCACTTCAACACGAAGATGGAGCTGCGTGAGGCGGAGTCCTTTGCGGGGCCCAGCGTGCCAACTGCCACGCCACCAAAGCAGAAGCGATTCGCCCCCGCCCCAACGGTGCGCCAGACACGCACAGTGAAAGGGAAGGGCAAGCAGTCGTCAGCCTGCTTCCTGACGGTTGATCGCTTCATGGATTCGAAGTATGCCATGAACACGCCCCCAGTCGGGCATTACCGCCCGAAGTTCTCTGCGGTGGACGGCAACACAAAGGCGATGGTGATGCGCCCCGCCTCGCAGCAGGTGCCGCTGCACTCTGACACTGATGACGGGGCTGAGGCTGTGACCACCTGCCCCAGGCTGGCGCGTGTGGAGCAGGTCGAGGCAGCGAAGGACAACGTCAAGAGCGATGAGCGCAAGCAGGCAGAGCCTGTGCCGCCACAGTCGCCTGCGGAGGACGAGCGCTCACCGCAGCGCTGTCTGGGCTACGCAGAGTGGGTCTCGCGCCGCCGCGCAGGGGTGTCGCAGAAGGGCAGCTCCGCGTTTGTGTCTGGTGTCAAGAATGCGGCCAACCGCCCAACCCCACTTCCCGTGTCGCCCGACAAGTTCTACTACCCGTACAACGAGATGGGGGTCATGCCGAAGAAGGAAGTCCCCACCATGTCCCTCAGCTGGGGCAGTCATACGTCGCGCAAGGACAAGATCATGGTATGGACAAGCGGTGGCGGGGGGTGGGTTGGTGGGTGCTGTTTCAAGGGTTGGCCATGATGTCACACTGCAACCCACACCACAACAGTTCAAGGGGTACAGCCCTCACACGGATGCACCGGATGTGGTGTATGACTCAGTCGACAAGCCGACGGTGCACGTCAGTGCGTCATACCGCATGACTGACCAGCTCGCCCGTGACAAAGCAGCTGCCGACGCGCAGCAAATGGTGAGCAGGCGGAACAACTGCATTAACGCCGCTGCTGCTGGCGATACGCAGAAATTCCCCGCGTCGCACATCGTGTACGAGACAGACCATGCGGAGACGGTGAAGTTTAAGAACAACGGAAACCTGAATGACTTCTCGCGCACCATCTCTAGGGACCAACGCCCGACAGAGGTACAGAAGCCAAAGAAACCGCTGGATCCTGTGACGCCGTACGACACCACATCACCTCCGTATGCTATGTTGCACGTGGCGATCGCTCTCTCTCTGCTGTCACACACCTCCAACACCAACCTGTCCTGTTGCTTCCCACACCACACCCTGCCACAGGAAGACACTGGAGAGCAGGGCGACATTCCAGAACCAGCTGACCCGGCCCGAGTTCCTTTGCCAGGTGCCGCTTGACCTTGAGTACAACACCAAAAACCCTATGAGCAAGAGGAGCCACACCGCAGACATCGACAGGACCGGCGGGCACGAGGGACTGTTCGTCCCCTCCATCACGATGGACTGCGACTACAACCCCAACTATGCAGCAGCCCGCCCCAACGCACAGATCGATGTGCGCCTGGACAAGATGCTGTCGCGCGATGAGGTGCGCGCTGGGCATGCCACAACAAAGCCCAGCCCGCTCGATACGTTCTACAGCACAGATCCAGGCATGACGATGCGTGTGAGTGGGGCTGTTGTGAAGGTCCCGCTGAAGGGCCCCCGGATCCAAGGCAATCCGATGATCCACTCGCACATCAGCCGCGACAAGCGCCAGCAGACCACCGCCGTGAAGAACTGCTCGCCTGATAAGTACTACAACCTCCCGTCTGGCCCGAAGGTGCCGACGATTGATTTCAAGCGCACTGTTGCCCGCGAGGACCGCTCCTGTGGCCGCCTGCTCCCTGCGTCCCCACGGCAGGAATCCTCGCACCAGCGCTCCCCAGGGTTTGTCTACGACCCACGCACAGTGGATCGCCACATCCCGGCCCTGTCGTTCTCGCGTGCAGGTTTTGCATAGCCGTCCCTTGATTGGGTCTGCGGCAGAAGTAGGAAGGATGTGCACTTTTGGAGTGGGGGGTCAAGCTCTTCGCGGGGGTTGGCCCCGCATGTATGCGGTGTTCATTAGTCCAGCTCTTGTTGCGTCTCGCAGCCACTTGCGTGTGTGGCGGTGTGTGTTCCTACTGAGGGGATTATCCGGCCCTTTCTGCCAGACTGATGTGTGTGTGTGTGTGTTGTGAACCAACGGGCAGTGCATTCAACACTACAATTAGCGGGGTCACCTGCTGAGATCCATTGCGCTCCACACGAGCTGCAAATGGGTGCGGCGCCTGCCGTTGAGTGGTGCGTGAGTGCATTGTGTCAATGGTCCATATGCCATGAAATGGACAAGGCGCACACACGCATGTGTAAAAACACTGGCAGTTTTTAAGGCGCGCGTTGATTGGTTCTTTCAGAATTTTTCATTCCTCCCCTTCCTCAGCCCATTGTCTGCCCGCCTTCAAGGCTATGCCCTGTATTCAGGCCCATCTGCTTCTGCAGTCATGGGCCCCAGAGCCACGCTTCTTGTTGTCCTGCTTCTGAAAGACTGCCCTTGTTTATCTCTCGCCCTCTCCCGCCTTCAAGTGTCCGAGAGTCTGCCATCCGTCAGATTGTATACGAATGAAAGTTTCTTGCACGCGCGCAGTGCAATTGGAAACCAGACGGCGCTCCCACCCTCCGATCCATTTCCTCTTTTCCCCTTTTGTGTTCGGCCCACTCAACACCCAAGTACGCTCTGCGCAAAGTGGTGTGGGCAGCGTTCGCCGGAAAATGAGGGATCAATCTGTTGTCAAGGTCGCAGGGAAAGGAAACTGTCTGGTTTACGGTTCGGCGCCGTCGCCCAACTGGGCAAACTTTCCGCGCCTTTAATTTGCTGGGGCAGTGCGATTCCCACTCACACCGCTTCATCCGACAATGCGGGTATGGGTTACAACAGAGTGGGTTGCAAGACAGCCACCGCTTTGTTGCCACGGTTTGCTTTTTTGCTGCCACTCCACGACCCAGCGGGGCACAGATTGTTTTTGTGTTAGGCACATCACCAGCCCCTGGGTCACATCAGAGTGATGCTGCACATCTGACAACCAGATTTTGTATGTATTCGTTGTCCGTTCCCTCGGTCAACGGTAGATAGCCCAGTTCCAGGTTGCCCTTGCCTGAGTGTCTGCGGTGGGTGCCTCTGGCGGGTGTGTGTGTGTGTGTGAGGACGCAGTTCCATTCCTGGAATGCCCTCAACCCGACCCTCCGATCTCCAAAGAAAGGTGCAATACAACCACCGCTGCTACAACGTATTGTCATTATCAGCCTCTTGCCAGAGGCTGTTGGTTTTCATGTGTGATTTTTTTTGCGGCCACAGTGTACATTGCAAACTATCGCGGACGGTGCCACGGGATTGAGTTGAAGCGAGGGTGTGTGACAGTGGCGAGTGGTATGCATCAGAGCTCGCTCCCGGTGCAACCTACACTGCTGCAAACAATACGATGAACGTGTGTGTCAAGGCGGCAGGTGTCACACCCAACCACAACATACGACAGCTCAATCCCCCCTTGCTCTGGCACAGGCGAGGTGGCAAACCACCCTGCCTCGGGCGCTTGTTAGAGCTCCAGGGGACGAGTTCCCCCTCCAGAGGCTTGTTTTGACCCGATGGCGATCACAAGAAGGTGTTGTGGAGGGGAGGAGGAGGAGGAGGTGGTGGTGGTGGATTATCCTCTGTCCGAGAGCCTGCCTGCCCCGAATGTTTGTGTTACAAACCCCTTTCGCAGAGAATTTTCAAAAAAAATAAACTATACAACTCGTGGGAAGCGGAAAGGGCTGACCGACAACACCCAGACCCCCCCACACACACCCCCCCCCCCCCCCCTAGGGGTGGGTATACCCCCCCTATACGCGTGAGAAAATAACATTTTTCGGGAACACCAAAAAGTACCTCAGAAAGCCATGTAAAGGGTGCCAATGTGCCCAGATCGTCCCAAAAGTGTTTTGTGGTGGAGATTTCACCACCAGATCAACCTCAGTGCTGATATTTTGGCATTCTAAAAAAATTGCCCATCGGTGGTTCCTACGGTGCCCCCCGGATAGGCACTGCACACTCACTCACACCCCTTCACATGGCTAGTGCCACCCCACAAGCCTGTTACCAAGAAAATATCACCCTCGGGAACCAGCTCGCGCAGACTGTAGAACGAGGCTACTCCCGCATGCCAGATTCTCTCGCAATCGACACTCTTCTCCATGACGACATGCTGCCTGTGTTGAGCGCCGCACTGTGCCACAGTTGAACTCAGTCACTTCTGAAAACTCATCTTCGCGAAGAACTGGGCGCTCCTGGTGAGATATTAGCAGCTGAGGCGCAATCATTTCGATAGGCTCAAGGCACGCCTCCAAACCCTCACGAAATTCAAAGTCCAAACACCTGCCTGCCAGCATGGGAACCAATGCCTGGCTGCGCACACTGCAGCACTGTCAACAGAAGGAATGCACAGACACGCAGCAGGTGAACTGAGTTACTATGCACAAATTTGCTGAATTCGAAGCAAATGACGAGGAGGCTTTTGCAAACCACCCGAATCGATGGAAGTCATTCCTGTGACACCTGGCTCTGTTGAGGGGCGTGATAGACGAATTGCCCATCAGGCGAGGCACAGGCGCGCCCTGAAGCGCAATCGTATTGACGAGCTTCGGGTGCTCTGTGAAAGAAATATACTGGCTGTGAATACCGACAGCCATCTGATTTTTCAGCAGGGCTCCACGCAGGATAACAAGACCATACAGGCCCATACCTGTCGGGATATGCACATCGAGATCAATCCATACAGGCAATCTGTGCCTATCCAGGCCTGTACAGGCCAGGCACGCCTATACGTGCATGTAATTCGCGCAAAAATCAGTGGGACAGGGGCACAATCGTCGAAACTCGTGTCCGGGCAATTTCCGACACCCCCTTCACCACGCCTACCCCGTATTGTGCCAGCAAAAGGGCGTGTCCAGCAAACAGAGGTGGGCCTACGGTACCACCAGGAACCACCGGTGGGCAAATTTTCCGGAACCCCAAAAAACACCCCATAAGGCCCCACAAATGGTGTTGGTGGCCTCAGGATATCATTCTGACACCCTTTGGGGTCGGTGCGTGTGTCAGGTAGGGGCTGAGAGGTGTTTAGAGCGTGTCCTGAAAATACCCATTTTCTCACAGGGGTATACCCGCCCCTACCCCCCCCCCCCCCTCCTTGCCTTGAAGTGTTCTTTTTACCGCGCGGGTCACCTTTGCTTATATCATCGTCACCTGTGGCGATCATCACGCCAAACAGTTTTTGCTGTCAAATCCCTCTCTCTCTCTCTCTCCCCCCCTCTCACTTTGGGTTCGGACGCTTCACACAGCACACCCCACCCCACCCCCAACAGGCCCAACAGCCACCGCGATGCGCTACCTGTCGCGCTAGCCTCCCCCCCCCCCCCCTCCCCTGGGGCATTGGGAGGCAAGGGGCTTCTTGAAGCTCGCCCCACCACCACCCCCCCCCCCTTCCCCCCCTCTACCCACCCACCCCCCCTCCTCCCCCTCCACCCTGCAACAATGGCACAGCCCCGGAGGCGTGGCGCTGACGCCTCCGGAGCTGACCTCCGCGGCCTCCTCCAAGACTTCGCCATCGACGGGTCGATGGGTGGCGTCGAACACCCCCCCGCCACCACCCCGGCACCAACCCTGGCACCCGCGGCACCCACAGCGCCAACCCCCTCGCAGCAATCGCCACACCTTGGGCCATCTGTGCAGGCCGCTTCTGCCATGTCGACACCCAGCAGGCAGCACCTCTATAGGAAGGGTGGCGGACCCCCTGCCTCCGCACCTCCCTCCTCTCCCTCTGTGCAAGCCCCAGGCGACGGCGCTGGGGCTGGGGTCGGTGGGGCTGGCTCCATCACGCCACTGCACCACCCCCCGCCGACACCTGACGCGGCATCGCCCTCCATGTCACCTATCGATGAGGCGAAGCAGATCACCGAGGACCTCAGGGCCCGCCTTGATGACGGCAGCGGCGAGGCTGCGCACCGCCCTTCCGAAGGGGGTGCCGCATCGCAGCTGACGGAGTGTGTCCTGCGGGACACCCTGTCACAGCACTTCGACAACCTCAATATGCGGGATATACGGAGCGAATACCCGAAGCTGCTCCGCGCTCTCCAAGACCTGGAGAGGGAGAACAAAGCACTCCGCGCCGAGTCACGTCTCCGCGAGCGAGATCTCTACCGAGCCCTCAACGGTGAAGAGCCTCCGTGGGCCGACCCGCAGGAGGCACAGGAGCAGGATGGGAAGGACGTCGCCACCTCTCGCCTGCAACGATTTAAGCAGAAGAAGGGTAGACCCGGCGGTGCTGACGACGCGCAGCGCAGCGCGCCCCGGGGGAAGGTTGCTGCCGAGCTCAGCGGGGCGCGCGAGAGCCTCCGTGTCGCGGAGGAGCGGAGCGCCAAGCTGGCGCAGCACCTCGAAGGGATGATGCACCTGCAGGATGAATACCGCGAGCAGTGTGGGGACAACCTGCTGCTGCGGGAGGAGCGGGACAGCCTGGAGATTGCCGGGGATGAGGCCTCCGCCTTTGCGGAGATTACCCTGCAGCTGCTGGCCTGCGTGCAGCACGGGCTGCAGCTGCAGAGCGCTGCGGCGGCAGACGCGGAGGAGAGGATCGGCGTGCTGGGCAATGAGGTGCTCTCCCTCAGCGAAGAGGCGGCGGGAACCCGCGCCGAGCTGGACAAATGGATGGAGGACCATGTTGACGAGCGGGAGCTGAAGCGGCGGAGCATCGCGTTGGCAGGCGAGGTTGAGAGCAGAGGGCGCCAGGTGGCAGCGCTGGAGGATGAGCTGCGCGATGCGACGCGTGATGGCGTCGGGCTCCGCGAGCAGCTCGCCAAGTCGGAGGGGAAGTGCGACATCCTCGAGCATGAGGTGCACCAGCTGACGGACAGGCTGGCGGAGATGTCCTCTCTCGTCTCCGATGCGGAGCGCCGCCTCGCAGACGGCATGCTTGGGCTGTCGAGCCACTCGGAGGAGGTTCGTGCTTTGGACAGCCTCGCAGATGAGAACACGGATCTGAAGCTGCGCAATGAGTATCTCGCCGAGGTGGTGGGTGCTGCGGATAAGAAGGAGACGGAGCTGCAGAGGGTGTGTGCGCGGAACGCCGTGTTGGAGGAGCAGAACCGTGCCCTGGAGGAGCGCATGCGGCGGTATGCCGGTGCGGAGCACGAAGGGGTTGTGCCGATCCTGCAGGAGGAGCTGACGAAGCTGAACGGCATCCTGAAGCAGGAGCACCCGTCGCGGCAGGCCATCCATGAGGCGGTGGACTCGCTGACGCAGGAGCATGCGCGGTTGCTGCACCACTCGCAGGTGGGGAGGTCGCGCCGGTCGCCCTCTCTGTCGTACCGTGGGTCTCCCACACGCAGCCCTGTGCGTATGTCGGTGCAGATGCCGTCGAGCCCTGCAGGCACGGAGCCCAGTGTGTCGCCCCCCCTGTCGCACCGTATGCGGAGGCGGTCTGCGACGAGTGTGAGTTTTGCGCGGAAGCAGTCGCCCCTGGCGCTGGCGGAGGAGGACCCTGCCAGCGATGTGTATTCGCTGCCTGAGGCGCATAGCGACGTGCCGCTGGCGGAGAGCCCGCCGGCGTCGCCCATCCGGTTGGCGCGTGTGCGGCGCAGGTCTGCTGCAGGCATCTCTGGGCTGGAGGGCACCATCGAGCTGGACCTGCTGCGGCACCCTAAGGACGAGGCGCAGGAGGAGGACAGCGAGGCGGAGCGGATCGTGCTGCAGCACCTCAAGGCGTCGCCGCAGCACAGCCCCGAGCAGAAGAGCGATGACGAGGGCAGCGATAGTGATGTGCAGCAGCCCAATGACAGCGAGTCCGATCGGAAGAGCGAAGGGCGGTCCAGCTATTCGCGGGGCACGCCGCGCATGATGCCGTTCATCCAGACGTCTGGGCCTGATTCGGGCAGCACGCCTGACCCCGGTGTCTCGGAGCAGCTGCTGCGCGAGGCAGGCACATGTCTGCTTGACGTGACGGAGCCGCAGGAGCCGCCTGCACACCGCAGGGCGAGGGCACGCACCACCATGACGCGGCTGCCGCATCCGACACACTCGCACCACAGCCACATGGGGCATGAGGAGCCGGGGGTTCTCGCAGACAACTACCTCACAATCAAGAGGGAGCGCTCGCTCGGCGACACGTCGCGGTCGTTTGCAGACACGACATTCGGGCGGTCCTACGCAGATTCCCTGGGGCGGTCCTTCGCTGACACGCTGGGGTCGCCGGATGCGATGTCATCGCCTTCGATGCTGTCGAGCCCCCGCGGGCATGCGCCTGGGTGGATCAGCCCGCGTGGCAAGCGCCGCATGCGGAAGAGGTCATCGACAGTGATGGTGCAGAGCACCGATTTCGACGCGGCGAGCGAGGGTGGCTACGACAACCCGCTCTTCCTGACCCACAGCTCTGGCGGGGTGCGCGGGCTCACCCGGCAGACGTCGTCGCCGCTGCTGAACCTGCTGTGCACCACATCCAATCACGAGCATCAGGAGCCAGGGCACCCGCAGCCGGCGGACCTGCCCCCCGTGCATCAGTCGAAGGTATACCGCAACCTGGAGTGGCACCGCCTCTTCATGCACTACAACGAGGGCACTGCGGCAGAGATGCGGGTCAAGGTGAAGCAGGAGACGGGCGAGGCAGACACGGAGGAGATCGACGACGCCTGGCTCCGCGAGCACACGCCCTACTGCGTGCTCTACGTGCGGCAGCTGCGGCACCGCATGCAGAAGCAGAACACCGTGAAGGACCTGGCATCGCCCGACTCGCCGCAGTCACCCCTGACCCTCGCCTCCTCCACCGACGAGGAGGACGACGGCATCTCTGAGCAGCTCGCCGTCACCGAGAAGGCGCTGTGCTCCGCCCCTTCCGCGCTGTCCTGCGAGCGGCAGCTGATCTCCGCAGACATGCAGGAGACACGCACCCGCCTGCTGCAGGCTGTGCAGCAGCGCCTCTCCCTCATCTCGCAGTCGCACCACCAGAACGGGCTGGAGTCGTCCCACCTGATGTCCATCATCTACGCTCTCCTCATAGGGCCCGAGTCCCTTGGCGATGCAGAGTCGAAGGACGACACAGGCGTCGCATCGCCGCTGGAGTCCACCCAGCAGCTGACCCACCTGCGGCAGTCCTCAACAGGGTCGCTGACCTCGACATCCCCGCGGATTGCCAGCAAGGCGTCGTTCTCCCTCCCCCGCCCTGTCCTGACGCACTCATCGAAGGAGAACCCGGCGCTGATCACCGCGACCTTCTCCATGGCTGACCCGGAGCCCGCGACGATCGATGTCAACCTGAGGTCCAGCAGATGCATCTTCATCAGGCGTGCCGTGTCGCGCGACTCCTCCGACACCCCGTCCCGCCCCTTCTTCTTCAAGATACGTGAACGGGAGTTCATCCACCTGCAGGCGCTGGAGGCGACAGGCGGGGTGATGGGCGAAGTCTTCCTGCCCCTGGTGGCGCTCAGCGGCACCTCCAGCGGCATGGTCTGCGAGGTGGTGCTATCACTAAGCACCCCGTCCCGCTCGGAGGTGGAGCTCAAACTGCTGCTGGAGGGCGCGGTGCTAATGGGGTGCGAAGCGCCCCTCACGGGCTGCACCGAGGCGCGCACCTGGGGCGACATGATGGCCGCGCAGAATGCTGTTGCCGAGGTGGTGAATGAGGCACTGCACAACGACACACGTGGTGCCTTCACCTTCTTCATCAGCAGGGTGCGCCTGCTGCGGAGCGACGGGCACTGCGAGCGGCTGATCTACGACATGAGCAACAGCGAGCCCACCCTGGCACCTGCCCCGAGCACCGAGGCGTTCACCCTCACACGCGACGGCCTCAGCTCAGGCTACGGAGACCCCGAGCCGCTCGAGGTGGTGTCCATCATGTCCTCCAACGCCGACGAGTTTGTCCCCCCGCCAGCGCGCCTCGCCTCGGAGGGGCTCGAGTCGGAGCTGGATGCCACGACAGCGCAGGGCGAGCTGCCCTCCCTGCAGGGCAAAGCTGCCTCGGCGGAGGAGGAAGCGGATGAGGAGGAGGAGGAGGAGACGGGGTCCAGCACGGAGGTGCGCACCGAGCGGCAGTCGTCGCTGGGTCGGAAGCGGAGCGGGGTGGTGCAGCGGGCGGCGGAGGAGTCGCCCCTGATCTACGCAATGCATATACACCTGCAGGAGCTGACGGCAAGCTACGACGCCCTCTCGGAGAAGGTTGCCAGGCAGGAGCGGCAGCAGCAGCAGCAGCAGGAAAACCCCGATCACCCCCACCTCCAGCAGCAGGAGCAGCAGACGGATCCCCCTCCGCAGAGCACCACCGCCTCCACTCAATCCAGAGGGTACGCCGGGCCTGTCGCAGCGCTGGCAGGCCGTACCGCCGCACGGCAGGCCAAGCTGCTGTGCCTCCGGAGTGGCTTCACTTCGCTGCTGGCCTTCGCGCTGCAGCGGCGGTTGGAGCGAGAGAGGGAGGCAGCGGCAGCGGCGGCAGAGGCAGAAGAGAGGGTGGCGGTGGCGGCGGTGCCGCCACCGCAGACACCGCCGCCCGCTGTGGGTGTGTCGTATGTCGGTGCTGCCCTGCAGAGGCCCTCGCCGCGGCGCGGGCGGCATATCTGGGCCTGCGGGTCGCAGCCGGATGGCACGCCGGGTGCCCTCTTCCATGACACCGCAGAGCCGCAGTCGCAGCCGCATTCGCAGTGCCACTCCGAAGCGAGTTCCAGGGAGGCGCCCAGCTCCGTCGCGTTCTGTGCATTTCCCGACGCATTCGACCCGCAGGATGTGGGTGCGGTGGCAGCGCCCTCGCTAGCCTCGGCAGCCGTGACGACGGAGGAGGACGGCATG
The DNA here is from genome assembly GCA_963210315.1 of Rhynchopus euleeides. NCBI lineage: Eukaryota > Euglenozoa > Diplonemea > Diplonemida > Diplonemidae > Rhynchopus > Rhynchopus euleeides. The sequence goes on along the minus strand of OY723249.1, from coordinate 862,805 downwards.
GAGGAGCGCACCGTCGAGCAGGAGGCTGCGGGCAACCGGGCTGACGGGGCAGAGGAGGAGGATGAGGAGGAGGAGGAGGCGGCGAGCGTGCGGCTCAGCCCTGTGGCGCTGCGGGAGCACGAGGGGAAGTTTGCGGCCCTGGCGGGGGCCGTGCCGGTGTCGGAAGGGGTCTCGGTGAGCGGCAGCGCAGGGGCGGAGGAGGAGGAGGAGGAGGCGGCCAAGGGCCCGCGCAAGAGGCGTGGAGGTGCAGAGGGGGCAAACCCGAAGTGCCTGCATGGTGGTGTGTACAGCGGGGATTCGTCGCTAGGGTCGATGACGATGATGCTGTCGGATGTGACGAGCCTGTCGCTGCGTGGGGATCAGAAGAGCAGCTGCCTGCAGGCAGGGGAGCCGTGGCGCCTGCATGGCGGGGTGGTGGTGGCGCCCAGCGGGCAGCTTGCTGTGGTGCATGATGGCTGTGTGCGGCACGATGCGGAGAGGCGTGGGAGTGTGAAGAATGTGTCGTTTGATGAGAGCTTCACGCCGCATATCATCACTCCTGTGGCGTCGCCCACTGTGGCGAGTGAGTCGCCGGAGCGTATCGAGCAGCAGCCCAGTGTGTCGCTGCGTGCGCGGCGAGTGCTGCAGGGGGAGACAGACATCGTGTTGTGCGTCAGCGATGAGGATGTGTCGCGTGACTGTGTTGTCGTGACGGATGACGAGGTGGAAGATCTGGAGAAGAGCGTCGCGAGCGTGCGGAGCGCCCACAGTGCCCACAGCGCGCACAGCAACCACAGCAACCATAGCAACCGCAGCCACCACAGCCACCATAGCACTGGGCTGCAGAGCGTCACCAGCGTGGACACAACCAGCTCGCAGCAGCCATCGGGCACCGTCATCGCAGTGCAGCCTGTTCAGCAGGATGTGCCGTCCTCGCCGAGCCAGTCGCCTGTGTCGCGCACCCTGCGCACCAACACCAAGTCCATGGTGCGCAACAACTCGTTCTCATCCCCGCGGCGGCGGCAGCCCCCCCGGCAGCTGCACATGGCGCAGCCGCTGGCACCGCTGCCAAAGTCGATGGACCTCTTCGACCACGTCACCAGCATGCAGGCAGCGCTGCTCGCTGCCGCAAACGCGACTCCGCCCTCGCCTTCGTTGGCACCAAAGCGGAGCTCCACCGTCATCCAACACCCCCTGGCACGCACCGACGAAGTGGTGGACATCGAGGCCAGGTGCCTGTCGCCTTCTGCTGAGATCCGCCGCGCTTCCACCGCAGAGCCACGCATGCCCACACGGCAGCGCAGCCTCCCTGTCGCACCCAGCGGGTACGACGAGTTCGAAGGCAACAGCAACGCCTTGTCCCGGAGCTACCCGGGCCCCGTGCGGCCGAAGCGCATCATCCGCATCTCCCTCGTCAAGGTGCGGGTGCCGCTGCCCTTCTGCGGTGCGCTGGATGCGCTGCACGAGGGTGCGCCCAGCAACCTCTTCGTGGGGCTCCGCATGGAGGGGCGCGGCACGCAGTTCCTCGACTGCGGCGCGCTGCAGCGCGTCCCACGCGGGCAGGCCCACGGCGACGATTACCCCTTTGTCGACATCGGCTGGGCCCAGGGCAGCGACACCCCACTCAGCCAGCCCCTCGGCGACTGGTCCCGCGTCAACAGCCCCCCTGGAAGCATGTCCTCCAACTCCCCGGTGCACTCCCCGATGGTGTCCTACGAGGTGCCTGCCCACGAGGGCCCTGCCTCCCCAGGGAATGCTGCAGCTCATGTCGTTGCTGGGCATAAGGCTGCCTCCAAGCTGCCCTGCGAGGTGTATCTCTACAAAGGCGCGGTGGATGTGCCGCAGGCACGTTTCCTTGTGGGGTCGGGCTTCTTCGTGATAGACATACAGGACTGCGACCCCAGCCTTGCGGCGAAGAAGAAGGAGATCCACGCGAAGGTGCGATTCGTCCCGGGTGTGACGAACCTCTCAGACGGTGTGCTGAGACCCGACTCCGGGCAGCGCGGCAGCCTCGACACCCCGACCCACACCTCATCCAGCTCATCGCCCAAAGGCAGCTGGTATGACTCGCAGAAGGGCGACATCATCTTCGTCGTGGAGAATATGGATGAGCAGGAGGCTGAGATGCGCGGCCCCTCTGAGCGCCACCTGGTGGCCGACTCGAGGACAGGCAGCATCGCGGGGGCGAGCGACCTGGGGTCGTCCCTCCCCATGGCACCCTGCATCACCACCCCTGGGACAGGCGTGCTGGCGGATCTTCCTGTGATGCCTTCCCCGCGTGAGTATGACCCTGCTCACACGCGGCAGACATCGGCGGCGTCTGCAGCATCCGCAGTGTCGGTGGTGTCGGCAGGCGCGGCGGGGCCCCCCGTGGAGGTGGGGACTGTTGTGTCTGTGCCGCAGGACCCGCGCTTCCTCTCGCTGAAGCCAGATCTGGGTGTGTCGTTTGTCAGCACCGTGGAGGACATGGGGGCTGATGTGCACCCCGAAGGGCCGCTGTGGCCGAGGCAGCGCACGGACCCCGTGCTGCCCACGCTGATGTCGCGCCGCCAGTCGCTGGTGAATCTGCTCAGCGTTGTCAAGCAGGCATCCGTGGCGTGTGACTGCCCTGACCTGGTGGCCCTCACCCCAAGCGAGGCTGCGCTGTGCGTGCCCTATGAGGTGCCACCTCCGCCACCGCCGCCGCCGCCACCGCCTGCCCAGGTGGAGGTCGCAACGGAGATGTCTCTGCTGGACAGCTTCGAGCTGTCTGTGATGGTGCCGCGCATGTGGGATGTGGACCGCGAGCTGCTGCGCAGGGATGCGGGGGTGAACACCACGCTTGCCCTGGGCGACATCGTGTCGCACGATTCACAGCGCCGCCTCGTTGCGGACCGCACAGAGGCACAGCGCCAGGCGGCCTCCTTGCTGGAGCTGCTGGACGCGGCGCAGCAGCAGTGCGCAGACCTCACCTCGCAGAACAACTCACTCCGCAGTGCGCAGAGCCGTGCCGAGAGCGAGGCCAGTTCGGGTGCGGCAGCAGCCAAGGAGCTGGAGGCGGCGCAGGAGAGCGTCAAGTCGCTGGAGGGCGTGCTGGAGGAGGTGTGCCTTGAACGTGACAGAGACGTGGCAGCGCTGCGCGAGGAGCTGGATGAGCGGGCCAGGCGGCTGCGCGAGGTTGAGAGCGAGGTGGCTGTGCTCAAGCAGGATCTGGAGGCATCCGGCAAGCGCCTGCACGACGCCCTCGCGGCAGGCGTGCGCACTGCCCACAGCGCCGCCGCCGGGGCGCTGCCGCCTCAGCGGAGCCCCCCGCGCCGCGAGCGCTCCGAGTCGTCGTCCTCCGCCGTGCTCTCCTCGTCGCCAGACGACGAAGCGAAGGGCGCACCCGGCATCACCCGCCCCCTGTTCCCACAGCCGCCCCCGGAGCCCTCCTGCCAGGCGACGCTGTCCTACTCGCCATCCACAGCATCAGACGCATCGCCGCAGCTGCACCCTGTGCACCACCACGCACCCCTGGCTGCAGCCACACACATCACACCCCTGGGTGGTGCTGCCGATGAGTACACCCTCGCCAAGCAGGCATGTGTGGACTCCGACCAGCTGGGCTACTTCCGCAGGCGCCTCGTGGACCTGCTGTGTGACGACGACGACCTGGCTGCTGCCGTGTCTGGGGTGGAGCGGCCCCCTGCAAGCAGCAGGGCTGTGCCCTACTCCCCGCTGCGCCACAGCACCGCCTTCAGCCGTACACCCGCGACGCCACCCCGCACCCCGGTGACCTGCAGCACGGGGTGCCAGACGCTGCCACGCTCCGTCAGCCCGCCGCCCACTCCCACACCCACACCCACCACCCACCGCACCTACACCGCAGTGCCGTCTGGGGCGCTGTCCTACTCGCCGCAGCAGCTGCCCCTCTCGCCTATCTCAGCCATCAACAGCGAGCTGTCGACAGAGGTAGCATCGGTGGTGGTGCCTGCCGGGAAGGGCTTCACGCTAGCAGCGTACCTCGGGGAGGTGGAGGCGCTGACGGGTGTGCGGCGGGATGACTTCCAGGTGGTGTCGCTGCAGATGGACGGCGATGCGGCGGATGTGAAGTTCCGCATATACGGCGCCACGGAGGCCCAGGCGGACCAGACTGTCGAGCAGGTGGCGCAGATGCTGGTGGAGAGCGGTACGATGGTGGCTCTCCGCGGTGTGCAGCCCGAGTCCCCCTCAGCGCTGCAGCCGGAGGCGGAGTCGCAGCTGGCGTGGCTGCTGCAGACACGCAGCGGGCTGGTGTCAGCCCTGCACCGCTGCTTCAACACGATGCTGCTCGGAGGGTCGTCCTTTGTCGAGGCGGCGCTGATGCTGGAGAAGATCCTCAACACGTACCTCACGGAGACAGAGCGCCTGCATCTCGGGCTGCCGGCTGGTGCGGCAGGCAGCAGGCTTTCCGACGCGCAGCTGACGCGGCTCCTGCGGCATTCTCCGGCGTTCAGCCCCACCCGGCTCCGAGATTTTGCTGCCTCGCAGCCAAGGAGTATGGGGAGTATGGTGCCCATGGTTTGATTTGAGGTGGCTGACTTGGCATTACGTTTCCGTGCGAAGGGAGGTACGCGCCAGAAACGAACCGCTCCCTGGCAGAGATACGGAGCAGGGGCAGTCACCTTGCTGGGGGGTGTGCTGACAGAGAGGGTTGTTGTTGGCGTGTGTCTCGCATAATGTACCTCCCAGCTCTACCATCTGCGCAGTGCCGCGCGATGCTGTTTGGAGTCGGGGGAAGTTAGAGTAATGTGGCTTGGGTAGGCTGCCGCCACGCCCACGCGCGGTCAAGGCGCTGCCTTGGATGTGGTGTTCTCGTGGCGCTGGGCATAATTTTTCTCACCAGCTGTGAGATATCGCAGCGTAATCAGATGAACGAAGGTCGGGGGGAGAGTGGGTGGGGGGGAGGGGCGAGGTGGCTGGCATTGCGGGGGGTATTAGTTCTGTTTCATTATTTTAAAAAAAACTGGTTGCAACGCGACGGGGCGCAGCAAAGGTCGCGGGGTAACGAAGTGAACAGTACGGCTGAAGAACTCTGAGGATCACCTGACTGCCACTCCACAGGGCCTCAACACAGCCTTGGGACAGCAAGTGTGCGCTCAACAAAAAGTAGTTCGGTGCTGCTCTTATGCAGCTGCTGGACAGGGTGGTTCTGCCTTGCCAAGCCGTACGATTCTGATGGTTGTCGAACGAGATGATAAGTGATTGCCATTGCCCCAGAGACTCAGAAGTGGCTGAGTGTTCTTGTGGGACACATGATAGAGAGCTCGTGCCTAGCATTGCGTGTGGAGCGGGCAGAAGTAAGCTCGGTAGTTTGTGCTGGCTGCTGCAGGGTCGTGTGAGAGGCAGGACCGCTCAGCATAGAGGGCTGGCGATGTGTGAGAAGTCTTAGAGAGTGTTCCGTCCTGAGTTGTACCGCGGCCGGGGGATCTGCCCAACCCCCTCCCCCGTTTCATCTGGTGTTGGTTTTCTGCGCACCCCCCGCACAGCACTTATGCACGCACCACACAGCCCACACTCATCCACCCTGCAGTTAGCAATCCAGAAGCAAATAAGAAGCAAGATGCAGACGGCCAAGACGACGTCGCGCGTGCTCGCGCAGGGGCGCCGGGCGTTCGGGAGCGACCCCGAGGGTCTGCGCCTGGCGGACGAGGTTGCGAAGGTGCAGGAGTTCTTCGACCTGCCGCGTTTCAACAAGACGGAGCGGACGTGGTCTGCGGAGGATGTTGCGCGCCTGCGCGGGACGTTCCCGGAGACGAGCAAGCGCTACCACCTGGCCAACGAGTCGGCGAAGAAGGCGTGGTCCATGTTCGGGAAGAACTGGGACAACAAGGAGACGACGTGGACGTACGGGTGCCTCGACCCCGTCCAGATCACCCAGATGGTGAAGTCTGTGCCGACGATCTACGTGAGCGGGTGGCAGTCGTCGTCGACGTGCTCCACGTCGAACGAGCCCGGTCCGGACCTGGCGGACTACCCGATGGACACGGTGCCCAACAAGGTGGACCAGCTGTTCCGCGCGCTGATGTTCCACGACCGGAAGCAGGCCCTGGCGCGCAGCCAGATGACGGAGGCGGAGCGCCGCGCGACCCCCATTGTGGACTACTTCGCCCCCATCATCGCGGACGGTGACACGGGGCACGGCGGTGTGTCGGCCGTGATGAAGCTGGCGAAGATGATGGCTGAGGCGGGTGCCGCGGGTATCCACCTGGAGGACCAGAAGGCGGGGACGAAGAAGTGCGGTCACATGGGCGGGAAGGTGCTGGTGTCGATCCAGGAGCACGTGGAGCGGTTGAAGGCTGCGCGTCTGCAGTTCGACGTGATGGGGACGCAGACCCTGGTGGTGGGGCGCACGGACGCGGACTCCGCGCAGTTCCTGGACAACAACATCGACACGCGTGACCACCCCTTCATCATGGGGACGCGCAACAAGGACCTGCCCAACCTGGTGGACGCCCTGCGCGACATGGAGAAGGCGCGCCTGTCGCCTGAGGAGATGATGAAGGCACAGACGGTGTGGGGTGAGAAGGCGAACCTGATGACCTTCGGGGAGGCGGTGACGGAGGAGATCAAGAAGCTCGGGAAGACGGACGCGTCCATCAAGGAGGCGCTGGCGACGTGGGAGGCGAACTACACGGACCTGGGCCACGTGGAGCAGCGCGAGCTGGCGCGTGACCTGGGTGTGGAGCTGTACTGGTCGTGGTACAAGCCCCGCACGCGTGAGGGGTACTACCGTGTCCTGAGCGGGATGGACCTGTGCATCCAGCGCGCCAAGGCGTTCGCCCCGCACGCCGACCTGATCTGGATGGAGACCGACACGCCGAACGTGGAGCAGGCGGCGAAGTTCGCGGCTGGCGTGCACGCCAAGCACCCGAACCAGTACCTGGCATACAACCTGTCCCCCTCGTTCAACTGGGACGTGTCGGGCCTGTCGGACGCGGGCATGGAGTCCTTCACGCGCGACATCGGTCGCCACGGGTTCGTGTGGCAGTTCTGCACCCTCGCGGGTCTGCACAGCAACGCCCTCGGGACGGACCTGTTCACGCGCGACTACGCCGAGCGTGGCATGCGCGCCTACGTGGAGCGCATCCAGCGTGAGGAGCGCGCCCACGGCGTCGACACCCTGACCCACCAGAAGTGGAGCGGTGCCCAGGTCGTCGACTTCCAGTCGGGTCTGGTCAACAACCTGACCTCCACCGGCATCATGAGCCAGGGTGTGACGGAGGACCAGTTCAAGGAGACGAAGAAGGCGGCACACGACGCCGAGCACTCCGAGGCCCCGTCTTCCCGCCAGCGCAAGTTCGCCAGCTCGCTGGAGGAGCCCCGCACCCCGGACTTCGTCTTCGACGACGAGTTCGACGCCAAGAAGGCATAAGAGTACAATGGGCACAGCAGACCGACTGGCCACTCACTGGTCTGCTAGAATGCGTCATCTCGCCTGGCAATTGTTGTGCTTGGTGCTGAACACCGCGTTGCTTCGCGTGGAACGGCGGTCTGCCCTAGCCTTTGTGCGGGGAAGGTTGCCGTGGTACTCGGTGTGCTGCCACGCTCTGCGGGAAGGGGCCAGTTTTCCGGGCCCGCCGTTCAGCCCGACACTTCACATGAGTGTTATATTTGTCTTGTGCGGGTGGTGTGAGCTCGGGACGTCCAGCAAACACCCGCACCTACTCGGGAAAAAAATGAAACACCCAGCAAGGGAGACCTTGTAAAACGAACAAACGAAAATTCAATATTCCGTTCTTCGGCGGCCGTGGCTAATTTTATTGTGGTTTTCCCCCTATTTTTTTTGTTTCCAATTGGCGTCGGTGCGTTGGCTTCACTTGGTGACCCACCCCCTGACAGCCGTTTTCCATTTTTTTTTGCCTTGTTTTTCATTTTTCTGCCTTTCTTACTTTTATTACGGATGCCGCGCCGTCGAGTCTTTCTGAAGGAAAAAAACCTCGTGGGCGACTTGTTCGCTCTTTCGATTACCCAACAAATTTCAATCACAATATGCACCCGTGGGCTTGAAGATCCTCGGGTGCAGCTGTCTCAGGGCCCTCACGCACCCTCGCTGCGAGTGCTGTGCGTGTGGTGCCTGCCCCCAACTACGGCTTATTTTGATGATCAAAAAGCTGCGGTTTTTCCGAAACCGAGAACCGCAGGAAACAAGGAACTCCAAACCGCTGCGGTGGGATTCATATCAGCATCGTATGTTGCGCAACATTTTTTCGCGCGTCAACATTGCAGAAGCATGCCTACAACGAAACACAACACCAACTACAACACAGCAAAAAAGCACACTGGTAAGCTCTCGCCTCACACCTCCGTGTTCTCGGAACACTCCTGCCCCCCTTCCCTTCAAGCCTGCTTCAAGGCGCCATTCCCAGGCTGTTCGATGAACCAAATGCAGACCGACACCAGCAGCCTGCGCAGCGCTCCGGGATCAGAGAAAAAAACGCGAGTGCCCCCCCCCCCCCCTTTCCCCCCCACCCCCCGCACCCACACCCATCTGCGTTGGCAATTCGCGCGCTGCCCCTATATGAACCCCGCCAACACCTCCACCACACCCACAGGTGCTAGTTTGCTCCATAAAACCTCACACTGCGCTACGCGGAGAGGTGTGGGGAACAGAGGTCGTGCCCGGATCGCCTTGCTTTAGGGGAGGGGTGGTGTGCGTGGCTTGGGTGTCACTCCCAGGTGGTTCTTTCTCACTACACAGGCAGGAGCGGTTCTGCGTGCCCCCCTCCCTTCCAGCGTGACCGCACTCCATCCGCACCCTTCTGCTGAGCCACCGCCCCGCCTCTGCCTGGCACGCTGTGCTCTGAACGGCTCTCACCTCCAACACACCCCGCCAGTTGTTTGTGGTGCCAGCAGCCAGCAGTGTCAACCTGAGTGTTGCTTCAGAACAACAGCAGCCCGATGTCCCGAGGCGATGCTTTTGTGAAGCGCCACTCCGACGCGAGGGGGAGGCGCGGGTTCAGCAAGCGTGTGATGACCCACCAGCTTTGGAAGGTGCGCATCCCCCGGTGCGCCTTCAAGGCATTCGCAGAGAGCTGCCCTGAGCAGGTCCCGGTGCAGTCCAACGAGGAGTCCCCTCTGGTGCTCTTCTGGTACAACAACCCGCACACCACACCGCTGGACGTGGGGCAGGACGTGGTGGTCCACTTCCCCTTTGAGAAGAAGGAGGAGTCGAGCCAGGCAGCATCACCCAGCGGTGCTGACGAGTCGTTCCGCAAGGCGCCTCACCTGGGGGTCCTGGTGTCGTGCCACAGGAAGCGTGACATCATGACGACGATACCCCCCTACGCCCAGCAGGTCCTCCGCAAGGCGCTGGATGTGGAGCTGGAGAAGGGCGCGGCTGTGACCAGCAAGAAGAAGAAGGCGACGGTGACGCGCCTCACCCGCAGAGCCCCCAGCACCGAAGCATCGTCGGAGGGGAGCCAGGGGCACGACACCCCTGCGCGGGCCGCCAGCGACATGCCCTCCAGCAGCTCCTCCCAGGCTGACGAGCAGGATCACGAGAGCTGCGTGCAGGATCCCGCTGGTCGCGCCAGCGCGCCCCCTTCCTCCACCACGCTCACCCCGACACGCATCGTGAAGGTGCTGCGCCGCAACGGCGATGTTGCGGTGTGTGCCTGGCCCGACGCGGCGGCGGGCGCCTGTGGGTGTGTGGTAGTGGCGCTGCCCGCCGCCGTCGAGGTGTGCCCCGTGGTGTCGGAGGTGCAGGGGCTGGAGCGGACCCACGGCACGGTGGTGCGGCAGGCCACCCGGCAGGAGGTGGTGGCGGTGCGGCAGCAGAGCGAGGCGGAGGCGCGTGCGGTGCAGATCGCGGAGGGTCACCTGGGGGCAGACACGCCCATCCGCATCATGGGGGCGGAGCTCTCGTTTGACAAATCGACGCTCGCCGTGGTGTACGCCGAGGAGTGCACCGCCACCTACGACCTGCACTCGCTCAGCGGGTTCCTCCGGCAGCAGCTTTCGGCACCCTTCCTGGACACAAAGATTCTCTTCAGGCGGGTGTGCATGAACAGCAACCACTGCCCCAATGGGAAGCACTGCGCCCGGGGGATGTACTGTGTTGGGCGTTGCCACTGCCCCCTTGGATATGACGCAGGTGCGTATCACGCAAAGTTTGAGGAGGCGGCGACGTGTCGTGTCTGAGGGGGGTGAGAGCGAGAGAAAGGGGCAAGGTGATGTGGTTGGGGGTGTGGTAGGGTGTTGCGATAGCATTGCGCATGCAAGCGTGCCATCTGCGTGGTGCACCTCCCCCTGTGGCTCTGCGGTGGTGGGGGGGGGGGGGGGGTAGGGGGGGGTCACTGCTAAGGAAAAGTGGTAGACAAACAGCAATTTTTCCGACACCCCCATTCCGACCCCCGGAGAGCCTATTTTTGGGTAGCTGTTGGCCGATATGTGGTGGAAAACAGGTTTTAGGCCCATTTCGGTGATTTTTGACACCCGGGAAGGCATTTTTCGCCCATTTTTTATTTTCCTACCAGAACTTGTACCTCGGGGTAGTAGCGTGGCTTCGTCATTTTTTGACTACAACCACTGGGAAGAGGCATTGTATCAAGTTCCGCATACATATCGTCCAGGAGGTTCTCCTGGAGCTCAAGTATGGTGAATTCATCCTGGTGGAGCCCGCTCTCCTCGGCGCGATCCATCAATTCAGCACCCCGTTTCCTTCCCAGAAAGCTGCGGATCTCGCCCTGCTTGTGGGGCAAGTATCTCCCGGAACGCTTCCTGGGCAGTTGTCTGAGGACGCGGTCGCTTCGCAAATGCGCGCACATCCTCTGCCGAGGGTACAGGGGGATTTCCCCACCTCAATATTCACTCTTCCGCTTGCGGTGACCTGTGCGAGTGCAGTCACCGTTGAGGCTGTACACTGAAAGCGGCTGATCAGCTGTACTGTCATTGACGAGAGGAGACCCTCCAGCCAGTCGTGCACCACACCTGTTTGAATTCGATCCACACCGACCTCGGCTCACGTCAGCACTAGGGTGCGAGCGCTGCAGTGGAGTATATGTTCGTACAGGGGCAACCGTGCCACCTGTGCTGCACCTTCACCACGGTGTGCTTCCGGTACAACAACCGGTAGGTACCTTCTTGTGCGATATCTGCGACCTGCAGCACCGCTATCTCACAGCAGGGCTTGCACCGCTGTTCCGATAGACTCCACAGGAACCTCTCGGCAGCTTTGAAGGGTGGAACAGAGCTTTTCTTGGCCCATTGCATGTTGATCACGATGAGACCTTGCCCACCGGGGGTGGGCTCGGTACAAGTTGTGGTATGGAAAATTAGGATGGGGTCTGAGAGGGTAACAAGGCCACAGATCATGTTGTAGTGGGGGTATTTCCGGGTATTCCCGGCAGTGGTGGCAGCGTACGGCCGTACGGTACGCGTACGCGTACGCCGTACGCACTTTCTGAAAATCGCGCTGCGTACGCGTACGCAGATTTTGCGTACGGCTGGTATTCCAGGTCTCTCAGCACACAGTAGGCCACCCAGCGGGTGGCTGGGCCCTGGCCTTTGCTCTTGCCTTTCACAGATGGTTCCTTGCCGCGCACGTGGCGAATAACTCGCAACACCTGCAAGTACACCCGCAAACATACTGCAAAAGGTACCACTTCCGACTGGAAGGCTCGGAGGCTGCCCCTGGTACACCTGAGTTCGACTGTCGGATTTGGTGTGCGGCCATGGCCGTCTCCTGTGCTCCATAGACTGCCGTACGCAGCGCCGTACGCGTACGCCGTACGCACTTTTTGAAAATCACGCTGCGTACGCGTACGCAGCCACCACTGCCCTAGGGGGGGGGGGGGGTGCGCAGGTCGCAACAACGACAAAAAGTGTGACTTCCTTTCTTGTGTGTTGTGGCGGAACCACGAGATGATCATTTTTTTTCTCTGAGCGGATCTCGCCGCGGGGCACCCGCCAGCCTTGGTGTTTGCAATGGGTTACAATGCAATGTGTTGCTGTTATGTGAGGTGCGTTGGGGGGGGGGGGGTGTGTCTACCCCCTCGCGGCGAACCGCGCTTGGCACACAGGGGGGGTGGGGTCTTCCTTCAGTGAAGTCAAAAACAAAGAAAGCAATCCCCGCTCGCCGTGTTCCTGACAAAATTCATCCCCGCCCCGCGATCTTGCGAGAGAGAGGGCGCGAAGTGCCCGCCTCCCGAAGGTCGTTTTCCCCCCATTTCCACCCAGCCCAGCTCCCCTCCCCTTCTTGTTTGTTTCAACGCCCCTGAAATCACCCGCACCCCCCCACCCGTCTCCCGGATATACTCCTTTTGCCGTTACCATCATCTCGCTGCTTTCCGCTTTTACCTGCAGCCCTTTTCTGCAGAGCTTGGTGGCAGCTTCTGTTCTCTTTTGTGATGACCAGTGGAGATCGCAGTGAGTGCGAATGCTGGCGTGTTCAATACCAAGCCAGACCAAATGTTGAGTGTGCCACTGCCTGCGTTCGTACGTCAGGTTGGTGGTCGTCGATACCAAATCAATCATAGCCTGTTGGAGCCTTTGCTACCGTGCCGAAAACGGTGTATTTTAGGTGCAGTTCCTCCTTAGACTAGTCTAACATAGTCCAGGTGGAAAATTGCCGAATGTTTGCCGAGAATTTGCCGGTAACGAAGGCCCCCTGTGTGGAACTGTGGAGATCACACATAGAGCAGGTGCTCAGTGTTCTCTACGCCATTGCAAGAAAGATTCCCGTGTGTGTGTGTGCAGCCAACTGTCTCCGATACTTTCCAAAATGATGCGCAGTGCAGTCGTGATCACGAGCAGGTGTTCAGGACAATATTCATGAGTCCATCGTGGGGCTGCACCAGATCCCGCTCTCCGCGGGCCAGGGTGTTTCTGCCACAAATCTCATTGTGTTCGAGTTTTTAACGTGTGTGGCGTGGCCACGGTTATTTTTTTGCGTAGGATCCCGTAAGCGGTGCCTTGCCCCCCCCCTCCCCCTCACCCTTGCGTGTTTTGGTGTGTTTCCCATTGCACGTTGCTTCTTCTTGAAATCAACCCACCCTCCCCCCCCTCTTCTTCCTGGACCATCACTACTCCACAGGGGATTCTTCAGCAAAACTGTCTGTGGTTCTTTGTGGGCTGGAGCTGGGTGTGGGTCCCCAGTGTAGTCAGGCCTGCCCAAACAGGTAGTGCATGGTTTGGGCTGAATTAATTTTGAAAAAATGGGAAGGTAGTGCCGGCACGACCTGCCGGCACTACCTGGATTATTTTTCAAGTGGGGGATGAGGATGGGTCCTCTGGAACCACCCCCTTCTTCCTGTTTTTTTTAGCCCAAACCTGGGGTTTTCCAGCCAAAACCCGGATATTGTCCCCGCTCAGAGCCAGATGTTCGCTACCGTGGCCTCCGGCGGCTGGGGGGCTCCGCCCCCCAGACCCCCCCTGTGCCGTATGCCTGCCTCGTAGATAGTCCTTTGGGTGCACAGCGAATGGAATTCAGACCACCCTCGTAGGCTCAGCAAGACGGCAGCTCACACAGAACAGTTACACCGCAAGGGACAACTCCGGCGGCTGGGGGGCTCCGGGTCTACCGGTAGCTGTGGACACTAGTCGGCAAGTTCATGGTCCATCCCCATGGGTGGCGCAAACGGCCCCCTCCAGCACTCGGGGGGTTCTTCTTCATTTTTTCGAATTTTTTTGGCTGGCACTACCTTGGTTTGGGCAGATTATTTTTTTCTGGAGATTCCATTGACCTCACTGTGGGTCCCACACCCACAATAGAAAATGCCGGGAGAACGCAAACGCGAGAGTTTTGAAATGAAATCCTGATGTGCCTTGTGTGATTTCCCCCTGCCTCACTCCCTCTCTCTCCCACCAATCAGGTGTCGGTGTGGGTGACAGTGAATATCGATTCCTTGAGTATGGTTCGCAGCGTGGTGTGGCACGTCATCAAAATAACCGTCATCAAAAAAAAATATTCACATTGTGCGCAGGGCTGTTCCTAACTGGGGGGCTTGTTCCCCACTTTCAGGATTCTGAACTTTTTTTCTAAGAATTTTTGTACACGGTGGACTCCAGCCACCCTAGCGGGAGTCTGGGAGCGGGAGTCTGAGAGGGTGTCTTTTTCTGTAGTATGTACTGGAGACTCCCGCTAGCGGGAGTCTATTTTCCAGCTAATTTAGGCTAAAGACTCCCGCTAGTGGGAGTCCGAGACTCCCGCTAGTTGAGACTCCCGAAAAGGGTTACCCTACCCCCGCTGGAGTCCACCGTGTAAGGGACCAAAAAGTTTTTTTCTAAGAATTTTGTTAGGGGAATTTTTTTTCTAAGGTTGTTTCGCAGAGGAAAAAAACTTTTTCTCATTTTTTCCCAGTCGACACGGCGCGCACAAGGATGGAAGGGAAGTCTGTCCCCCGTACAGTTCGCCTTGCTGGCCAACTGGAGAGACAGACGTTCACTACCGTGGCCTCCGGCCGCTGGGGGGCTCCGCCCCCCAGACCCCCCTGTGGCGTCTGTCTCGTACTCGAGTCCTTCGAATCCCATCAGGTCGGGATCCAACCATTCCAGTCGCCTCAGGAGGACGCAGCCAACTCGCACAGAATCTGTACGCCCACACAAACAGATGTTCGCGACCGTGGCCTCCGGCGGCTGGGGGGCTCCGCCCCCCAGACCCCCCATGTAGCGTTTGCCCGTCCATCTCACTTCCCCGGGTACAGTGCAGCGTAGGAGGTCAGCGCCGCATCCATGAAGCGCTTCTTCGAAGCCTGGTTGACATCGGACAGGTGGTCGGACTTCCCCACCTGGGAGACCTGGGAGATGCACTCGCCGCGTTGGCGACATGCGTGACACGCGGCACGCTACCTGAAACGTGAGTGTGCCTTGCTAACACGGGCATTTCAACGGTCTGCCCGGCGACCGTTCCCCAAACCAGTAAACCAGCCAGTTTGGAAAATCGGAGAGGTCACCCTACTGCGCTGAATATGGTCCGCACCACAGCAAAAATCCCCGGGAGCTTTTGGGCTTTCAGACCTGAAGGGCCAGCAGGTGGGTGGTGAGTGGCAGCTTTGTACATGAATCTGCCCCGTTAACGGCTACCGGGTATTACCGGGTATTACCGGGTCGAAAAACGGGTATTACCGGGTCCGGTAATACCCGGTTATAGCCCGGTAGCGCTACCGGGTATTTTCCATGGGGATTTCCCTTTGTTTTTTGGGTTGATTCCCTTCCCCTTAGCAGTGTGTTGTGGTCGACATTGGATTCTATGGCGCATGGGGTGATCGAAAGCCGGGTTCCGCAGTTCACGTCTGGTTTGTGTGGCTCATTGCAGACTTTTCGAGTTTCCGTCGCAGCAGTGCTGACTACTGCACGGTGCCCACACACCACCTGAGCCCTTCCAGAGCCGGCGGTGCCTTCAGATCAGGCAGTCGATCACACACACGCATAACATGAGACAGGCGTGATCGCAGGGCCACCTTCCTCTCCCAAAGTCTGCGAGCCCCATTCCATTGGGGCAGTGACTGCCTGGGCCAACAGGGTCTTGGGGCAGGCACATTCTGAACCAATGAAGGTTCCATCACAGAGAGGCACTGTTCCCATAGCTTCCATCATTTAAGGACCTTGGCTCAGAAATGCAGAAACGGTGCGTCACCAAACTGGTTGCAAAGTGGCACAGTTGGGCACACAGTGGCACAGAGCGAAGGGCTCCTCGTTTTCAATTATCGGTCCTTCGTTCAGGTAAACCTCCTAGGCGTGCATCTTCTCCTACCCCAGGCTCGAGTGCTTGGTCACGCCAGCTCCGTTATTCGGTCACATCGCTCTGCTGGCTGGGTGCTTGTCGCAACACTTATCTGCGAGCAGCCAACGAGCATTATGGTACCGAGAGGTGCTTCTTGGCGTGGCCGGGCTTGTGGTTCCTGCCACAGCAGGTCACAGTACGGTGAGCGGACTTGTATTTGCTGGGGTGGCTTCAACACGGGCTCGCCGCTGGACTGCCCCCGAACCAAGGTGGATAATCGCACCTGCCTTCGGGACGCTGAGGGTATCCGCCCTGTGTATGATGAGCGGAAGCTAACCAGCCTGCAGTCGACCCACGTGGTGGCCTCACGACTCCCAGACAACGGCTGGTTTGGGCAGGTGGACGGGAAGAGCTGGTTCTCGAGTTGTGGTGTCGACACGTTTCCATTTTGAGAAATTCTCTGTGATACGCTCCACAGCAAGACGTCCATGTGAAGCCTCTCTGGCGACACCCTTGACAAGAGCACCTCTGGCACTCTGTACCGGACCTGCAGCTAAGATCCGAGCTGGTGCGGCAAGGTATTTAGCGACCCCTTACGATATGATGCAATCCAGAGAAGTCCCAGCAAAACGTGGATTCGACCAGGCCCTCAATATATGCACGAGTTGTGCCTGCTTCTTGTCATCTTGCTTGGCTACTGGTCCCTCTGATAAATCATCAGCTTGGTTCGAGTCGGGACAAGTCATGATGCATGTTTCAAAGAACTTAGCCTCGTGGACGGCCGGTTGTGTGACGACACGCTCTGCCTCCGTGGAAGCGGACCAGGCCATGAAGTGCATTGAAGAGGGAGAGGAGGCAACACACGGAGGACACAGGCACAGACAGGGGTGTGTCCCTCATAGATCTTGGTTGAACGAACAGGTGTTGGAATCAGGGCCTGGGCTCATTATCTCGACCTTTGTTTGTGTAATCATCGGGGCACGCCACGCCAACACATCCCCCCACCGCCATGCCGCAAAGCCTGCCTCGTAGATCTTGGTTGTACTGAACGTGGGTGTTCCCCAGCCGTTCCCACTCCCAGTGTTCCCAGGGCCGCCCCTGTGAGGGGTGGGACAGGAGGGGCTGCAGAGGCTGGCCTTCAGAATAACGCAGGGGGGTCACCTAACACCTGACATTCCCCCCGCGCACCTTCCCTTGGACTGCCAGACGGAAGATGGCCAGAACCCTGCAGTTGATTCACTGCGACACCCCACGAACCATCCCTGTACCAAGGAAATCCCCACGGAAAATCCCCGGTAATACGAAAACGGGTATTACCGGACCCGGTAATACCCCCAATTTTACCCGGTAATACCCGTTTTTGACCCGGTAATACCCGGTAATGGAGGCCGATTACCGGGTTTCCGGTAATACCCGGTAATACCGGTTACCCGTTAACGGGGCAGATTCATGTCTATCTCTTTCTGCTCCGCCATCAATCCACTGTATACTTCAGGCAGGTCATCCGAGGCGTCACACACTGTGGATGCGTGCAATGCAAGCAAGCGAAAGGTTCCAGAAGTGTGTCTGTAGTATTTTTGAAGTGGGCCTATTTCTTGTACGTCACGACAACCACACATACACTGCGGGTGCGGAGGGGTGGGTGGTGGTGGTGGTGGTGGGGACGCCCCTCACACGACCTCACGTCACCCGCATACATAATTATCTCTTTCCCCCCCCCCCTCGCTAATGCTTTGAATCAGCGTGTCTGCTGGCGTGCTGCCCTCGCCTTCCACCTCTCGCTGTCTGCACCACGCATGTGCCACACTGGCACAGCTTGGCACTGTAGTGGCAGAGCCGCCCCGCCCACCCTCCCCCTCCTCCACTTGTCCTCATCACCACTCGGGCATGCGCGTGCGTGTGTCGCAGAACGGATACCATGGAGGGCCTGCGCTCTGCGCCACGCTGCGCGTCAACCTGTGTCACTTGCAGGGCAGTGTTGTGAGGGCAGTTCACCTTATCACACCTTGCTGCGTTGGCTATGCTGGATTAGCGGACCTGCATCGTACAGAAGTCCACGAAAGACTACTTTGCTGCACTTCTGGCAGGGAAGGCCCCCATATCGACCATATCAAGGGTGGGATGAGGCAGGTGGGTCTGCCCTAGACTTATGTGGTACTGAGTGTGCACAGTCTGCGCTACCGCACTGCAGGGCGTCGGTGTTCTTTGTCACAGGGGTCCTCACTTTTCGTGTGCCTGAGGTCGTGAGAGGGAGAGAGAGCGCGGTGACGCTGGCTGTGCCACCCTACGTAAGGTTGGAGTGTGGGGCCTGCTCAGTGCTTCTCAGAAGAGTGGGCATCAGGGGTAATACCCCCAATTTTACCCGGTAATACCCGTTTTTGACCCGGTAATACCCGGTAATGGAGGCCGATTACCGGGTTTCCGGTAATACCCGGTAATACCGGTTACCCGTTAACGGGGCAGATTCATGTTTGTAACTGTCCTTCAGCTGCTGGCATGGCGCCAGGTGATCCTCATTCATTTTCAGCTGTAACGCGCATGAGGGGCACTCTCTGCCGCATGCATCTCTCAAGAACTGGGCATCACTCTAGAGCTGTCACATGATGACGCGGAGAGAAATCATAGAAAAAGTCCCGCCTGACGGGCACGCGCCTGGAAACTGTGGGGGGGCGAGCAAAAAATCCCTTGTAAAAATTCTTAGAAAAAACCTGGTTCCCCGACCCAAAAAACCTGGAAAAAGGGCTCGTTCCCCGCCCAGGCCTGATTGTGCGTGACATGTGGATCAGCAGCTCCTACATGTCGCTACTCATCACCCGCATCCGCCCCACCCATCCCGCCCCGGATTCGTCCTGCCGTGGAACAATCACTTCTACATTTTACCTTTACCCCCCCCCCCCCCCGCCCCCCGTCCTTTCCGTGCGGGTTTATATTGTCCAAAAAGCTTACGGCTTGGCTGTCTCTGCATATTATCCTTCTCCCCCCCCTGTCCCCCCCCCCCCCCCCGTCCCCCTTGGCCCCTTGGCCCTGATTATCAGCATCTCCACTACTTCTCGCACAACTCAGTTATGATAACTGTGCTCTGGACACCACCCCCTCTTCATGAGTCGAGGGTTGTGTGTGTAGAAGCGCCGCGCATCGCAAATAGTGTTGCAAGTTTGAACGGGAAGAGGAGGGAGAGAGAGAGAGAGAGAGAGCGCGAGCTTTACGTAAGCGAGTGTTCCTTCAGGGGGATACTCGCATTTTACTCTATGTGAGAGTCTCTCAACCGCCACGCGCATGCGGGGTTAAGTGATGTCGTTAGGTTGGTGCGAGTTCTTTCACAGGGATGAGCACTTCAAGTAGTGAGAGGGAAAGAGAGAGAGAGAGAGAGAGAGAGAGAGTGACGCTCATCCCCAAGGGCGAATACGCTGGCGACCCGCTCGGACTTCGGCCCATCACGGTCACGAGCCTGGTGTACCGCATATGGGCCTGCCGCCGTCTGCAGGATGTTGTCGTATGGCAGGAGGGCTGGATTGACCCCTCTCAACACGGCTTCCGCCCCGGCCACCGCGCCGACGACGCGCTGATGGACCTCACGACCCAGATTGAGGAAACGCTCCTGGACAAGGACACCTCGATCTACCTCCTGGCGCTCGACTTCTCGAAATGTTTCGACAGGGTACCCCAGCGCTTAGTCCTGGAGCTGGCGCGTGCAATGGGGCTGCACGAGCGCATCCTCCGGCCGCTGGAAGCGATGTACTCGCGCCTCCGCCGTCGCTTCAAGACCCCACTCGGAGTGGGGGGGGAGTTCGATGTGACGAACGGAATTCTTCAGGGCTGCCCATTGTCGGTCGTCCTCATCAACGCGCTGCTCTCCGTCCTGGTGAAAGCGATCCAGGAAGAGAGCGGGGGGGCCCTCAGCATATCGTACGCGGATGACGCCACTATCATCTCGCGTGTCTCTGAGGCGCTGACACAACGTGGCGCGGACATCACGGGCGAGTTCTGCGCAATAACGGGAATGCGCCTAAACGAAAAGAAGACCATTGCCATGGGCGTGCATCGCGTGGACCCCTCCTCTGGCGCACGCCCTCGATATGTCGGCACCATCGCTGTAAATGGGGCCACCTTCCCCACCAAAACCGCCTCACCTGCACTAGGCGTGCGCGTCTGTGTGTCACCAGCGTTCATAGACCGCGGCGACGACGGACGGGCGAGTAAAGCGCATGCCCCCTTACGCCGCCTGGGCAGCTCGCCTGCGACCTTTGAGCAGCGACACGGCCTGATTGCTGGCGCAGTCATGCCCCGAGCGATCTTCGGTGGCTGGTATGCGCCCATTGACCACCGGGTCCTCCGCGACCTAGATACCCGAGCCTCAAACTGCCTATACGGTGACCGCCATCCCTCCCGCAGCACCGCAGCGGCCCTCTCCATTGCCTCGAAGGGACACCTCCTTCACCCAGGAATCATAGTGCCGTATCGCATGCTGCTCCTACTTCTAGACTCCTGCCGCCGCCTACCAGAATTGATCCCGCGATTCAACCGCATCCGGGCCATGTATGCGCAAAAAACACGCATCGACGTCCCCCTCGGGCCTATCGGGCTTGCGCTCAAAAAAGGACTGCCGCCGGCCTCCCTCACCTGCGGCGATGATGTTTCCCTCATATCTGCTCCAGGAGGTTCCGAACCACTGCTTTCACTCGAAGTGGCGGCACGGAACCATGTGCTACGCGAGGCGCTGCGTCACAACATCTGGCGAAGGCTTGCTATCTCCAGACCCTCCTTCGGCGGTGTGGAGGACGGCGTTGACACCGTGCTGACAAACGACTTCTGGCAATCATGTGGGGATCCTGTGCTCGCCGCTGCGATGCGCTGCATTATTGTTGGGGGCGTGTTCCTGGCAGACCGCTGGGGACGCAATAAGCTTGGGGCTGCGACGGACTCCGCGCCTGACGGGCCGGAGGCCGAGCGCTCGACCGCTCCTACTCCACCTCCTGTGACCGCTGCCGACCACGCCACAGCACCCGCGGACGGCGACGCTGCCGGTGACACCGATGATGACGACGACTCGTCGAGCTCAGCCCCGTCCGAGTTCGATGTCCTCGACGACTCGGGTGAGGTGCCCCTACCCCTCACAGCAACACAGCCGGAGCCGGGTAGCGACCGCCTCTGCCGGAATTGCGATACGGGCTCCCCCGAAACCGTCACGCATCTCTTCTGGGAATGCCCTGCCCACAACGACGTCCGTGCCCGGGAGCGGTACGCGGGTCTCTGTGAGGAGCGCCTCTCATGGCCGCCCTGCCTAGCCAACTGGGGCATCATACCGAAACCCCTATCCGGTACGGTGCGGGCGAAGGACCTGCACCACCTAATGAGCACGATAGTCGCCCGCAGAGATGTGCTGGAACGTGAGCGCCTCGGGGTATCCCCAACTGTTTGCGCGTGGGACGCAGCGCTAGCGCGACCCGCTGCGCCCCATCAGTCCGACCTGGCCTCACTGCCGGACAACCCACCCCGCTGGACTCACGGAGAGTGCATCATGCGTGCCCTGCGGGCCTGGCTCGGTCGTCTCACCTGGACGAGGGAGGGGTCCGTTTCTGAGCAGGGTGTATTCTGTGGATGAGACACTCACGCGGCACACCGATGTTTCTTCACATCCTTCCCGCCTGTCCACTGGGGGAGCTGTTTTCCCCTCTCGGTGGGCGGGCCTGGCCTCTCGAGGATGAAACACGTTGCCACTTCTTTCGACCCTAATGCGATGCTCGCCCCCCCCCCCCCCTTCATTCTGAAGCCACAACAAGGCACCTGCCAGTGTCAAAAAGATAGCGTGAGGGTGTGGTTTGGGCAGCAAATGCAGCATACACAGCAGCGCTGCAGTGGGCTGCTTTTTGTTTGCACAGGCCTTGGCGCACATACAGTGGATCTATCTTTTTGGGACCTAGCTCGGAACTGCTGGCAGACGAGCCATATCAAGAGGCGTAGATTGGAAGCCAGACAGCGCCTCCCTGACCCATTTGCCCTTTCTTTGTGTTCGCATGATGCATCACTCAGTGCAGTGCGCTGCACAGTTTTCATGTTTCATCCGGGCAGCGTTAAGCGAGGGAATATACTCGCTGGCCGCTATTCAGAGTCGCTGGAATGAAGCTGTCTGTTTTCTTCTTTCTCTCACCTCTGAGGTGGGAATCGCAATAACAGTTGAAGGATGCTGCACCCTGCGGCCTCGCCACACGTGTGTTCTCCTTCGTGCAACTGAACCCTCGTTACTTCACATTTCCTGACCCGTTTGATTTCCATTGGTCCTGCTCTCATTCATATGTCCTAATTTTATAATGTGTCCTCAGTATTCAGAGTTGCAGTTTAGACGAGAAAATGACATGGCAGTTGGTAGTGGCGGGTGCGGGAGGGTGTGTCGACAGTGGAGATCGCACACAGAGCCCGCTCTGATGCGCCCTGCACCAACACAGAACCCCCCCCCCCCCCTCGCCTTACCGACAATGCGGGAGTACTCACCACTTCTGGCAGCTCTCGTCACGACTCGTGGGAAGCGTTCGGTTTACTGCACATGCATCCCATCCATAAAGAACACATCCTGGGATGATCCAGGTATTTTTGTGATAACCGGCACCGTGCTCACGGAAAGCGTCAGATCTAACAAGGTTGCAGAGTGCAATGTTTATTTCCACAGCAACAAGAACCTTGGTGCAGTGGAACTATAGGCAGCGCTTTGGGTTGCAGGGAGGATCTACTTTGCCTTGTTGGTGTGAATGTCCGCACACCAAACCTTCGTTCAGTATACGTGCGGTTTGTTCACCGGGTTTGGCGCACAAACACACACGCCCGATGAGAGCGGGTGGTCAGAAGGTTGCACACATCAAGAAGTGACCCGGCAACCCGATATTTTGCTGCCGCTTTTCGACCAAGCAGGGTGCAGTTGGTTACGGCACGAGGAGTGACTGCACTGCACGCCTGCTCTTGAAATCTGGCTGCCTTTTTTTGTTTGGCGCACAAACAACGCCTTATTTTCTCAGAGACCCTCCTAGTTACGAGCGGCGGATCAAAGCGAAGTCGCGAAATAACGGAGGGGTCGTGCGACTGGAGCTTTTTTGGGCCAGCATGGGCCGAATGCCACTCCGCAGGGCCTTAACACAGCCTTGAGACACAACAAGTGTGCGCTCACTAAAACCAGTTCGGCACTGTTTCTTTTACAGTTGCTGAACAGGGTGTCCACCCTCAAGCGAAATTCGTGCGATTTTTTTTGTTTTGACCTCCGCAAATATTTCCCTGTCGCTAACATGTTTTTGGCCTGCTGGCTGTACCAACTGTACGCATGACTGAGCAGCGCTAGTCCTGAAAAGAATGACTGGGTGCTGCAGAGGTCTGCGATTACTACACTGGCACAGCCAGCCCTGTGACCACTGCGTCTAGGTGGGTGGCCCTGCCCGCTTGCCAATCGCTTCGCTGTCGCGACGTTGTGAATCACTGGCAGCCTGACCCTTCGGGCTGCTGTACTCCATGCTGCTTGGGGAACAGCCGCGGGGAACTATTGTGGTCAACCAGCCAACGTCGGGGGGTGCCGAACGAACTCGAAACGGTTGGGATAAACCCCATTTCAGTTGAAGACCCAGCAAGATTTGGTCACCCGCGCGAGATGTTGCTTTATATTTCAAGTAGCAGAGTAGGCTCGACTTTCATCATAGCTTCTGTCAGCATGAATGCATCGGATTTGCGCCCGGGAAAAGGTGCGACCGCACCGACCGTGTCGTGTGATTCCTCTTTTCCATTCCTGTCTTCCGAGAAAGGTCGAACCAGTTTAAAAACTGAAGTGTCACCTTGTGGCGTTTCCTTGTGTCAGCCACAGCTCGGTCGTGAGGCGGCGCCGCAAACATGATTCCCGCCAAACCTAATTTTGGACGTCTGTATTAGATATTTTTCTGTGGTCGGCAGGCTTGCGAGAGCTGTCTGCCAACAACACTACCCCGATTTACTTGACCCTGCCATTCTTTCTTTTTCTGCACCCGATGGGAGAAAATTGCTCGACCCCCAGTCAAGACGATGTAGGGGTGAGGGCGATCCTCTTTCATTGCATACAGATGTCCACAAGCGGTTAGTGTGCGAGGAGTTTTTTTTTGCCGCCAACTCTGTTATTCGGAAGACTGTGATATTTTTCAAACCCAGGTGAGAGAGGTATTTTGACAGCGAAAGCCATTTTCTGTGCGAGTTACGAGAGGCGAAGTCGCGAAGTAACGAAAGGAAACAATACGAAGGAAATCATACGACCGAAGCTTTGGGGTCAGTTCTTGCTTGCCTCAGCCATTCGGATCCACCACAATTGACAATGCTAGTGCGCGCACAACGAAAGATACTTTTGGCCCTGTTCTCTAGTTGCCGGACAAGGTGTTCTACCTGAAAGAGGTACGATATTTGCAGTACGTTTTCGACGATATCCCGATCACACCCATGTGGTCGGGCAGTACACAAGTGCACGGGGTGGCTCTGCATTCGCATCCTCGCAACCTGCATAACGAGTGAAGGGAGATCAGCCTTGTGCCTCCTTCTACTTCTACTTCACTCCCACCACCCCCTCCCATTCGTTGTAACACACCCAACCCAACCCAACCCACTCCCCACCCCCCCTCTTGGACAATTGGAGATGTTGTCTTCTTGCTCTCAACCCTTTCAAAAAAAAAGTCATGACAGGCACTGAATACCTCTATGAGAGGGCAATGCGCGTGTGGACAGAATGGAGGCCTCCCCCTGAGATGCACAACACAGCTGAGTATCGCGCCAGTAGAACACTGGATCTCAGACACAGCCTGCATAACGGGTGAAGGGTGATAATCCTTGCGATTCCTTCTACTTCTGATTCACTACCACCCTCCCCTCCCCTCCCCCCCTGAAGGTGATGCTCAGAGCACAGCCAACGGAAAACAAAATGAAGAATACTTTCATCCAATATCGTTCAAAACTGCAGAAGATATCCCTGCCGCCCCCGCCTCCCTCCCGGGGGGTTTGGGGTTTGCCCCCCCCCCCCCTCCTTTTCCTTTGGCATGATGCAGGCATGTCGCTAAGCGTCGACCGTCGACCCAGTGATTTTGGGTTTCCCCCCCCATAAAAAAGCGTCGACCCAGCGTCGACCCAGTGGACTGGGTTGACGCTTGGTCGAGGCTTGGAGCGTCGACCTAGTGGAACTGGGTTGCCATTCAAGCCTGGACCAAGCGTCAACCCATTTATTACACTGGGTCGACGCTAACCTAGCGTTGGCCCGGTTACACTGGGTCGACGCTCACCAAGCGTCGACCAAGCGTCAACCCACTTTCACTGGGTCGACGTCGAAGAGAGTATGGTTTTGCAGGAACAGATGCTCACTACCGTGGCCTCCGGCGGCTGGGGGGCTCCGCCCCCCAGACCCCCCCTGTGGCGTATGTCTCGTACTCAAGTCATTCGATTCCCACCGGGTCAGGGAATCCACCCACTCCAGTAGCCTCAGGAGGAAGCAGCCAACTCACACAGAATCTGTACGCCCACAATGAACAGATGCTCACTACCGTGGCCTCCGGCGGCTGGGGGGCTCCGCCCCCCAGACCCCCCCTGTGGCGTATGTCTCGTACTCAAGTCATTCGATTCCCACCGGGTCAGGGAATCCACCCACTCCAGTAGCCTCAGGAGGAAGCAGCCAACTCACACAGAATCTGTACGCCCACAATGAACAGATGCTCACTACCGTGGCCTCCGGCGGCTGGGGGGCTCTGCCCCCCAGACCCCCCATCTCGCGTGCCCGTCTAGTAACCAAGTCCTTGCGCTTTGACGGCCGTGACATATCAGGGGGCAGCGTCGAAATCATGGTCCCGAAAGCCATTTTTTGGTTTCCTCTGGCACCCGACGGCGCGAGCGGGAGAGGAACCACGGAAGGAACCCAGCGCCTCACACCGTGCCCACCTAGTGGTCCACCGATGGGAAAATTTGGCAACAACACGAGCGCGCGCGAAGCGCGCGCGAGAATATTTGACCCCTAGTGTTTTCCCCCCTGATCCCCCCCCAAAACAGGAGCGTCAACCCACCAAATCTCCAAAATCGAAAAGTTAGCGACAGGCCTGGGCATGATGTGTTCAGGTTCTGATTCCCCCGTTTCTTTCGCCTTGTCTTTCGGCCACTACCATCATACCATTTATCATCTACCGTATACGTAAATATTATGGAACGTAAATATTATGGAACGGGCCCATTTTTAGCCGGTCCGTTCCATAATATTTACGTTCCAAAATATTTACAGGGCCAGTTCGGGACTCGGTGGTGAGGACGGCTTGCGTCAGGAATCGCGCGAAAAGTGCACGAGTAGGTCCCGTCAGGGACTCTGTACGCCGTCCGATCACCTGGTCCAAGTCCCCGAGTCGCAGAAAGCCCTGTAAATATTATGGAACGAAAAAAATCTGGAACGCCAACCCACCAGCGTTCCAAAATATTTACGTTCCATAATACCGTAAACGGAAATATTGTGGACCGTAATAAAGGTGAACCGTACTATAGGTGGACCGTAAAAAAGATGGAACAAATGGGATTTTTCCGGAACTTGGAACATTTTTACGGTCCACCTATTTTACGGTTGGGATAGTGGACTTGGCGGTTTTTTTTACGAGTTCCTTCGTGACGAAGTCGCGAAGGAACCAAGGAAATCGTACGACTGAAGCTGCAGGATTAACACCACAGAGCCTCAGCACAGAGTGTGCGCTCACCATCGTCCGGGAACTGTTCTCCCACAGTTACTGCAGGGTGTACTACACTAAAGGAGTACGATTTCCCTGAATTTTCCGGGCACTGATTCACGAATTTACATCTGGAGGGAGCCCGGTGGTCTCAGCTTCTGTCTGCGCGCCCTGCCGTACTGTGGCTGCTTTTGTGGGCTCGTGCATCAGGTTCTACTTTTACTTCTACCGGAACGCTCCTTGCATGGTACTACACTTCTCGAGGTGTGGTGGTGGGTGAGTCTCGAGGTGAGTGGTGGTGATCGTGCCCTTTCCACACGCAGGGAGGACTTGCTTCTCTTGCTGGTGTTGGTTGCGGTGGTGGAGGGAGGGTCCAAAGCTGGGAGGTCGGGAGGCCTACGTGCGGGAGTCTGCGGCGTGGAGGCCGCAGTCCGCGCCCCGCAACCCACCAGCCCGCGGGCGAAAATCGCATTGTCTTTTCCATATGCAGTCCCAATAAATAGTGGACCGTAAAAAAGATGGAACGTTTGGCCTTTTTTTGGGAACTTGGAACATTTTTACGGTCCACCCTTTTTCCGTTTACGGTATTTACGTTCCAAAATATTTACGTATACGGTATTTTATATTGCCACGATTGTGGGTTCCATTTGCGAACACAAAAAAAAGTTCAAAAAAAATCAAAAAAAAACCCCCCAGGTGACCAGGCCGGGGTGGGTGGGGGATGGGTGCGTGGGAGGTGGCCCCGCCCACCTCCCCCCTGCATCCACTCCTATCCCCCCCCCTTCCCCGACTTTCCTGCCTAACACCACCCCCCGCCCACCCCTTCTCTCGATGCGTCACGGCCTCTACCCCCACCCTTGGGGGGGCCAGGCCCTAAACCCAGCCTTGTATTATTTTTTTTTGCGCCCCGCTTGGCATGGGTGATATGGCCACCATATGGATGATGCCAGGGTGTCGTTGGTTCTCTTTGCCTTTCCCCTCAGCACTCCAGAAGCTCCCTGCGTGCCGCCAACTTTCTCAGCGCAGGGGTTGCTTCTGGGCGCGACGGTTTTATGTCGGGATCACGGTGCTGGGGGGGGGGGGGTGCCAATCGGGGTATCGCCAGTGTATACACCCACGCTGTTGTTGCGGTTTGAGGGTGAACAAAGTGTGTGTGTTTTTTTTCCCGAGAGCGGGATTTCTTTAAGTGTGTGCGCGGGGAGGGGCGCACTCGCGCGAAAGCGGGTGTGTGCCCCGCACCTGGAAAAACTTGCCACACAATAGGTAGCACCCGCCCCCACCCGGGCCCCCTGGGCCCCCTGCTTCTGTGTGCGTCCTTGACACTGTACCAAGCTGTGTCAGTGCCACACCTGTTTTGTTGGGGAGGTCCGGGTGCTCCAGTTTATGCACTTCAGAGTGAAGACCGATCACCCCCACCCCCACCCCCACCCCCGCCCCACCCCACCCCTACCTAAAGGAAGCCATCGTCCAACAGGGCCATCCCCGCTCTCCGCAGTGGGAGTGCCCCTTTGGAGGGCGTTGTCATGGCTTTCTGTCAAACATTACTTCGTTTGTCATCGCAGAAAAAAAGGTGGTCTGCACGTTGGGGGTGGAGCCGGATCTTCCTCGATGGTGCACGTGATGCCGCGTTCTTTGCCTCATGGAGGGAAGTTTTCTGGGTCAAAGAAAACACCACCCGGGCCCTGCATCAGGGGCAGCAGCCCAGCGTTGTTTGTCATGTCTTTAGCAGGGGAGACTGATACAAATAGGGTGAATTGTCACGGAGAGAACCGTAGTCTCTCGCCCGTCAAGAGAGGAGTCCCACCGTGAAGCAGGTCAACGGCAGTTGGGTGGTGTTCTTCTAATGCTGAAACGCCCCCCAAAAAAAGGCAATGGGACAGAACGGGTCTGTGTTGTAGCCTAGCTCTCGCAGTGCCTGTGATTGTCGACACCAAAAAAAAAAGAGCAAAATATACCTTCCCCCCGTTTATTTTGCCGGATTTTCGGACAGCCTGTGCAGTAGCCTAGCTCTCGCAGTGCCTGTGATTGTCGAAACCGTGCCAAAAAAAGGAGCAAAATATACCCTCCCCCGTTTATTTTGCCGGATTTTCCTGTCGCTCTGAGGAGGAAAAATCCAAGAATTTCGAAAAAAAATGCCCGAACCGAAGACTTACCCTCCCCCTGTGTGTGTGGGTCTACTTTAGACCACAAACCCCATCCATGCTACGCCCTTTGGGAAGTAGCTGTGGTTTATTTGGAGTTTTGGGTCTGGGTGTTTCCTGAAACAACCCGCTCGCTCTCCTCCTCCAAGGCGGAGGAGGTTGTTGCGACCGTCTGCCCCCACCCCCACCCCCCACTCCGAGGTGATCATTCTTGTGATTCCTTCTACTTCTACTTCAATACCCCCCCTCCCTCCCCCTGAAGGTAGTGACTTCCTGATTTTTGAGCAGTTTTGAACATGGTCGAGAACAGCATTTGTCTTTGAACTTACCTATCACCCCCCCCCCCCCTGAGACTTGCTTTACCATTCAAACATCTCGACAGTCATACCCTCTCCCCCCCCCCCCTCCCCCCAACCCTCCCGAGGAACGCACAGACCGTTTCGACCCACCTTGAGGGAGGGTGGGAGGGGGGTCATGGGGGAGGGGGGGGGTAAAATTCTCTTGCCCCACATTCCCACCTTAAATTTATTCTTGCCGAATTTGGCTTTTACCCACTTCCCCCCCCCCCTTTTTTGGTTTGCGTTTGTTTTTTTCTCACACCCTTTATACTGTATCTTGGGTTCATGAGGTCTTGAGCTGACGAAACGGATATATACTCTCCGGAAGTCACGGAACTTGCAGGACAACCGCCTGCCAAACAGGGCTTGTGGGGACTCTCGTGCTCTGTGTCTTAAATACTGGAACCAACAATTTACTTCATTCGTGATGTGACCTACCTTGTTGCCCTCCTCTGCTCAGCTGTTATACTGCCACCCCTCATGCCATGCGATAAAGAAGGGAACGGAACACGAAACAAGCAGGCCCGTTTTGAGTTTGCGGCACGCGTGTGTGCGCCTCACCGCAACACCACTCCCTTCCTCATGCAACCCGTATCTCGCGACATGTGTCGAAAGTGTTCCATTTCCGCAACCCGCGCTGGCCGTTGCGTTTATAGTGATATGGCGTTGCCATCACATTACATCTCAATCTCCTCGCCTCGTGGAATGGCCCATCAAACCAAAACGAAGGAAGAGGACCATGAAGGGAACCAAATCGTTAGGTGTATTGTCTTTTCCAGGCCCAAAGGGGTCACTTTTGTAAGAAGACAACTGCCTGAACTGATCCTGCCATTGCTTAGCCAGGGGGGGAAGCAACTCGACCAGACCCTCCGCGTCCTGATTTGCAATATGCACTGCATTGTGCGAGATTCACAGCAGCTGCCGAAGCGATGCGCCTGCAGGGGACTGCAGCGGTGGAGAGATCCTCATCCACGCTGCAGAACCCACAACGTGCACCGAACTGGCAGACGCAATACTCGATGCGCGGATGACCATTGAGCCTCTCCCAACAGCTGAATGTCTCGTTCTTTTTGATCGAGTGACCGACAGGCTTGCGGGCATGGCACAGAAGGTTCGGGCGGTGGATCAGATTGAGACGACCCGACGCGTGGGCCGAGGCTCGCTGCTCCTCTCTCCAGCGCTGTGTGTTGCAAAATATGGACACCTCCTCCTCCCCCCAGATCCCAGATCTCGGACGCAACCTCCATATCGAGTGAAGGGTGATCATCCTTGTGATTCCTTCTACTTCTACTTCAATACCCCCCCACCTCCAGATCCCGATTCACGAATCCTGGAAAGAACAGTGCAAACCGGAAAAAAAACATCTGCGACCAGCACAGGTCACACTCGTCTTCTGCGCCGTGATCACCCCTCCAAAGAATGGGCAAAGTGGTCTGTGTATGCGATCTCCTGCGTTCCCCGTGCACCGGCACTCATTTTTGGCAGTGATTTCGTGCCCACGCTCCCTGTAACTCGTGTGCTGCGATTCCAGAGGGCTGAAGAAGCAATCAGATACAGCTTTCGAGGTTCTGGCATCCGCACATATTCGCGAATCAAGTCTCGGGCGCTGCCTTCAATTGAGTGCAGAGGGGAGGTCGATTCTGCGCCTTACTATTCTTCGTAACCACATCACCCCCCCCACCCCACTCCCTGCAGCAAGCCTCGGGGAGCCACCGGTTATATCTGCGGTGATTCAGTTCTGTGGCAGGCTCTACCACCAAGCCAAGCATCGTTCAAATCGTCTGGCATAACCAGGTGGGATTGGCTTCTCAATTGGGCACTGGTGTGCGTGAGGTGGTGCCCAAATGTATCGTGATGTCCACTCCCACCCCTCCCTCCCTCCAGCGGTAGATGATATTGTTACGCTTGACACTATCCCACACCAGAGAGGGAAGCCAAAAAAACGCCTCAAAAAAAAAGCAAATCTTCAAGCCAAATCAACAGTATTCAAACAAATGGCATTGGTTTTTCACAAACAATGACGTGTAGGTCGGGCCTTCGCCCAGAAAGCGGATGAAAATGCAGAAAAGGCGAGAATCGTGGGGCGTGTGGTGTGTGCGGCAGACAGTGGTGATCCTATCAAGAGCAGAATGCTGCGTCCTGCTCGGTGTGCTCCACTATTAAAACACGATACAACAGGATTCACGTGTGTGCCCTCACAAAACTGGTTGTAAATTAGCACAGAGCGAAGGCCCGCAAGAGCTTGTTGGTGGAAGCTCCCTTCCCCTAAAGGGTGGCCCACATGGAGTCGGTCTTGGTTGCGTTATGCCACATTCAACTGTCAAAGAAATCAACACGAAGGAACTGAGTTCGCGCCCTTTTCTGGGGTGACACATGTCGGCATTCTGCGAACCGAGCTTAAACAACGCTCCTTCGCCGTTTTTTTTAAAAAAATCTGCTTGTTTGGGGTAATCAGGCTGGGGGAAAAAACAACAAATCACAACGAATCACACCCGATCACAACAAATCACAACGCCAAATGTTGTGATTTGTTGTGATTTGTTGCGATTTGTTGCGATTTGTTGTGGCCAGTTGTGATTTGTTGCGACCAGTTGTGACGACTTGTGACCCTTTTGTGATGAGTTGTGATGAGGTGTGATCTGTTGTGATCTGTTGTGATCTGTTGTGATCTGTTGTGATCTGTTGTGATCTGTTGTGATCGCGATCCAAAATTTCAAAAATTTAAAATTTTGGATCGCGATCACAACAGATCACAACAGATCACACCTCATCACAAAAGGGTCACAAGTCGTCACAACTGGTCACAACAAATCACACCACGTCACACCTAGTCACAACAAATCACAACTGGCCGCAACAAATCGCAAAAAATCACAACAAATCACAACATTTGCCTTGTGATTTGTTGTGATCTGTTGTGATCGGGTGTGATTTGTTGTGATTTGTTGTTTTTTTCCCCAGCCTGATTACCCCATTGTTTCCTAGCTATCTTTTTATCCCGGGTTTGGCGCACAAACAAATGCCTTATCTTTTTGTCTCTTTGTAAAACACAACCCCCCCTCCCCCCCGCCCCACACACACACACACACACACACACCCTCTTTTACTCTTTCTATTATGCGCTGGGTCTGCTTTCCACCAAAAACAACTTTTTGGCAGTCATTTTGGTTTGTTGTCCCGTTTTGCTGTCACTCCACGACCCAGCAGGGGTGGGGGGGGGAGGGGTCACAAGACAGCCTTCATCACCCGCCCTCCTATATTACTTTCACCGCCATCAAAGAATCGCCCTTACTTACCTCATTTATTTTTACTGCGCCTTTCCCATTCAGTTCGACCCAGTCTTGGGGGCCTCCCCAGCCACATCCTGACCGCTTCTTTTTGTGACCCCGCCACTTTTGGGGTCCGGTTCTACGTCATACAGAGGCGTCGCAATTTGGGGACGATCGTGGTGCACGGCCATCTCCTGCTCAACTCCTGCCCTCAGACGACACCTTCGTTCTGCGTTCAAACCGTATCAGTTTGTCTCCTTTATTGCAAAGGCGGGCTCGATTTTTCTGCACTTCCGAGCGGAGGCTCCTCAGTGCAGCCCGAAGCCCCCCCCTCGACATCACCAAAAAATGGCCCCGCCCATCTTTTCCTCCACCCGTGCGCGGTAGTTTCCCCCCCCTCCCCCCCAACTGTTCCACATGACGAGCACAGATCTCTGACGTGACGCTTCTGATACCCTCACCGGGAGGATGCTGAATTTGCTGCAGCGTCGTCTGCATATTCCCCCCCCCCCCCTCTTTCTCTGCCTTGTTTTGTTTTCCCGCTCCGCGGCAAGGCTGGCCTGGGCTGGCACAGTTTGCCTCGGAGTGGGAGCCCCCCGCCGCACCCCCACCCACCCCGACCCACCCCCCGTTCCCTACTACTTACTTATGGCTTTTGAACGATTTTTTTTGCGTTAATCAAACTCCTGGTCTCTAGCAAAGAAGACTGTTAGCAGCCCATGTGTTCGCCCCCCACCCACCCCCCCCCTCCCCGCACAGGTAACGAACCGGCGCACAAAATAACCTGCCTGCGTTGTGCGCACTGCATCGAACAACCAGGGCCTTCTTCGGTCTCCGAGCAATCCTTCTCACTCTCAGCCCCGGCGGGAGAGAGGAACTCCTGTGTTAGGTTCTTCTGGCCGCACAGGTGGCATTGCCTGTTATTGTCTCATCATATTTTCCTTTGTTTGGCTTGGTCCGTCTGCCCCAGAGGGCCAGATCAGCAAAGCCCAACCATGTAATGCTGGGAATCACAGCAATAACGTCAGGGGTAACGTGCTGACACCCACACAGACACGCACTGACGACAGTCCCTTTGCTGTGCAGCCCCCCCCCCCCCCCCTTGGACGCCATAGCGTAGCGTTGCGAAGAGAACTTGTTTTGTGCGTCACATGTATCACACACTGCGTATGCAGGAGGTGCCGGGGAGCTACACGCGGAGACCTCACGCAACAAACACATTACAAAACAGGTTCTCTCTCTCTCTCTCTCTCACCCTCTTTCGAGATCTTTTGATCAAAGAAACAAAAAGATCTTCTTGCCGAACACATCCACTAACCCCCACTCTCTGACCGATGGCTAACCGGGCGGAACCTCTTCTCCACACCCACTGCCTCTCCTCCATCCAACCCCCGCGATACCCAACCCAACCAGTTGGTGTTTGTGCCTCTCTTCTGCCGTGACAACAAAAGTTTGGTTGTCCCGAATCACCATCCCACCCCCCTCACCGCCTTTAGGAGGGTGTTAGGAGAGTTGCGCCACATTCGCTCTCGGCAGGCATACACCCCCTTCCAACTTAGCTCGGTTTCGAGGCTGCCGTTTCGAAGTGACCCCCCCAACCCTCTCAGGGGAGGGTGTGTGAGCCTGACCCCCTCCCCCCGACCCCCCGTTTTCTCTTTCATCGAAGAAGGACCTGAGCAAAAGACCCAGCGACACCCCCAAATTGCCATCAAAGGAGATGTCTGAACTGAAGTGCCGGGATTTTGTCATAGTTTTCTCTGTTTATGAAGAGAGGGAGGGGCGGGGGGGCGTTGGGGGATTTCTAGTAAACCTGAAGCCTCCAAACTTGAGACACCCCTGCTTTGTTGACTTGTTTGCTTGCACACTTATGATGCTGCGTTATAGCGACCCTAATACCCCCCACAACCCCACAAAAAGGGTACCATCCCTTGCCCAGAAATCACGTTTCCACCAACAAGCTCTTGCAGGCCCCCGCTCTGTGCGACTTTTGCAATCGTTTTTGTGAGGCAGCAAGGCAGCTCGCTCATTTTTACTTTCACTTTTTTGCAGAGCCGTCTCCTTGCTCGTGGCGTAGTATATTTCAAGTCAAGTATTCCCACACCGCCATCGATGTCGCACTGCGCGGTGCGTGGCATTCAACAGCCGTTCAAACATTCCCCACAAAACAAGCCACACTGAATGGGAGAAACGCGAACTCCTCGAGAGGGAACACATCAGCTCGGATGCTGATGGCTCTGGGTGATAGAGCAGGTATCCTCCCTCTCCAGCCCGTTGTGATTCATGGGGACGGAATGCACCAGTTACCTATCGGGTCCCAATGAGGGTGAGTTCTGATGTTGCTGTTTTTTGAGCAACTCCTAGCCAGGGCGGCATCTGAAGAACTGGGGGGGGGGGGGTAGGATTGCCATGCCGCTCATGGTGGTCGTGTCATTCAGTTCATTCGTTTGAGGGGCATGGAGGTGTTGGGAGGCTGGTGACGCAACTGCTGCCGTCGTTGGGAGGGGGGGGGGGGGGGTGGTTCCGGTCGAAAAGTGCGCCAAAAAAAAGTGAGCCCGCCCTGCCACAGAAAAGGTGTCGCAGTTGACACAGTTTGGCACAGAGCGAAGGCCCCCTGGCCCCCCTTACCCCCCCCCCCCCCCCGACCCCCTTGACCCCCGTTGTTTCCCGTCTTCCCCCTACTCGTCTCTGTCCGTATTATTTTACTGGCTGCGAAGTGCAGCGAGGTCACGAAGTGCCGAAGGAGAGGGTGTAGTTGGAGCTTCGGGATTTCACGCCTTCACACGACTTCACGCAGGGCCTTCACACAGCCTTGGGACAGCAAGTGTGCGCTCGACGAAAATTAAGTTCGGCGCTGTTTTTATTTTGTGCAGTGCTGATCAACAAAGTGTGGTTTTCTTTCTACCTTGAGGAAGGGCGTCGCGACTCTCGGGGCGCCCGCCAAACCATACCATACCATCCTATACCATTCCCAAGACAAAATTATTTTACTTTATTTCAACCCTGCCCTCTGACCCCCCCCACCCCCCATCCCCACCAGTGAAGGGTGATCATTCTTGTGCCCCCTTCTACTTCTATTTCACTACCCCCCCCCCCCCATCCCCACCCCGACTTTCATCATCCTTTGGAAATCACTCTTCGATAACCTCAAGCCACACTCCTCCTCCCCTCCCCCGCCCTCCGCCCCCCCCACATCGCGAATCTTGAACCGATCAACGGGATGGTTGGGTCCTGGTTGAAGCGATAACCTGCCCCCATCCCCCACCCCCCCCCCCCCCCCCCCACCCCCCCTCCTCTCTGGTCGTTGGCTGAGGTGTTGTGGTGCGGTAATAAGTTTGTGCTCTTGTGGGTGGCACTCACGCCGCTCGGGCCTCCTGGGTCAGGAGCGCTGAGTCACGCGCACAAATGTACAGCAGAATCAGATGTGCAGAACGGTGCTAATTTTTGCCGCCACCCCCGCCTTCATTGCATGATACGCTGTGACAGGATGGCGGCATCACGCAGTGCCAGTAAGGCAAAAAGGGCTGTGGCTTCAAATCCATCTTTTCTCGTAACAGCACGAGCCAGCAACCCCGGTGCGCCTGGCATCTCGCATGTGATGTGTGCGGTGGTCATCGCGTTACCGCGGAACGAATAAGCACAGATCACACCACGGTTCACCATACTACTCGCTGGGGTGGGTGTGTGGGTTGGGGGGGGGGGGGGGGGGCGGGGCGGGGCGGGGCGGTGGAGAGAAGTTCCTGGCAGAGCCGAGCCCAGACACATGGTAGGCATGCATGTCTTTCCTAAAAAGTACAGGGGTCGCCAAATTCTCGCCGCTTCTTCCCACCATGCTCCACAACCCTTGCCCTGCGGGAGGGGGGGGGGGTCAGTGTTGGCAAGGTGTATTTTTCCTTTGTATTTTTCAGTGTATTTTTCAATGTATTTTTCGTATTTTTCGTATTTTTCCCAAGGGGGAAAAATACGAAAAATACAGGGAAAAATACACTGTACTACAGTAGGGCGCACTGGAGATCTGCTGCACACTGCCTCGGGAGCGGTGCAGAGTCCAGGCACAGCGGGGCTGTCTGCACCAATCCTCGCCACCACAGCGGCACGCCCCTGCCGCACACACCTCGGGTGCGGGAGTGCCATCACTCCGGTGTCATTGCACTGCACCGCTGTTCAGGTTCCACCGGACTGCCGGCTTCCTGCATGAGCAAGGCTCACTTTACAGAGACAGGCGCAACAACTGAAGGCGTCCACTTCCAGCGCGCGGTCACCGAAACAGCGGGTTCAGCTTTTGGGGATCTTTTGCGGCCGGGTTTTCATGTTCCGCAGCGTATGAAGACTCAACGTCATCATGGGCAGTGTATCAGACGCTGGAGGATTGCTTTCATCGAAGGGCGCCTCATCATGTCCCAACTGAACGACCATCCCCGCTGATGTGATACAGCACCAACCGGTGTGGGGACTAGCCTTCGAGTACTTTCAGGTTGTTCACTGCCGTGGCCTCGGGCTCCGCGCCCCAGACCCCCTGTCATGTGCCTGTCGCGTGACCAAGTCCTTGAGCGTCCGCGACTGTTCATCGCATCCATTCACACCCAGAAATGCAAGCGATTCCTCGGACGTTATGTCAGAGCTGGACTCTTTCATAGACACCAGCTCCGACATGAGGCTCTTCGGGCGTTTGGCCCGCGGGACTTCATCGCAGCCGAGCTGTGCTGACGTTCCTGAACACTGCGTGCTGGCAAAGTTCTCCTCGGGCTTGCAGGTTTGCAAGTACTCAAAGGCAATCCAAGATCCCCTGAATACGGAGTTATTGGTCCAGCAGGGCGACCTGAGGAAGCAACATCCGATGCCTCTCGAAGTGCAATTTGACAGGACTCGTCAGTTCTGCTGGGGGAAAACGTTCTGCGGCCGTGCATTCGACCCTGGTATGCATCATACCGCGTCTTTTTGTGGTTTGCCCGACCCCCAGCGAGGCCACTGGTTGAGACGCCTGCAGCGTACTTTTCATGTATTTTTCATGTATTTTTCGTGTATTTTTCGAAAAATACATGTATTTTTCGACGGTCTGTATTTTTCCCGCCAGACCCCTGTATTTATCCAACACTGGGGGGGGTGCAGTGTTGGATAAATACAGGGGTCTGGCGGGAAAAATACAGACCGTCGAAAAATACATGTATTTTTCGAAAAATACACGAAAAATACACGAAAAATACACGAAAAATACATGAAAAATACATGAAAAGTACGCTGCAGGCGTCTCAACCAGTGGCCTCGCTGGGGGTCGGGCAAACCACAAAAAGACGCGGTATGATGCGTACCAGGGTCGAATGCATGGCCGCAGAACGTTTTCCCCCAGCAGAACTGACGAGTCCTGTCGAATTGCACTTCGAGAGGCATCGGATGTTGCTTCCTCAGGTCGCCCTGCTGGACCAATAACTCTTTCGACTACATGTCGAAAAACAGGGCACCGAAATGCCCCATGCACGGATGCACAGTGCAGAAAACGACGCTGAAGCACCTACTGCGAACCTGCCCGAAGCTTAAGGACCTACGGGAAAAACACCTGGACAACCTCTCCCCCCATGTCCTACTCCTCACCCGGCCCGTGACCACCCTGCGTTTCCTGATGGACGCAGGCCTGCTCCACGAGACCGAGACGGAGCTACTGACGAAACGGGGGAAGGGGTAGGGACTTCAACCGGGCGGGGCAAGGGGCGGGTTGGTCACAAATCACAGAACACGAATGAAAACAAAGTACGGGCCCTGTCCACGCACCCTGATGGGCGCGACAGACCAGGGGGAAACCAACGAACAGGACCTTTGCCATATCAGGTGAAGACGTCTCAACACAAAAACTTTGGCTTTTAATGGGGAGGTGTCTCCGTGTCGACGCACGGCAAC
Source organism: Rhynchopus euleeides (assembly GCA_963210315.1). Lineage (NCBI taxonomy): Eukaryota > Euglenozoa > Diplonemea > Diplonemida > Diplonemidae > Rhynchopus > Rhynchopus euleeides. The sequence goes on along the minus strand of OY723249.1, from coordinate 824,849 downwards.
CCACCCGCTCTGCGGGAAAAAACGGCACCACACAGGGCACTATCCCTGACCCGACCCCGGAAAGAAGCACACGAGTGAGCCAACGCTACAACGACGTAGCGCACAACGTGGGGGGACGGGAACAGGGGATAAGATAGGTCTGGTTTTCCGGTTTTCAAAACCAGGGTTTCCCGGTTTCCGGTTTTCTGGAAAAAAAAAAAAAAAGGCCGATCGGATTTTCGCCGGTTTTTGGGGAACCTTTGTGACAGTCAACCAGTGGGACCATTAGCCAAAAAAATATGGAAAGTGACCCCATCGTGATCCGCACGGAGCTCAAACAGTCAAAAGAAAGCAGAGAAGCGGAGAAAAGGAGCCCAGCGGGACCCGGTGGGTGGTGATGTCCTCGTCATGCAGGTCTTCTCTGTTTGAAGTTTCGAGATACTCCGGTAGCTTGATCATTCCGACCGCACCGTACTCCTTCTGGGCGGCTTGCCGAGCGCATGCACTCAATCTCGTTGCGGTGCACACTGCCAAGGACCACCCTGTCATCCACGCAAGCTACGACCTTGTCTCGAGCACGTTTGCCTTGCTGGGGATGACACATGCAAACTCCGATGTTTTCGGGAGTGCATGTCCGCTTTGGAGAGGATCGACGGATTCGGGTTCTGGCGGGACCGCGATTTGTGCAGTGTTGGAGACACCCGCTGGTGTTCGCATGAGCGCACGTTGTGCGCATCGTCTGACTGACTGCCTCAAGGGGGTGGTCATGCAACAAGCTCGACCATGAAGGTAGTTGCCCTTCGTGAGGCGTACCAGCAGAGCAGCACCCTCAGGGGGGTTTGTCCTGATGCGGGAGGTGATGCGAAGCCGCGCTCCGTCAGTACGTGGACGCATTGAAAGCTCAGTTCCGTCCCTTCGGGGAGCTGCGTGGAGCAACACGCCACTGCTGTTCGGCAGAGCCTGGTCCAGCCGTGTTGGGTGTGATTCTGAGAGGGTTTGCGCGGGTCGCGCGCGCCGAAGGCGCGCGCGAAAAATTTCAAAACCAGAAAAACCGGAAAACGGCGCCAGAAAAAAAGTCTATCTTATACCCTGGACGGGAACGAAGTTAAAAAAAAAACTCCGTATTCAGGGGATCTTGGATTGCCTTTGAGTACTTGCAAACCTGCAAGCCCGAGGAGAACTTTTCCAGCACGCAGTGTTCAGGAACGTCAGCACAGCTCGGCTGCGATGAAGTCCCGCGGGCCAAACGCCCGAAGAGCCTCATGTCGGAGCTGGTGTCTATGAAAGAGTCCAGCTCTGACATAACGTCCGAGGAATCGCTTGCATTTCTGGGTGTGAATGGATGCGATGAACAGTCGCGGACGCTCAAGGACTTGGTCACGCGACAGGCACATGACAGGGGGTCTGGGGCGCGGAGCCCGAGGCCACGGCAGTGAACAACCTGAAAGTACTCGAAGGCTAGTCCCCACACCGGTTGGTGCTGTATCACATCAGCGGGGATGGTCGTTCAGTTGGGACATGATGAGGCGCCCTTCGATGAAAGCAAGCCTCCAGCGTCTGATACACTGCCCGTGATGACGTTGAGTCTTCATACGCTGCGGAACATGAAAACCCGGCCGCAAAAAAGCCCCAAAAGCTGAACCCGCTGTTTCGGTGACCGCGCGCTGGAAGTGGACGCCTTCATTTGTTGCGCCTGTCTCTGTAAAGTGAGCCTTGCTCATGCAGGAAGCCGGCAGTCCGGTGGAACCTGAACAGCGGTGCAGTGCAATGACACCGGAGTGATGGCACTCCCGCACCCGAGGTGTGTGCGGCAGGGGCGTGCCGCTGTGGTGGCGAGGATTGGTGCAGACAGCCCCGCTGTGCCTGGACTCTGCACCGCTCCCGAGGCAGTGTGCAGCAGATCTCCAGTGCGCCCTACTGTAGTACAGTGTATTTTTCCCTGTATTTTTCGTATTTTTCCCCCTTGGGAAAAATACGAAAAATACGAAAAATACACTGAAAAATACAAAGGAAAAATACACCTTGCCAACACTGGGGGGGTGGCTTGGAAGGATAGTGATCTGGCTTTCGGGCCAAATGGCATCTCTGAAGACGGACAGGGCACCACCGCCACAGAGTCTGGTTGCCGTGTCTTCCGAGAATGGCCATATCTATCGTTTTAATGCCACGTATCTGCAATGTCGTATCTTGATTTCAATATGGTTTGGAAGGAACCTCAGTGGAGATGTCTGCGTTGAGAGTGAAATGCGCGGGGCACTTCTTTTTGGGTGCTGCATGCGCTGCTCTCAAACAGAAGACATCGCCACCAGAAAACGCCGGAGACGTGGTGTTTCCAAGCGAAGGGTGTCTAATGTCAGAATATCGCATCTGGGAGCCCCTCCAAAAGGAGGTGTGAACGGCAAACGAAGCATGCCGATTTCCGCACACCGAGACTGGCCGTCGAGACCAAAGAGAATCTAATGATCCAATACAGGGATATATGTAGCGATGCTGGCCGCCCCCCCACCCCCCCCGACCTCCCCGCACACCACCCCCCATCCCTGCGATGCTTGATGATTTGCAAAAAAATGTTGTGGCCAAAAATTGCTGAGCTTCCGTGTTGTGATGTCACTCGTGTATCCCACAACCACCGCCACATCCACAGGCATTCCTTGCACATTCACATATCTTGCCGTTAAGCCGCATTTCAAGAGGAAGACTCCAAAGGGTTATTGCCTCGTCTTGCAGCCTGCGTTGATTCTGACCACAGATTGCATCTCAAGGCAACCCACTTTTCTCTTGCCGTGCGTCTTGACTTCATCTCCGCGAAACACAGAGCAGCGCCGAAGGGCCCTTCCGTCTTGTGCTCCCTCCCCCCCGCTGCCCTTGTGTGAAAGACCTCTGTCCCACCGGCAGAAAACAACAACAAAAAGGCCTTTCGTTTTTCATCACCCGTTTTCTCCCTTCCTTTGATTTGAATTTCTTTTTTGGTTCCAAAAAAGAACCTTCCGCACACCGTAGCATTCTTCCTTTCGTGTCCTCGTTTTCTACAATCGCCGCGAAAATGACGATGTGCGACGCCACCAAGGTTGCCCCGAGCGAGGTTGCCCCGCAGACCAGCAAGCCGATGACCCACCAGCTGTGGGCGGTGCGCATCTCGCTTTCGATCTTCAAGGCATTCGCAGAGAGCTGCCCTGAGCAGGTCCCGGTGCAGTCCAACGAGGAGTCCCCTCTGGTTCTCTTCTGGTACAACAACCCGCACACCACACCGCTGGACGTGGGGCAGGACGTGGTGGTCCACTTCCCCTTTGAGAAGAAGGAGGAGTCGAGCCAGGTTGACGAGTCCTTCCGCAAGACCCCCCACCTTGGGCAGCTTGTGGAGTGCCGCAACAAGAAGGACATCGCAACGGCCATCCCGCCTTACTCGCAGCAGGTCCTCCGCAAGGCGCTGGACCTGGAGATTGCGAAGGGCGCCGCGGTGACCAGCAAGAAGAAGAAGGCCACCATCACCCGCCTGAGCCGCCGCAACGCGCAGGTCGAGGCGGAGAAGGAGTCGCGCCGCGCCGCCGCATCGGCGCGTGCCGGCGACAGCCCCACCAGCACCTACTCGCAGGACAGCATGCATGCCAACCTGCAGCGCATGATGTCGGACAGCGGGTCCAGCAACAACGACACCACAGCCCTGCGTCTCTCCCCCGTGTCGACCGGCGCGTCGACCCCTGTGCGCAACCTCTTCGTGACGCGGCGCGATGGGTCGCGCCACGTCGCTGCCTGGCAGGACGCCGACTACGCCGCCGAGGGGGACTGCGTGGTTGCGTCGTTCGGCGCCTCCCTCGAGGTGTGCCTCGTCAACGGGGAAGCGCGTGTGCCTGCCGAGGGGGGGCAGGGGCGTGTGGTGCGGCGTGCCACCGCGACGGACGTGTCGCTCCTTATGCAGCAGAAGCAGCTGGAGCAGGCCGTGCTGTCGGCCACGCTTGCCCAGGTCGCTGCTGAAGCGCCCATCCGCGTGATGGGGATGGAGCTCGCCTTCGACCAGTCGACCCTGACGGTGGTCTACGCAGAGGAGTGCACCGCAACGTTCGACCTGCAGTGCATTGCGGTCTTCCTGCAGACGCAGTTGGTGGGGCCCCGTGTCGAGTTCCGCCGCGTGTGTATGAACACCAACCACTGTGCGCACGGCAAGAACTGCCACCTCGGGATGCACTGCGTCGGGGGCTGCCACTGCTCCATGGGGTACGACGCCACCGCCTTCCACAACACCGTCTCGCGCTACGCCAGCTTGCTCTCGCCGCTGATGGCTATGCCCATGACAGTCAGCGTGCCCTCCCCAACGCACGCCATGCCGCCCATGGCTCCGGCAGCGATGTCGCCTATGGCCCGCCACTGAGACAGGGAGAGAGCGCATGGGTGTGTGTGTTGATGAGCTGCCCACACACGCCCCCTGCGCACTGGCCCTGCAGAGGGTGGGCTGTGCACACCGGAATTTGCTGATTGCGGCGTGTGCGGTGTGTGCGAACTGATCTCCAGAACTGCAAGGATGTCGCCTCAAAAAGAGGAAACTTCATATTTGCCAGAAATTTCTTGGAAAATTCATATGTTGACAGGAACTTTTGGGTTTAACCATATGTTGACAAAAACTTTTGATTTTAACCATATTTTGACAAAAAGTTTTGGATCTAACCATATGTTGACAAGAAGTAATGAATTTAACCATATTTTGACAGGAACTTCTGATTTTAACCATATGTTGACAAAAAGTTCTGGGCTTAATCATATGTTGACAAAAACTTCTCGTTTTAACCATATGTTAACAAAATCGGTTTTTTGGCTGGAGCCGCTTGACTGACATTCCGGGGTATCCAGATCGCTTTCCAGATCGGCACTTAGCTTCTCACAGAGTGTGCACTTCATTGCAGTTCTATGGGGCCTCATTCCCTTGGATTAAGATACCACAAGGCCAGAGAACCGCACACCGTTAACACCGGCTAACCACTGATCATGGGCCTGTACGTGATAAATGCATGATGAAAGCCCCATAGCAAAGATGGTTACCAACATCAAGCACTTCCGGCCCAGAAACTGAGCCAAAAGACCACTCCACCGAAGTGGTCACAGGTTTACCACGTGTACACGCAGCTATCGGGGCGCATCGGGCATGCGGCTTCTTCGAGGTGGATCGTTCTCTCCAGGTGGGTTCCGAACTCCACGGTTCTTTGAATCACAGGCACAACAGCGTGAGTACTAATCGGCCGGACCCAGGTCCACAACAACACCCACAGCAATGCCATCAAGTGATTCCAGCTTCAGCCGACAGGTTCACATCAAAATGTGGATGAGAGGTTGGGGCTGGGAGGGGGGCTGGGGGTCCCGGCCTTTGCGAAGCGCCCTCCTCTTCAGCAGCCACAGGTGTGGGTGCCCTGGGGTCGGGAATCCACCAAAAAGGGTGTTCCAGCTGGAAACCCAATTTTGTTAACATATGGTTAAAACGAGAAGTTTTTGTCAACATATGGTTAATCCATAACTTCTTGTCAACATATGGTTAAATGCAGAAGTTTTTGTCAAGATATGGTTAAGTCCATAAGTTCGTGTCAACATATGAATTTTCAGGAAACTTCTTGTCAACATATGATTGAAACAAAAAGTTTTTGTCAACATATGGTTAAACCCAAAACTTCCTGTCAACATATGAATTTTCCAAGAAATTTCTGGCAAATATGAAGTTTCCTCCCTCAAAAATTAAGCCTCAGAGGGCGTGATGATCCAGTGCAGATTCTGGTCTTCGAGAAGTAGGGCCGCATGGTGTGCCGGGTTGTTGCCCGGCATGGCAGGAGAATCGAGGTTACTTCTGCTTCATGACCACGTGGTGTTGTGGTCATGCGGCAGCATGTTGTCGAGAATTGAAAAATCCCATATACCCATATGTGCGCCACTGTCTATCGTCGTCCCGACGTCAGACTGGAGGCCGTTCTGACCAAAAAATATCCCCCGCCGTTGTTCTTTCCTGTTCACCATTGCATTTCTTTTCATTGCCATTGTTTAACGAAAAAAAATAATCAAAAATCAACCATGTCGAGGGCCCGCATTCTGCCTCCCTCCATCACCACCCGACATTTTGTTTTTGGCAGTTCGGCGCAGGCCAAACTAGGGAAACCTGATTTTGATATTTTACAGCCCGGCACCGCCGACTGGGGATAACTTTCCGTGCCTTTTGCTGGATTTTGTGACCCCCACTCATATCACTCATCAGATCCGGTGCAGTGCCAGAGGTGGGTTCTTGTTCCAACCACCGATAGTTCCGACAGTTGGTAGGAGGTGTGCGGGCTCCCGTTACTGAGACGGAATACCCCAAAGACTTGCAGGCTAGCCGTGTGTTGGCTTGGTCACCCGCCCTCCTCACCCTCCCCTCCCCACCCCGTCCATCTCCTCCTCATCTCCTTCCCATCGCCCCCCCCCCCCCCACCACCACACCTCCCGATTTGCTTTTTTATTTCGTTCATCGAAGCAGATTGCTGAATGATCAATCACCCAGCTGAGTTCAGAGCCAACGTGGCATTCCAGGGCAGAATCAAGGCATTCACGCAGCCTCTCCAATGCACCGAATGACCAAAGTGGCTCTCAGCCTGGGTGATGCAAACCAGGGCCCGCAAGGGTCATTTTCAAGAAAAATATGTTGTGCATGCCGCCGCGCTGGTTCTCTCATATGCCAGCTGTGGTTGCAGGGAGTGGGGTGTCAATGAGACAAGCCAAGCCTCGCTTGGGATTGTCGACACCAAAAAAAAAATACCCCGTCCAGGCCTGAGAATGTGTTTCGACTCGATCCCCCCAGCATGATCAGTTTTTGGAATCACTGTGAATTCCGCCCCGGTTTCCGCAGTGGTTTACACAAGCCAGCACCTCTGCATTCTCGGCCCAAAAAAAAAACACCAGCCCGATCTTTCAGAAAAGTGTTCTCGTTTTTTTCTCTCCTTTTTTTTGATGTTTTAGCGGAGACCGGTAATGTGAGGCTCCTCTACACACACACACTCCACCAGACCTGTGGGAGTGGTGTGCACAAAGGAGTGGGGTGGGGGAGGGGGTCCACTGCTATGACAAAGAAAATTGTAAGCAGCAGTGGATTTGGCTTGTCGCCGCATCGCTCCAGGATCCAGAAGGTTCGCGGAAAGGTGTTACACACGCCATTTTTGTGCGGATGGGGTTGTCTTGCCTTCATTTTCGACAAAACCCACACCCCCCCCTTCACCCCACCCCCCCAAGGCCATGCATAGCTGATTTCTCGTTCACTCTTTTTGAATTGGAGCGCTCCCCCTTTTTTTCAAAAAAAAACAAACAGAATTTCTTACCTATCACCCCACCAAGAACAGAAAACTGCGAGGGATGACAGCCCCGCCGTGGCGCCGCAGCGCCTGACGCGGCCCGAAGTACTGGGGGCCGGGGGGGCAACCAACCGGCCCCCAATATAAGCGCCTCACAGAGGACTGAACCTCGCCTGTGTTGAGCCCTCTGAAGCGAGCCCGCTGAAGAGGGAAACCCCCACAACAAAGCAAGCAAAACAAAACTAAACAAAACAAAAACTGACAACACAGGTCGCACTAAAAAAAAAATTCTTACCTTGGTGCCCCTGATTTACCCCTTTTTCACTACGCACAAACTACGCAATCTGGGGGGGGGGGGGTCTCGCTTTTTGGTCCCCCCCCAGTTTTTTTTGGTCCCCCTTTCTGTGTGGCTACTGAGACAGGACTGGAGGCACTGCGCTGACCGAGCAAAAAATTATTGCCAGAACTCACTATACACCGTACGAAAGAACGCACGACATGTGGGGCGGGACTCCAGAAACACCTGGGCAAGGTTGCCCCATGCCCAGAAACACCTGAGAAGGAAGTGAGTTCCAGGAGCCGCGTAGAACACCCTCGAGATTGTGAATGATGATACGATCACAGCCTTCAGGGCGCTGCGAGGTGCCACCCTGAAGGTGGCCCTTGACATCAAGGAGAGCGTCGGCCGAGGGGTCGACGAAAAGCTGAAGAAGGCGCTACTGGCACTGGATCCCGCGGGGTATACGGAGGTCACCGCCACACAGGCAACCTCCGCTGACAACGTCCAGGAGACGTTATTCGAGGGGATCACAACGGCACTAGAGATCTGTGTCACGGGATCCAGGCGCCCACTCTCCCTCGACGGTCTGGGGATTGTTGTTGGGTATGGTGTCGTTTCCTGCAGCTGCAAAAAAGCGTAGCAACTGTGCTTCCTTCTTCCTTAATGATGCGTTGACGCTTCCACCCGGAGGAGCTGAAGCAGGCACCGCTTAATGATGCGTTGATGCTTCCACCCGACGAGCTGAAGCAGGCACCGCGCCAAAGGGCACCCCCAAAGAGACCTGCAAAGACTGCGTCGAAACCCGCACCGAAGGCTGCCAGCGCTGCAGCACCTGAAGAACCTGCAGCACCTGCAGCACCTGAAGCGCCTGCACCCTCACTGACCCCGGAACAGCAAGAACTCCTTGAGTTTGGGGTCCCGGCATAGAGACAGAGAATGGCTGAGTAAATCAAAAAATGAGACCCCCCCCCCCCCCTTTTCACTACGCACAAACTACGCAATATGGGGTCGTCAGGGGCACCATACCTATCACCCCCCCAAGGCCTATTGATCTGTGAGGGATTGCGGCACTGGCGTGCTCATCGAGCTCGACAGAGGCCCGGAAATAGCTTGTCCTCCGCCATGACAGTTCCAGCGTGGCCGTCAGAGATCACAAAATTTCCACTTGTCCCTTTATCTGTGCCGGATCAAGACTGGGGAAGCCCTGCCATCCTTCAGCGCCCGTCAGTAGTTTTCGGGGCTGCCCTGTCTGTGCTGTCCTTCGTCACCTCACCCCACCCCCCCCAAAAAATTAGCAAATAAGGTTTGTCTTGAACTTACCTAACATCCCCTCCCCCCACCACTCCACCGACTATTTCGGACTCTGCCTGCATGAAAGGTGAAGGGAGTTGGTGACCCCCTCTGTACCTTGCTGGTATATCGGCCTTAAGTGCCCCACCCACCACCCCGACACATTTTTTGTTCACCTCCTGAGTGGTTTCCTGTTGTCCACTCCCCTCTCCCAACCCCCGACAGCTGCCCCTCGGCCATCTTTTCTTTCTCGAGTGTGGCTGTGGCTTGACCCGTCCCTCCTCCCCATGTCCAAAGAACTGAAACAAACAGCGGACGTAGTGCACCAGTGGAGGGGGGGGGGGCGCGGGGGCTGAGGATATTTTTTAAAAAGGGCGGCGGTTTTCCCCCTGTCTGCTGCGCTCTCCCCTTCTCCATTAACCGTGGTGCTGCTCCGTCGATCTTGGGAGCCCGCCTGGTGAGCATTGCTCCGTCAGGGGCGGCCCAGCCCACGTGGGGGCGTCGCGATAGGTTCGCGTTATTTCTCACGAAAACCATTCCGGTGTGTCGGTGCGGGAGGGGGGGGGGGGGATGGGGGATGGGTTGTGGTTGGCTGAAAATTCAAAAAAATATCATTGGGGGTCTTCGCTGGCCGTTATCCTCCGTCAATCTCCGTCAGTTTTCAGCTAATTCAACAGCAAATGCACCAAAACGCACTGACGGTCACCCCGTAGCGAAGACCCCCATTGTCTCTTTGTCTGGGAGCATTCTTGCTGGGGGGGTCTCTCTCTCTCCCTCTGTGTCCATCCACAGGCGGTATTCTTTTCTGCCGTATCCAAGGAAAAGAACTGCACTCCGCCAGCAATGCGGTGTGCCATTATTTTATGGAGACGTGAATGACACTGGTTTGCCAGGTCTGGCTGTGTGATGTGGGATCCGTCGTCTCACCGAGCTTGTGTTTGCCCAGGAGCTCTCAGCTGGTAATGCAGATAAGTGATCATCTGGTTTGACTGTCAGGTTGTTGAAAGAACAACAGTGAACCACGGCTTCAACAAATGAATCCTATCAATCGTGTGTGAGGGGTATGGTTGGTGCATAGTCCAGTCAGGATTGTGCAGCGAACCCATGATTGCATATTTCATTTTGAGTTGCAAATGACGAAACAAGGTGAGGTCGCAACGAGGCAACGAAGAAAATTGTATGTCCTGAAGCTTTAGGAAGGTCAGCCTATGCTACACAAGCTGTTTTTTGCAGTTGCTGGACAGGGGGATTTATGCCTGATTGCGGAAGGAGTACGATTTTCAACTGAGATTTATTCCCAACAATGGTTCCAGGTATACTGCCCCAACAGGAATCCAACCACCCCACGCATCCTGGGTTTCCATTCCCCCCCAGGCCCCATTCCAAAAAAAAATTGCCTTTCCCGTCCCTATCGCCCCGCCCATTCTTTGTTGCTGGCATCTATGATTGCAGGTAGCAAGCTTGGCTGTCACCCGTCTCTCTCCCTCTTCTCCCCACTCCCAACAGAAAGAAGGGGGGTCGGTTTTTTTTACAGGCAATCCTCATATGTGCCCATGGCAAGCCAGATCTGCAACGTGGTTTCCAGCAAAAAAAAACAAAGAATTCGAAGATACGGTACTTACAAGTCACTCTGCAATCTCTCTCTCTCTCAACCTCAACCTTCCTTTGCCTTCCCCATCGTTCCCACCTCCCAACCTCCCACCCCTCCTCTGCCCGACTCCTTTCCCCCCATATTTTTCCAGAAATGAAATGTCTTAATATTTCCCCGCATTTCCCAGATCTCACAAACAATACAGTACGTCCGCCATGCATGGTTGTTATGCAGATCAGCAGTTGGTTATTGGCGTTGAATTGATGTTTTTTTTGGCAATGCGCATGCCTGAGTGTGCATTGCCTTTTGTGTGCCAGCAATGTGTTGTCTATTTGGACACAACAGATCAGTGCATTTATTGAAGCTGCACTGCCGCATCCTGTCGCTCCACCGACATCCAAGAATAAGGCTGCTGATGTTTTGATACAGAAGCCAACATCACCCTCCGACCCGCATATTTCTCTCTCTCTCTCTCTCACTCGGCTCGCAACGCCTGTCGTCTTTCGTTTTTTTTTTTTTGCACCCAAAAATACCCACTTCATCTCCTCGACTTAATACTCATCCCCACCCCACCCCCCCACCCTTCACTTCATTGTCCTTCGAAGCTCTTTTACCAGTGTTTAAGATACTGTTATGAAAAACGGGGCTTAGCCCCGGTTTTGGAGATTTTGCCCCGAAAAACCGGGGGTGCCTCTTTTTTTTTTTCACCGGAATTTTTCTGAGATTCTGTCCGGGTACTATTCCAGGGTGCTTTTTGGCCAGAGGAGGCCGGGGCCAAGAGCACAGTGCCCTGCCCCAGGCGTTAGCCCGATGAACCTGTTGAGCACAAGGTGCACGTTGACTACATGCGGCGTGCGACTATGGAGCAGAATCAGCTGTTCACTACCGTGGCCTCCGGCGGCTGGGGGGCTCCGCCCCCCAGACCCCCCCTCTGGCCTGTGCATGTCCAGAACCAAGTCTGCAAGCAGGGCAACCTGCGGTGCTTTCACCACCACCACGCTCTCAAGAACGCCTTCCTCATTGACTGACTCCTTCGCGTTGACGCCAAGAAGGAGCGCGCTCCTCTCGGACCTGGCAGCGGCGGCGAAGTCAGTCACCCGCAGAGGACCCATCCTGCCCATCCCAGTTGAGTGGCGTGGGGTAGGGTGTTGTGGGAAGGGAAGCCCTTCCATTTGGGGAAATGGCTGAAATTTTACCCCCGATTACCCCCGGTTTTCGGCGCGCAGCCCGGAACCCTATCTTTTACCCTGTCTTTTACCTGCCCCTCTTTTTTTTATTCTCCGTCTTTCTCGGCCCGTCCCTTTCCCTCTCCCCTCCACCTCCCGCCCCCTCAAATAAGCCATTCTGTGATTTTTGCGCGCCGTTTTTTGTTCAAGCAAATGTGTGCGCCCGGTAGGGGCCCGTGCCAAGTCCTTAGAAGAGGGGGTGGCTGCCCAAACCTGGAAAATTATGGAAAGATGGTGTCTTTTTTTCACCAGGAGAGGGGGGGCGTGGCTGACCCTCTCTGCCTGCCCTGCCCTCCCCTCCCCTCCCCGTCCCACCTCCGTACCATCACACCCCCCCCCCCAATGGACCCCAACCATCGGTGCGCCGTTTCGTTTTGGAAGGGGGTGATTTTCTTCGCCTGTTCCCCTCCATCCCCTTCCATCCCCACATTCAGAAGGTCATCACGGGAAGCCCATCGCCAGGGGACCGCAAGGGGGAAATCGTTTAAAACCGCCGGGGAGGGGGTGGGGGAAGGTGGGAAGGGCGGCATGCCGAACTACAGCAAGGATGGCCAACAATGCGATCACTGCAAACAAGGCATGGGACACAAGAGGGGGAAAAAAAAGCGTCCTGGGCACGACCTTAAACTACCTAAGACCTAGGGAAGTCGTAAAACTCAACCCCACACCCCGAGGGCTCCCCCAGGCTGGTCCGCCTGGGCAACGGGGTCCCAGTGCATAGCACGGAGCACTGGGACAAAAGAGGGTCCGCCTTTTTCCGTCAACTCTGACATGGGGAGGGACAGCTGGAGCCACTGGCGGGGTGCTGTGTTGACTTCAGGGGGCTCCCAACGTGCTTCGGCACACCGGGTTCTTGGCCTGCGGCGGCATGGTAGTCGGTCAGAGAGGCCAGCGCTTGGTCGGGGACTACTCAGAGAGGGCGTGTGCGGACTTCAGGGGGCTCCCAACGTGCATCTGCACACCGGGTTCTTGGCCTGCGGACGTAGATTGCCTAAAGGTTTAGAAACCGGCCGAGCCCGTGGGGGTGACGAACGTACTGCCGGCCCGGGATTGTCAAGGTTCTTTCCCCAGATGGCTCACCAGTACCACCAAACCACACGGAGAGCAAAACCGCCGGGGAGGGGGTGGGGGAAGGTGGGAAGGGCGGCATGCCGAACTACAGCAAGGATGGCCAACAATGCGATCACTGCAAACAAGGCATGGGACACAAGAGGGAAAAAAAAAAGTCCTGGGTAAGACGTTAAACTGCCTGGGGGGGCCGTCCCCGGACCATGACGGGTGCCTGCACCAGGAGTCTAGCACGGCCGTGGTCCAGGGCATGACCGAAAACTGCTTGGGTACCGAGGCTCCCCAGACCAGGATGGGTGGAGACACCTGGAGTCTAAATAGTCACACCACGTCAGGCCAGACCTTCGCATTGCACTCCGCGAAGACTGCCACACAGCCGCGGGGCAGGTGTGCAGCCTGTGGAAAACCTCGTACAGAAAAGACTGTAAGGGACGACAGCCCCGCCGAGGCGATACAGCGCCAGACGCGGCCCGAGTTTCTGGAGACCGACCGGGGAACTGGTACGTCTTCAGGATAAGCGCCTCACAGAGGACTGATCCTCACCTGTGTGATCCGTGAACCTCAGCCCCATGGTGCTGGAGTGGAGCGGGTGCCTCGACCTCTTTTCGGGTTTTTTCTGCTTCTTTATTTTCTTTTGGGTGCGTCCACCAAAGAAAACGTGGCCACCCACTCGCAGAGGCTCCCGAAAGCTCCAGCATCAGCTCGAGGTTCATGGTGTAGATCGGTGTCTCCAGAAGAAGGGGATGTCCGGTCGAAGAAGACAAACGACGAAGACAACCACACAGGCCGCACAAAAATCGTTCAAAAAAAACCCCACTCTTCCCTCAATGGGCTCCTCAAGTCGCGACCCAGTGTGAGCCCTCAGAATTTCCCGATGATTTTTTTGAGTTTTGTTGAACAGGGCGTAGCCAGAGTTCATTTGTTATTTTATTTTCGCCTCGCCCTTGTTCTGCTGTTTGTTTGTTTTTTTTGGGGGGCGTTCTCTTGATTGTAATCAAAAAAAATGAGCGAGCATGGCTGGGCCCAGATGTTACAGGCCTTCTTCTCTAGGGGGCTTCCTTACGAAACAGCCCCTACCCCCTACCACCCCTTTCCCCACCTCTCCATACAAACAGATTTTCTTACCCAGCCCCTCTCCTCTGACCGGATACTGCATCCATCGAAAGGCTGCTGCAGACAGTCCTCGCCGATGCAGTGTCCTCAAACGTAAACCCTGCCACCACCACACATCCGGTTCCTACCAGTGATGGCAGAAAGCCCAGCCCAAAAGGAGGTGCCATCGTGAGGCAGAGACGTGGCGTGGCTGTGTTCACGCTGCCAACGACACCACGGACTAGTCGGGCAGTGACGGGTGGGGTCGACTAGTCGGGACGACGGGTGAAAACTCGACAGGCGGCACCCGTCGACTCGACGGGCCCACCCGTCGAGTCGACGGGTGGCACCCGTCGACTCGACGGGTGAACCTACTGAAACGACGGGTGTTCCAGCCATTTCCTGTTGATATGGGCCAATTTCCATTGAAAACTAGGGGAGTACCTTGCATGGCATCAGGTTATTTTTCACGCCGAGCTATCTTCCCTGCACAGACCCACCCCCCCATTACTTTCCATTTACAATTCCTACTTGATGGGGCCTCAAGTGCATGTGCGACGGCTGTTCTCGTGGATTTTCATTGTTCGAGGGATCTTGACTCTGACAAACTGTGTCAGTTTGACAGAGCAACCTACTTCATGAAGGTGATCACTTTTCTGCCAGGCAAATTTTCGCCCCAGCCCCCAACCCTTGCACAACCCACAAGGCAGTCTCCAAGATACCGTACCCTCATCACCACCCAGGCCAAGATACCCCAAGATACCATCATCACCACCCAGGCCACCCAGACGAGCCACACCAATCAATGCCAGCGGCAAAGCGTACTGCAGCGCAGGCCCTCGCCAGCGCTGTGGACATGACGGTGTTTGTACGTGCTTGGATCAACACGTACGTTGTCGAGCGTGATGCTGATGGGTTGAGCCACATGACCCTGAAGCAGCTTCTCGGCAAGCTGACGGATACTACCATCAAGTCGACTGATCCCATCATCAGTCTTGCCCTGTACAAAAAGTATGAGAAGCTGGGGGGTGGGGTGATCAGCAAGTCGACCGCGCTGAAGGATGGTCGCACGATGTACGCTGCCCGTGTCAATAGCGGGTCAGACATCGAGTTTGTCGGGTTGGGCCTCCGGAAGAGCAACGGGAAGGACCACCCGACAGGGCTCAAGGAGATGGCCGACGCCTGCCCCGCGGCACCTATCGGTACCGCTGCAGCTATGGTGAAGCTGTACGAGGCGGAGAAGAAACAGGCACAGAAGACCCAGCAGAAGACCGGGCCACCGAAGGCCAACAAGGTGGCCTACCCCCAGTTCTCGGGGGCTCGCAAGAAGGAGGGCGCCAACCTGTACTACGCCTTCGCAGTGGAGGTGGGGTTTGCGCAGCTCCTCAGCTGTTCCCAGAACGGCCACCAGGTGACGCTCTCGTGGACACGCCTGCGGAAGACTAATGATCTTCCGAAGGGCGAGTACTCCACGGTCCTCATCATCCCGCCAGAGTGCCTGCTCAATCTGCAGGTCAAGGCAGAGGCGCGTGATGAGGACGGCATCATTTCCGTCAAGTGTCCGTTGCTGACCAAGCAAGGTTCAGCAATGGACACGACAGCAAGTGATGGCAGCAAGTGGAAGCTGCTGATGGGGGACGATGATGATGATGAAGAAGATGGTGGGGATGAGGGCACCGAAGATGATGGTGGAGACGGCAGTGATGGCGGGGATGCCAACGCCGACACCATCGGCGACTCCACGCCGACCGTGTTCCACAGTGCAGACCTTTGAGCGAGCCAGGAGGAGAGAAACATGATGCATCAGCGAAATACTGACAGCCCCAAGCCCCTGACCTCTGACCCTGGTAAATGATCACTTGTGCCTTTTTCTCTACGGTTTCAACATTTGGGTATCAACTAGCCACTATCAAAGCTGCACTCACTCTTCCATTGCAGGAGGCACCATGCCGGTCGAGGAGGATATCCGCCTGGCCCTGGTGGGAGAAGGCCTGCGTGAGCACAGGTTCGATGCTCAGCTGTCTGGCCGCAAGTGTGGGGAGATGTCGAAAGCGTTGCGTCAGAAGGTGGCGGAGGCCGGGGAGAAACCCCCTCAACTCGGGCTCTCGCGAAAAACTGTCGCGAAGAAGGAAACCCCTCTGCGCGAAGAGGCTGAATACCGAAAGGGAAACCTGAGCGCGACGCTTTGCCACATCATTGATACATACCAGTTTCAGGTCGACAGCCCATTGGTAGTGATCTCGGCGGACGGGTACAACCCGGGATCTGGGAGCAGAACGTCGCGGGAACGGCTGGCCGTAGGCATTTTCGACGGTGCCTTCGCAACACGGTTGGTGACAGTTGCCGATAAGCAGAAGGACGAGTACAGAACGTGGTTCACGTTCAACTTCCTGAAGCAAATCGCAAGAGTGCAGAGAGGGGTTTTCGAAAAGGCGAACGTGATGTTTCGGCTCGCCGGCTTTAGGGTAGCAGGGGACCATCTTGAGCTGTGGTCGGCATTTAGTAAGATGGGGTCATCTTCGCACAGGAGCGCGTTTTGTACCACACCACGAAATGACTGGTTGAAACAGCTCCACGCCTGCCACAGGGCTAGCATCCAGGAACTTCATGAAGCTGGGTTTGAGAGCCTGTACGCAGGGGTGTTCACCTCCACAGCGTACACGATCACACCCCCCCTGCACGACATAAAAGGGGTCATCGCAATACTCGCAGAGATCTTGCCTGACGGACCTGCCGTGCAGAAGGCTGTCCTTGGCAGCTCAACGTGTTCCAACATGACGGGAAACCAGGCCAGAGATGTTCTGAGTCGCTTACTCACCATTACCAAGACGAAGGGGGTGCAGCATCTACTCTGTATTGCAATGGAAATGCTTGTGCATTTCCGCTACAACGACATCCCCATCAAGTACCACCAGGAGGGAAAGTGCGCGAAAGAGTTCATCTTCTCGCTCATCGCAATGCACATCCTTGTGTTTGTCCTGGAGTGGGTGTCACCTGGGAGAACATCCGAGGGGCGTGGTGTTACATATATCCATTCGATGAGCCACTGGTTTGATCCAGAAGATGCACACCCCCTCGCCCTGAGTGACGAGGAACTGGAGAGGGGGAATGGCGTCTCCAAACGCCATGCCCTGAGGGTGACATCGCAGCAGACCGCCGAACGGGACCTGCTGCTCTTCGAAATGCAGAGGACCAAAGGCAAGGGGTGCGGCCTGCTGGACCAACCGAGCACCCCGACCCTCCTGAAGTTCGGCGCGATAAAGCTTTGCTGCTGTGTCACTGCGAGGAACGCTTGTTGGAAGGGAGCAACGGCAGCACTGCAGCGGAGACTCGAGTCCCTCGGCCTTGGATCTCACGTCACAAAAAGGGGGCGATGGGGCCAACAATTTCTGGGCGACCCGGAAAACACCACTCCAAAGGCAACGCTGCTCGCATGCATCTGCAAGTCCAAATCCTGGGGCAACAGCGAGGATGTGCCAGAAGTGCCAGAACCAACGCCATCCGGTACAGTGCCTGTGCAGCAGCATATCTGCATTGTGTGCTCCAAAGTTGTCCACACGAGAGAAGCACTGTTTGCGCATTATGATGCTGCACATCGGCCACAAAACAACGCGCCGTGTCAGACTTGCACTGTCACATGCCAGGAGTGCGGCAAACGGACAAAATCGAAGGGACTGAGCCAGCACTACCTCAGTCACCATTCGCGCGTGCTGACACAAAAGCGTTGCTGTGTTTGTTTCGAGCTCTTTAAAACCACTGTAAAGCGCGACGAGCACATGAGATCCGCGCACCCGTAAGTGAGGGGGGGGGGTGTTTGGCAGTTCAGGTACGTAGGTGATTTTGTTTGTCCTCGAGAGCGGGGTGACGTCGTGGGAGGGAGTTGTTTTGAGGCCCCACCCCCAGGCCCCCTGCCCACCTGGATGGCTCACCCCCCTCCTGGTGGTCCACCGGTGGGCAGCCCCTTCACCAAAGGGAACCAAAGGAATTGTAAATGGAAAGTATTGGGGGGGTGGGTCTGTGCAGGGAAGATGGCTCGGCGTGAAAAATAACCTGATGCCATGCAAGGTACTCCCCTAGTTTTCAATGGAAATTGGCCCATATCAACAGGAAATGGCTGGAACACCCGTCGTTTCAGCAGGTTCACCCGTCGTGCCGACGGGTCCACCCGTCGAGTCGACGGGTGGCACCCGTCGACTCGACGGGTGGACCCGTCGTTTCACCCGTCGTCATTTCACCCGTCGTCCCGACTAGTCGTCCGGGCGACTAGTCCGTGGTGGACCCCTCTCCCCCCCCCCCCCCTAGGGGGGGTCAAATGGGGGTGACAAACACGATTTTTCAAAAAACCGGCGCAGAGGCCCCAAAGCCCCCGTAAACCCTCCAAACCCCCCCAGATCGGTCCGGAAACCCATCGAACCCCACTTTTCCACCATTCCGGGCACCTCAGGTGCCCGAATTGGGGTACCTAAATTTTGTGCCACCGTTTGGTACCGGACAGTGCCACTGTGTGGGAGGTTGGAAAAGAAAATGCCCCAACACACCACATCTGAGGGTTGCAATGCATGTTGCTTGCCAACCACGTCATCCGGTGGGTGTCAGGCGCTATGTAGGTGGCATCAGCCAGGTCTTCGATGTGTTCTGGCTTGTATATGTACCTCCCTGCATGCGGCACAGGCACTGCCTTTGTCCCCCACACCAGCCACAGAGAGCGTATTGTACTCGGTCCACGGTTGCTGATTCATTGTGATGCGTTGTATCCTCGAGTGAACGTCACACACTAGTGGCACCACCACCCGCCATCCGAGAGCTGTATTGACTTTGCGCCCTTCCGTTGCATTCACCTCGCCACGCATATTGCACCGTTCAGTACCAGTGCTCTTGGGCCAGGCAAAGTAGACCGCAGCAACTACCAATTCTGGCACAATGGGTACCACGACAGCGCACTTCGTGTGTTCCCGGAATGTACAGCTCGTGTTGCAACAGTCGTTGTCAACACATCCCGGTTGTGGAGCACTGCTGCACAGGAATCACACGACCATCCGGACTCGTTCCCTACCTACAGGCAGCCTCCCGGTGCATGGTGGCAGGGAGGTACGTATACAAACTAGAACTCATCGAAGACCTGGCTGATGCCATCTACATAGCGCCTGACACCCACCGGATGACGTGGTTGGCAAGCAACATGCATTGCAACCCTCAGATGTGGTGTGTTGGGGCATTTTCTTTTCCAACCTCCCACACAGTGGCACTGTCCGGTACCAAACGGTGGCACAAAATTTAGGTACCCCAATTCGGGCACCTGAGGTGCCCGGAATGGTGGAAAAGTGGGGTTCGATGGGTTTCCGGACCGATCTGGGGGGGGGTTTGGAGGGTTTACGGGGGCTTTGGGGCCTCTGCGCCGGTTTTTTAAAAAATCGTGTTTGTCCACGTAAAAGGGTGGCATTTGACCCCCCCTACCCCCCCCCCCCCCCCTCACAGAAAACCTCACCCACACACCCCCCAATTGACACCTGGTGATCTCCCCCATCCCCCCACCCCCCCGTGTTGTGTTTGATGCTCAAATTTGACCCCACCCCTTCGGTGGGTACTCCATGTGGGGCCGACTGGTTCTGCGTGCACCTTGCACCTGGCACGGATCCCTCTGTGACCGGCCGCTCCCACTTCACCGTATTTGGACTGCATTTTCTGGGGTGGAATACACTGTACTAAGCAATACCAAAGGAGAGGCCCAGAATTTTCTTTTTGTCGTTGCAACAAAAAAAACGTTACGTGGGGCAGTGCGGTGCTGCTGCGAAACGTATCGAATAAGGGGGTCGTTATGACTAAAGCCTTGGGTAACAACACCCGCCCGAATGCCACTTCACAGGGGCCTTCGCACACCGCTTTGGCAATGAGGAGTTGGTTGGTTTCGGTGCTGTTCTTTTTCAGACAGGGCGTCGCTGCCTGAGGGAGTGGGATTCCGCTGCTCGTCGCGCCCAGGGTTCTATATTCTACGGGGGCTCTGGCGCAGCCGTGGTTAATATTTTCGCCAGGGGGTCCAACAGCGATGTCTCCCATCTCGCTGTGCCAAGATCACGATCAAAACTCGTCGGACTGTTCGTCGCGAGTTGATATCTGATGCCCTCTGATGTATATTGTGTCCTTCTTCCAGCTTGAGCTTTGAGCCGCACCTGCTTCGGTGCGTCCTGTGTAAACCATCACCCACTCCCCCCAGGCCGCGCGCACCCCATTCAGTGCTCTTTGGCTGCACATCCCCCTCCGCTACCAGTTGCCCGTTGCCATGATTCCCCCACCCTGGGCGCACGGATATACTGTTTGTCTTTTCGAGGCCCCTCCCGCCACTTCAACCCGGGCCTACCTCGCTACCTGCTACTTCAACCTTTGTGGTCGTGTGTCATGTCTTCTCGCGGCCGAGGGATCAACCGTTCAAACTCGGCCTGCCAAGTCACCGTTCTGTTCATGAAACCTTCAGAGGGGAGCCTCTCGGAGCAGTGGGGAGGGGCCGTTGCGCCCCACCGCACGCGAGTGAATGGGAGAGAGAGGGTCGTATTCTCTCTCCGTGTACTTTAATTTCTACCTGTTCCCACCCCACCCCCCGAGGAGGGGTCGTTCAGCTGCATTCTGGCATACCGCCCTCATTTAGGATCATACCCATGGCACTTCGGGCTTCACACCAACCTCGATACACAAAGTGTGCGTCTCGATGAAGAGTCTGGGGCTGTTCTCTACAGTTGCCGGGGCGGCAGGTGAACCCCATCCTGGAGTGGGTGTGTGGGTGTGTGTTGGCATATCATTATTTTGTCGCAAAAAAAATATGTAGACTACTTTTGCACCCAAAAGAAAACCAGGCCGCAGGGATGCCAGGAAAATGGGATCGGCAGCCAACAGAAGAAAAAATACCTCCCTCTGCTGCGTGTAGTGACACACTCTCACGATCGCACGACTGTGTGGATATAGGGGGAGGTGGGTGACCTAAAGTAGTCGTGGGTAAGACGTTAAACTGCCTGGGGGGGCCGTCCCCGGACCATGACGGGTGCCTGCACCAGGAGTCTAGCACGGCCGTGGTCCGGAGCATGACCTAAAACGGCTTGGGTACCGAGGCTCCCCAGACCAGGAAGGGTGGAGACACCTGGAGTCTAAATAGTCACACCACGTCAGGCCAGACCTTCGCATTGCACTCCGCGAAGACTGCCACACAGCCGCGGGGCAGGTGTGCAGCCTGTGGATGACCTCGTACAGAGAAGACTGTAAGGGACGACAGCCCCGCCGAGGCGATACAGCGCCAGACGCGGCCCGAGTTTCTGGAGACCGACTGGGGAACTGGAACGTCTTCAGGATAAGCGCCTCACAGAGGACTGATCCTCACCTGTGTGAACTGAGAACCCCCAGCCCCAAGATGCTGGTGTGGAGCGGGTGCCTCGACCTCTTTTCGGGTTCTTTATTTCTTTATTTCCTTTTGGATGCGTCCACCAAAGAAAACGTGGCCACCCACTCGCAGAGGCTCCCGAAAGCTCCAGCATCAGCTAGCGGTTCATAGTGTAGATCGGTGTCTCCAGAAGGGGATGTCCGGTCGCAGAAGAAAAACGACGAAGACAACCACACAGGCCGCAAAAAAAAAGTCGTTGAGGATCCAGAAAAAGAAATCGCTTTTTTTACCACAACAGGGAACCTGTCAGTGTCAAAAAGATAGTAGGCAGCGCTTGGGCAACAAATTCAACCTCCTCATCAGGCTGCGGAGTTGCTTTTGTTTTGCCCGGATTTGGCGCACAAACAACAGCCTTATCTTTTTTTGGCGGTCTGATTTCGTTTGATATCTCTCAATTGCGCGCGTCGTTTCCTTCCCGCTCGTGCGCACAAAACAGAAAATGCCAAGTGGAGGCGGTGCCTCATCTTCCCTTCTTATTTTTGTAACAACATAACCACCGCTGCCACCTTCAAGATGGCTTAACACATTGCTTTGATCGTCCAGCTGGCACGCCCAGCCGAATGCCTCGTTTTTGAGGGCCTTCACTCTGTGTCAAACTGTGTCAGTGTCGCCCTATTTCGATAGGGTGCTTGCTTTCTGCACTTTAGAACCGAAGGCCCTCCATCCTTGAGTCATTGCATGCCACGAAAAAACATTCGAAAATTCGTTATCTACTGTCCCTTGTCTTTATTCCACTGCCCTAAGCTGTGCTTGATGCAGGTTGATGTGGCGGCGAGGTTCGCAATGCTCTCTCCTCACCCCTTGGGCCCCTTAGCATTCGTCTCCCGACCTCGCCGATACGTCGCTGTTGTCACCTGCAGACCTTTCCCCCGCCACCGTTGTTTCTGCGGCGGGCCCAGCGCACAACCGCTAACATATTTTTTTTGTGCTGTTCAATGCTACGGACAGCCAACCCTCAGTGGAGGGGACTTTTCCTCGCATGCGCTCCCTCAGCCATGATTCAAACAGAGTGAGAGATCCAACACTGCGTGCCGAAATACCGCCAGCTTTAGTCATGTGGTTCACGACAGGTGTTTTCCCCTTGTCTGCCTGACTGCTTTCCTGGAAAATAATTGGCTTAACGCACGCCACTGCCTGTCTGCCTTCTCGCCCGTATCGCGACTGGCTTGGTGGCTGTCGATGTCAGAAGAAAAATCGTGCGCATGTCACCGGCTGTTCGCCTTGTGCGTCATGCGGTTTGATATGCCTCGATACAACAAGAAAAAGTATCTTCCAGCGAACAATACATTCCTTGGGGGCTGGGCTCCCCTTCTCCCAAGAATGCGCGATGACGCTAAAAGTGTTTCACGCGGCGTTGGCCATGCTGTAATACGTTGCCAAAATAAAAAGAAACCAGGAACCCAAACATGAACATATTGAACCTCCCCTCCCCCACTCAGGGAGGGGCATTGCACATCTGCACCCCTGACAACGGTGTTCATACCAGAGGACAGTTCTATGAAGCAGCCAGGTTATGTCCCTGTCGCCTCGTGGCCTGTATCGTTTCATTGATTGATGTTCTGCTTTCAAGAACACACCGCTTCCATCCGTCGATTTATTTTTTTGAATCGATTGATTTTGAATTGAAGCGTTATAATCGGCGTCACAAGGGCAGGTATTCACAGCCGTGTGAAACCTTTCGCCATGACGAGGGGAGGGGAGGGGAGTGATGGGGGAGGTGGAGGGAGGCACTGTTGTTTTTGCCTATCCCTCTGCCCTCTGGGGGCCACGTCCCCCACAGCTCCCGCCACCCCCCCCTGCACCCACCCACCCCTTTCCTCCCAACTGCAACCTGTGAGCTTCTGTGCATCTTTCTTCAATCTAGTGTCGAGCCTGGGAGGACTGATCGATTGTCAATATCGGATGGGCAGCAGTTGCATTTTCATACTGCCCATGGTTCAGCTGAAGATCTGGATGTCCGACTGGCGTGTCTTATTTCTTTTTCCACCGGTTCCATCGGTGCCCCCCCTCCTCCCCCCGGGGTAACAACGAAGGGGGATAGGGGGGAGGTCCGCAAAACATTCGTGGTGCGGAGTACATCTTCAAAAAATTGATTTCGTTCATCTTTCTTATCACCGTGACATCGACAACTTTCCGCCGTCTGTCAAAATGTCAAGCCAATTCCTGCCGCCGCTGCAACACAGTAAACCAGCAGGTGCAAAGGGAGGTGATTTGTGCCTCAATGCCCCCCCGAGCCTGCTGTGTGTCTTCTCTCCTCGCCTTCAAAACTGTTGGGCGCAAGACACGGATTTCTTGCAAAATGTTGTTGCTTTCCCTTGCGGCGCCTCAAAATACTCACACAAACCAGCGATTTATATCCCGTGCAGCGGATCGTGCTGACTACTTTCACACCCACAGCCTTCGTTGAAATATGGTACCTTCAAAAACGGCTCTCTGCTTGTATCGGGATTTTTTCTGCTGATGGTATACCTTTTAGACCACACTTCCCATCTCAAGGAGTTTCATTGTCGGGATTTCAAAATGGCTTAGAGCAAAGCCGTCATCTTTCTCGATGGAACGAAACACCAACAGCGGCGTGCATGCGGCGTAGGCTGTGTGTGACCCCATACCATCCGCAGCGCTGGACTGCGCTGCCCACGAGGGCGCAACAAAGAAAACTAACACCATGAATGCGCATAATGCATCCTTTTTATTGTTCTGGTATCTTGCCTCCACACCGTAACTCCATACCAAGGTGGCGTGCCGCCATTCGGTATTTCGGGTTGGGGCGCAACTGTTCTCAATAACACCCCACACCCTACCTCTCGCATCAAACACAACACCCCCTCCTCCCCCCCCCCCCCCACACCTCCCACACCCCCGCACCAAACCATGTGTCAATGTGCATCGCACATTGCAGGAAAGACAACGGCCACCCCACACCCACGGGTAGCTGTGTGATTTCCTACGGTTGTGAAACTCCTCTCTACACACGGTCCCCCCACCCTGCCCTGCCCAACTCTGTGATGTGCCCTTCTTCTGATTCACGACCTCTGCCCTGTTTCACGGAACAGCGGGCGCCTTCTAATGTCTAAACCCCTTCCCAGAGCCCAGCCCTTCTCTCGCAGCGCACTGTTGCAATTCTGCGACTCCTCCCCCCCACTCCCCACAACCCCCCTACGCAGATCTGAACCCCCAACGGCACCCTTCTTCCCAAATACAACCCCGATCTCTCCCCGGATAGGCAGCTGTGCCAACCCCATTCGCAATAGCGTACCCCTGCTCCCCCGCCTCCTTTTTCTCCTTCTGTCGATTCATTCAGGGGTGGGTGTGTTTCCCCAGCCCTAGACACTCCCCGTATGGCCTGTGGGGAGGGAGTTCCTTCGCACTTTTCACCTGATCGTGCTGTGATGGCGGTCATTTAGCTGGGAGGGGAGGTTATCCGGTTCATAACCATGCCTACTGCTCGACACCCAGAGAGGGTTTCTTGTAGCAACGGGAAAGCTCGTACGATGCTGGATTTTTGTACTTTGTTCGTACGGGTTTGTTGTGAACTGCCGAGCCCTCTTCGTCCAATGGAGCTTCTACCCTTTATACTGTTGATCGAGATTTACTTAATCCCACCCACCCCTCTCACAGATAAAAAAAAACCCCACAGAACTTCCGCGAGTCATTTTTTTTGGCAAATGTTACCCCGCCGGAAACTGGGATGCGGCATTCCCGCATCAACGCGACGGCAGGCATTGCCCGAGCGCCCTTGGGTTTGAAACCCTCGTCAGGGCCTGCAAGGAACTGTTCAGAATTGTCCAAATGCGGCCAAAGTCGGACACGGGACTCTGTTCGCAGCACAGCTCAAAACCTGTATGGTGCTGATGCCAGTGCCGGTGTCCTGCAGGGATCCTGTTCGAGTGAAAATGCCTGAACATCCCGAGCCCGAGGTGACTCCATCACACAGCCGGCGGTGACCCCTCAAGCGACGGGACAGCGGGTGCAACCAACGCCCACCCGGTACATTATGCTGCCACCCAATGGATGCCGTGCGTGCAAGCATGTCGCAGCAGCAGATAGTGTGGTATCATAGCGGCCAGACCGCAGCCCCCATCCAACCCAGACCCCATCCCCACCAGCCATCCCAACCGCCTGTGGGATAAAGTAATGTCTCGATTCAAACCACACTGCATTGTATTCGGGTCAATGCTGCACTTCCTTGATGCTGCACTCCCAGGGTCAAAGCCCCTGGGTCGTGCAGCATCAAGGCTGCAGTATTGAACGCCAATACTATATCTTTATACGCCCCACCGCTGTATTCGTTACGAAATAAATGTCACGCGTTGAACCACTGTCCGCCAAGGGTTGGTCGTCTTCGTATGATAGCCCGTTGGTTGTTGTGAGAACAAACCCATGCAGAAAGGGTGATGGAAACGAACTATAAGAATTGCGCGCTCAGTTGCGCAGAGAGCTGCTCACTCACATGCATGGTTTGCTTTATTCACACCATACAAACCTGCACCTGACGAGTTGTATGCCCAACGCAGGAGGCTGTGCTCCACATATCGTGTCGGTGATCTCATGATTGATGACCACCCGTTGACTCCTCGCCGCCTTGCTTGTCCTACTGCATGCGTGCAGTAGCATGGCGACCGATGGGCCAGCTTGACGGATATATTGTTGGATTGCCTCCAAAATGTGTTGTGTTTAGTGCAGAGGACTCGGAAGGTGGAGGTGCCTATCGTGCCAGATCTGCCGGCATTTGCCATATTTTCCCGTTGTTTGAAATGGATCTGGACCTCCCGAAAATTCTTTAAAAAAAGGGTCTGAACTTTAGGCGAGACGGGTCCCATATACGTCAACTTGAAATTATTAGGACCCATATACGTAAGGGAAAATTCTCTTGCGTATATAAAATTTTAATAATTTTTTGGCTGAAAATCCTCAAGGGAAAAAAATTATTAATTTCAGGATATACGCAAGAGATTTTCCTTGGGAAATTTTCCAACCAAATTTTCCAGCCAAAATTTTTCCAGGCAAATTTTTCCAGCCAGATTTTTCAAGCCAAAATTTTCCAGCCAAATCTTGGCCCATTTTTCCATGGCTTCTCACCAGCTTTCTTTGAGTTCTGGTGGATTTCACCCTTCTGGTGGTTTCAGTGAGGTTCCTTGGACCCCACTTTTGCCCCACTTTGTGTAAAATCTGCTGACTGGCACTTTCATTTGGCCACTTCCATTCAAACCCACTCTCCACTCCACTTCACACCAGTTCACACCCCTCAGTCCAGGGAAACTTCTCCTGGATTGTCAACCAAGCCAAGTGTTCTCAAGTTCTGTGATACCCTTTTTCTGTCTGAACCAGAGGCTTCAAGTTCTGGTGGATTTCAACCAAGTGTTGTCCAGTCCATCAAAACTTTGGAACTTTCGAGTTTTGACTGAAAATCCCTCAGAACTTGAGAATCTCAGTTTGATTGAAACTCCAGCAGATAGATTTGATAGGAAAAATAGATAAGAAAACCCAGCAGGTACCTGAGGCCAGAATTGGTTCTGTCCAGGTTGAGTGAAGATCTCACACAAACTTGGAATTTCAGGCTTTTGGGCTGAAAAGTCCTGTGTTGCCTGAAATTCTGAGATGTTGGAAAGCCACTGAAAGCTGGGAATGGGTTCTGGGAATCCACTGGAAGTTGAGAACCTGAAAAGGCCCACCTCCTGTTGCAAAGAGATCTGTCCTCTGAGCTCCTGTATGGCATCCTGCCCTCAGGAAGGAGGAGATGACAGGTTGAATGAATCAGATGGTCAGGCTCAGGCTGAGAATGTGCAGATCAGGTGGACAACTGGACTGGAAGGCTGCCCAAGAGAAGACTCCTCCACCCCCTCTTCTGCTACACACTTTGGCTTTGGGTGGACATTCTGGGTGGAAAGTACTGGTTGGAGTATTCTGGGTGGAAATTTTTGGGTGAAAAATTCTGGCTAGAAGAATTTGGTTGGAAAATTCTGGCTGGAAAATTTCCCAAGGAAAATCTCTTGCGTATATCCTGAAATTAATAATTTTTTAATAATTTATATACGCAAGAGATTTTCCAAGCAAAATTATTACCTACCAAAATCTCTTGCGTATATAAATTATTAAGATATACGTCGACGTATATGGGGACTTAATAACTGCCCACCTACGTATATGGGGTTTTACTCAACTTTAGGCACCCTCCGGAAAATTAGATTGTGGTTGGCGAATCAGCCAAACGGCAAAAGGCACGAAAACAGGGCCGCGTTTAGAACGACGTCGCCGTGTATCCACCCATCATCACCATCACCATCATCATCATCATTGGTGGGGGTCAATTCCCAGAGGAGGTCACCGCTGGGTGCATCCTGAAATACTCAAATGAGTAATTGGGTATTCGTCCCCGAACAGGCCTCTTATTTCATATCATTTCGTCTTTCTTGGAAATATTCAACTGGCAGCACGCTAAACAAATTGAACGCAGTATTGGAGGGGGGGGATATCTGAATCACTGGGTCTTCGATATTTTGTGGGATGTCCCAGATTCTCTTGTCGTTCTGCTTGGGAATCCCGAAAAAATCCGAACGGCCCAGAACTTTAGACATCCCCTCCTTTGTTTTGCACACACGGTCGCTGACCTTCGTAGGCAGTGTTGGGTGAGCGAGCCGGCATCGAACCACGGTCTGCGAAAGGCCGCTACCCACTTCACTGCCGATGTCACTGGCTGTGCTTCGCTGCCAGGTCTGTGGCTCTGTGTTCAGCAACTCGGAATACTGTTTCGGAATTTCCTGCATATGCAAGGTGTTTTCAGCATATGTGCATCCTGTCGGCCACTTCACATTTTCAGCTCATCTCTTCATCCCACCGGATCAAATGCCAAAGAATGAGAGCCCTTGGCTGCGCCACGCAGATCAGTCATCGGAAGAGCACACATGGTCTTGTTCGGTTTGTCGCTACGTAGAACCGAAATGAACAAACCAAATATGGATCGATGCTCGACTTCGGAGGTCTCTAGTCCGATGGACACAGCAGAGGCGTGCGTTGCCTTCGACGCATTGTTTTTTCCCCTCATGGGAAAGAGTGGGCGGGTTTCAAGGCACGTTTGTGGTAAGGGCTCGATGAGCTATTCTGGCCTGTGTCTGGGCAACATAATGAAGCATCAGGCCAGTGCCCCTGCTGGCATGCGCTCGGAGTTGCCTTTTCGAGTACAACGTGCTTGTTTGCACCTCTGGCGCTCTTGTTGAGCGGGGTTTTCTAGATTCACAAAACGATTGCCTATAAAATTGACGACAGTATATGCCATATCTGTTTGATTCTATTGTTCCCCTTCTGTTGTTTTGTGGCAGTTTTCTTTGACTCTGTTAACTTCGTAGTTTCCCCCCTAATCAGCTTGCTTGTTAATACGAAGAAGCTTTGTAGCCAGCGGGATCGTGCAATGCGTGCAGTATTCAACCACTGCCACTGCACAAACAAGCCCAGATTTTTTTGTTCGCATCCATGGTTCCCATCCAGCCAACCCCATCAAACGGGGCTGAGCGGCGACCCTATGAGTGCTGTCTGTCGGACTGGCTGGGAACAGAGACGGGTTGTCAACGCATCCCGCTCGAGACCCCCTCCAGTTCTCCACACGGTTCGGTTTGAAATCTGAATCCCGCCCCGGGTATTGATTAATACGGATCCATTGCCGTGTTGGCTTGTAGATGTGTGAACAAAAAAACAGTCTCGGGCACCCTGGTCATGAATGTGTGCATATTTTTTATTTCTTCACCGATAACTTGCGGACAACCGTGATGCGGTGAAGCTGAAGCAAACCCAACGCCTGCTCAGAACGATGCTCACGCGTGAGTGGCCGTCAGTCCTGATACATGGCATACTCTCGTGGCGACGCGACTCTGTCATCCCGTCGATCAAATCGTTCGAATCAGGCAGCACCGGGTCGACTCTAGGACCGCATCAGGTTCGATTGGTTCATGGGTACACACCAGTGCCGAATTCCTATTGTCCACCATCTGGTGGACGCTTTCCATTTCTTCGTCCGCGTAGCAAGTTGCAGCATTGGTTGGATAAGGCACATTTGTGAGCTAGGCTGAAACCCGATGTTTGGTCCAGCCATGAATAGGGCCTTGCGGGCCTCACCCTGCAACTCGGCGACATTTGTTGTTTTCCCAACGAGTATTTGTTTCTCACCATCCTCACCTCCATCATTCAGGGGATATTCTCCTTATTTTTGTTTTTTTCTTCTTCTGACACACACACACTGCTTTCCAACTCGAACATGCAATGGCGAGCGCTCATTTTTTTCTGACTGGTTCCGAGCGACAGAGCGTAGCGAAGTCGCGAAGAAATGAAGGAAATCGTACGACTGGAGATTTTGGGATATCCACCTTCATGCCACTTCGCAGGGCCTCAACACAGCCTTGAGACACAAAGTGTGCGCTCGACAAAAATAGTCCGGTGGTTTTTTGAACAGTTACTGGACAGGGTGTTTCTACCACCAACGAAACGAATACGATTTGGTTCTACGCAAACAAAAAGATCAGGCGTTGTTTGTGTGCCAAATCCGGGAAGCTTTCTTGTCACAGCGAAAGAGTCTAGTGGGTGTGTGGTGCACGCAGTGTGGTTTCCTTCAGCCCACACGACACCGAATCACGTCGGTAACCCCCTTTCGCGAGGGGCCGCATCACACACTGCGATTTCCTGCGCCAAACACACCACTGACTCGATCTGTTCAAAAGAACACCCATGTGCATATTTTACCCCGCCTCCTGTGTTGAGTGATTTGAGCGTTTTTTTTTACTGGTTCAAGTGGCGGAGTGAAGCGATCGAACGATGGGAATCGCGTAGCTGAAGCTTGAGGATCAACACCTTTGTGCATTCAACGAAGAGTATCTCAAAACTGTTCTACGCAGTTGGGTGGGCAGGGTGATCCTGCATTACAGCGGGAGCCCGATTTCTCTGATTGACAGTTGGCGCAACCAGTGGAGTCAGATCTTTGCCTGTGGAACCCTGCGAACACTTCACACGCTCCGCAGGCCGTGGATATGGTTTGCTCTGTTGCCAACTCAAAATCACTCGTTGCTGGTCGTCTTTCTTTTAAATTCTTTTCTCCGCCACAGTCAAATTTCCCCAATCTCCTTGTCTGGACCAACCTTTTCGGGTCTGGCACAGACAGTTTCCCTCCTTGCGCCAGCGTTCTATTGTTTTCACAGCGCTCGCAGCACCATCATTGGGGCTTTCAGGGTTAATTCCCAGCACAAATCATCACGATGCAAGAATTTATATGCAGGTTTGTGCACTTCACTGATTTTGTCCAAGTGTGTGTGTGGGAGGGGTTATTTGTTATTTACGTATATTGGGGTGCTGCGCTGTGCAGAAGGTGTGCGACAGGTCGTGGAAAAAAAGACACTTGCGGGCCGATTTTCCCCCTTCGCACCAAATGCGCATCTTACTGGCGTCGCCACGAGCACTCGCACCCCCCACCTACTGCCAGGCGTTGCCTCGAGTGGGGGGATCTGAGATCCGTGTTGCAAGAAGCCAGAGATGTGCGTTAGGTGAAGGAGGTTGAAGACATGCACGCGCCTGACTGACAAGATGTACTAGAGGCAATGCCGTATGCAGCTGTATTGCCGAAAATACAGCTATGCGTCTCATGCCTATTCCTGCACCGTCGAAACCGCCCTCTCTGACGCCTCCACAACCTATCATGAGCAGATGTTGCCATCCCTATATCTGCCTGTTTCTGCCCCCTTCTTTGGCATTAATGAAGGATAGTGGCAGGGGCTGCCTGTCCTCCGGGATGCCGTGTCTAAAGGCGGGCGCCACCCCGCATAACGCCAAGCAAGGTGGCCAGGTTGACCGGTCCACAGCCGTAATGGGGTGGTTTTGTCGGATTGGGTCCCACGCGGAGCACTCCCACCATAGGTGCATCACCGTCTCGGGGGTGCCTGCGTTGCAGTATCGGCAGATCCCGCCCTGCCCCGTGCGCCCTCGGACAGGCACCGCCCCTGCAATGACGGAACGAAGGAGGCCCCGTTGGTATCCCGTGACCGCGGCGCCCTCTCCCTCCAGGACGCAGCGTGTGGCTTGCCCGTCGATGCCGTGCTGAGCGCCCGCAAAGTCGTCACGACGACCAGCCAGCGCCTTGGCCACCTGTGTACGTAGGGCCTGGCGGAGGTCATGAGCGAAGATCCCCCATCCGCTCGTTGTTGCTGCGGTGGGGTCGAAGACTATGCTCCGTCCCGCTTCATCAGTGTAAGATAGGGTGGTCGCCGTGCTCCAGCTCCATCCTATCCACCGAAGGGCCGCTCGGAAAAGCGCGAAGGGGCCTGTCCCTGTAAGCCTCACTCTGCTATCCCAAGCCGTCTCAAGACAGAACCCTGCAGCGGCCCCACTTCTTGACCTGCATGGCCCAGGTGGTGATCTGCCGGTAGCGGGGGGCGACGGCGGGGTCCACCCGATGTGCATGGTGGAGGACATCCAGCACAGCCTCCCGCGCCCTGCGGGGGGGTCCGGACCACAGCGCGGCGACGAAGAGCCCCCTCCATCGCCTGATGTCGGCGTCCTCCCAGCGGGTGACCAGGGCGTCGTAGTAGAGCCTGGACCCCGCTGTCATCGCTGCTGCCTGCCCCTTCCACTGCACCGGTAGGGGCAGTGCCGAGGTCCTGCGCAGGTTCTGCTCTGCGCCCTCTTTTCGGCGGGCGACGCGCTCCGATTTGGGCACCTCGGGTCCCTCGAGCGGGCGCGCATGCAGCATGGCCCCGAGGCAGTCGAAGCTATCGCGCTGTCGAAGGGGGGTAGCCGTGCCGTCCCGTGTCCGGTAGACTATCGGGGTCAACGGCTCGGGGGACGTCGAGAAGACATGTGACTTGACCTCTGCGCATATTACCATCCCGGTATCGTGGGAGAAATCTGCAGAGTCATCCACCACTGCTTGCAAGGTCCCCGGGCTGGGGGTCACCGCGTACACATCGTCCACAAACGACAACGCCCTCGTGCCCTGCCGGTGCTCCGCCATGCGCATCCATACACCCACCAGCACGTTGATCAGCACGACGCTAATGGGGCAGCCCTGCATGATGCCGTTGGTTGGCAGGAAGCCCTCCCCGATAGTGCCGCTTACCCGGAAGTGCCGCTGCATTGACCCGTACGCTGCCCGCAGGGTGCGCAGGACTCGGCCGTCGAAGCCGAGCTCCGCAGCTAGACAGAAGGTCAGGTCAATCGGCACCGTGTCGAAGCATTTCTTAAAGTCTAGGGCGACACCGTACAGTGGCTGTCCTGTGAGGTGGGCCTCTTCGATCCGTGCTGCCAGGTGCCAGATGAGGTCCTCCGCGCCGTGGCCAGGTCTGCATCCGTGCAAGTCCTCAGGCGCAATGCTCTCCAGCCACTTCAGCGCAGGCTTCACTCGGATTGCTGCCCACACCCTGTACAGCACGGGAGTGATGCTGATGGGGCGCTGCGACAGCGGCTCACCTGAGCTGCCGGGCTTGGGAATGAGGCAAATCATGGCGTGCATCAGCTGCTCCGGCCATTCGCCCGATCTCTCGACCTCATTGAACACCTCCGCGAACAACTTGAGGAGGTCCCCTGGGAGTTGCCGCAGCTCGTGCACCCTCCAGCCGTGTAGGCCCGGCGAGGTGGATGTAGACATTTTAGCCAGCGCTGTCCCAACGTCTTCTGCCGTAATGGTCTTACACTCCATCTCGGCCGGGTCAGGGAGGAAGTCGCTGTACCTCTGTCGGAAGGTGTCCCAGCGAGGCTCAGGCGTCGTCGCATACTTCCGGAAGTAGCCCCCCCACGCAGTATCGCTCCTCAGCAGTTCATCCGCCTCCTTGGGGCAGGCCGTGAAGGAGCCATCCTCGCGGCGCATGAAGGTGGTAGGGGCGCAGAAGCGGTCTGCGAGGTACGAGAACACTATCCCCGCCTCCTGCGTCCAGGCCTTCTGCATCCTCGCCTTCCACGTGCGGAGTCTTTCGTCGCGGAGCGCGTCGAACATGCCTCGCTGAGATCCCTCCAGGGCGACAAGGGCCATCTCCATCGTCTCGAGGTCCGGCAGTTGTGAGGTGGTGCCCGCCAGCGCCGCCTCCAGCCCCGGGGGAAGGCCCCCTCCCTTCAGCCGCTTCTTCGCAGCGCCCCAGGCGTGCTCTTCGTTGGGTGTGGGGGGGTATGGCGCAGACTCCAGCAGTCGGTGGCGGCCCTCCAGGATGAGGGTCCGGAGGTTCCCCAACAGCTTGTCCTTCGCCCGGGTGTTCTTGTCGCCCGCTCCTCGGGCGGAGGCGGGGCGGTGTTTGGTGGCCACCCTCGACCGCTGCATGTGGTAACCCTCCGCCCTGCCCGTGTACGCCGTTTCCTGCCTTCCGAGTTGGCCCACGTGGACACGCTTCAGGAAGTTCTCGCTGCAGGCTGAGGCCCGGCGGAGGAGTTGCGCTCCTGTTGCACCCTCTTTCGTTTCCTCTGCGGTTAGCACATCCAGCAGCACCTCTCTGGCGGCAGCGCCCCCGAGCGTGGGCCTGCACTTAGGAAAGGGGGCGGGGAGGATGCAGATTTGCTTCGGTCGGCGGAAGGCGGCGAGATCGAGGTCGACGAAGAGCGGGCAGTGCGTGGGGATGCCGTATTCGCCCTTTTCTGCCACCTCGACGGAGCGCAAGGCCGGCGCCGCGCAGGGGTTCAGCAGGCAGATGTCCAGTCTGGTGCCTTCCTTCGATGCCCAGCAGGTGTTCCGAACTTCCTGCTGTTTCAGCTCTGCGTATGAGACCGCCGCATCGGTCCAACCACCCACCCGGCAGGCCTGGGATAGGACGGCACTGGTCTCCGGGTTGGTGTTGAGGTCCCCCAGCAGCAACACGGGCACCTGCCCCAGGCCGGCTGCGAGGTCCAGCGCCTCCTGCAGGAGGGTCTCCCGCTGCACTCGCACCTCCATCCCAGAGTGACCATAAACGCACAGGATGTGGAGCGCTGTCTTGCCGTTACTGGTTGCGAGCACCACGTGTACCAGGCGGGTACTGTCATGCAGCTTCTTTTCCAGCTTGGTCTTCGGTTGCACCACTTGCGCTACCAGGCCCTCTTTTGCCATGACTGCCACTCCTCCGGGTCGGGTCTGCTCGTAGCCATTGGCCCCCTTGACCTTGGGCATGCCCTTACCCCAGTGCATGGACCAGCCGTGGGCCGCGAAGTAGCTGCTGAGCGTGCCCTTGCTGGGGTCCGGGACACGTGTTTCTTGCAGGGCCACAACGTCTGCCTTCAGGTCCGCCACATCACACAAGTGGGTTGACAGCGACGTGACGTTGGCTGACGCCACCCTGAGTACCCCAGGAGACGCTGGCCGCGGCGCGGGGCGTCGCGGCGGCGGCCTGGGAGCAGGGCCGCGTAACGGGGAGATTGTGGTAGCAGCGGTTGCGGTTGGAGCTACTGGAGGAGGGGTGGGAGTCGCGGTGGGGAGTTTCCATCTGTTTGTGGTGGAGGCTGCTAACTCCCTGGCTAGCGTGAGGGGGATGCGCAGCACGTCGTAGTGGAAGGGCCTCCACGTGAGGCATATCACTTTGTCGCCTGACCCGACGCGCCCCAGGTACAGCCTATCCGTAGTGCCGAGTACCCACACCTGGGCCCCCAACACCTCAGCCGCTACCCTGAGTGTAGCCCCGTCCCCGTAGACCCCGCTCTGTGCCTGCGCCGCGATGTAGTCGTCGTAGGACGGGGGTGCCCGGGGGTCATCTATATCGGGCGCGTAGGTTGCTCGCCTCTCGGCGTCCTGTCCCAGGGCTTCGACTACAGCTGCTCTGAGAGAGGCCGCCGTCCATCCCGCACATTGCACCGCGAGGCCGGTGTATTGGCAGTTGCCATCTTTCGCCACCGCCTCTCGCACTGCCAGCAGTCGTTGCGCCATCTCTGCCAGCCATCGGTCGTCCTGCTCTACTGAGGAGGGGGAGTACTCCTGTCCCCCTCCTCCCCGAAGCCCCCGGGGTTCTCCTGCCCCA
This sequence comes from Rhynchopus euleeides, assembly GCA_963210315.1. NCBI lineage: Eukaryota > Euglenozoa > Diplonemea > Diplonemida > Diplonemidae > Rhynchopus > Rhynchopus euleeides. The sequence goes on along the minus strand of OY723249.1, from coordinate 789,668 downwards.
GGGGCGTGGCTTCTATGCTCTCTCGCTCTATCTAAGGGTCCCGCAGAGGTTACTCCTGTCCCTGCGGGTTTTGGTTTTCTATGGGGGGGTTGTGGGGAGGGTTCGCCGGCGGCGAGAGGGTGCTGCGCCACGGGCGCTCCCCCTATCCCCTGGTCGGCGCCCCCGCCGGGGGAACCGGAAGCCTTAGGGTGTAGGCCGGGTCCCCCCTTGAGGGGGCGCCTCACCCCCTAGTAGGGGGTGTAGCGCTTAGCCCCCCTCCACAGTCGGGGTGCCTTGCCGTTCTTGCCCGCGCCCTTCCCCGCCACCCGGGGTGTGTCGTTGACGTCCTGATCAGCTGCCGCGTCCCCTTGTCCGGCCTCGGCCCCTTTGTTCCCGAGCGCGGGTTGCTGAGGGGGGGGTAGCTGCTCGGACGCCGGGGGCTGCCCTTCGCCTCCGCATCCGGGGTCAGGCTGCTGCTGCTGCTGCGGTGCGGGCACGGGTGTATCCCCGGGCGCAGGGGCGGCTGCGGGCGCTGCGGAGGTGGCGGTGGTGGTGTTGTTGTTGCTATCAGACGCGGGGGGTTCGAGGTCAGCGTTGGCTGTAGGGGCAGGTTGGTCAGCCCCCGCCGGTGGTGGCGCGACTGCCGTTTCAGTCTTGGCCGGCTCCGCTGTTGCCGCCACTGGGGGGGGTGGCGCCGTTGTTGCTGTTGTTGTTGCTGCCGTTGCCGTTGCATTTGCATGGAGCAGCGCCTCCCTCACCTGCGCATCCTCGCGGATGACCTCTTGCAGGGTCGCCGAGGCCCTCTCCCGTTCCCTGGAGGTGTCCCTGCCCTCGCGTTTGCGGGCCCGCCGCGGGGAGCGGCACCGGCTCCTGCGCTGCTCACCTGGCCTCCCCCGGGCGGGCTGGGCATGGTAGTGGTGGTGGAGCTCGGCGAGGTGCGCCCTCGTCTCCTCCGCGACTGCCCGCTGTGATTCAGCGAGCTCGGCGCGCATCCCCTCCAGCTGCCGCCGCCCGTCCGCCACCATGGCCTGCTGGGCATCGTTGCCCACGCGCTGCCTGCCCAGCTCCTCCCGGAGCTCGCCCAGCTGCTGCTCGCTCGCGGCCCGCAGGCCTTCCGCAGTCGCTTGCGCTGTCGCCTGCACGTCGGCGAGGGCGGCTGTCAGGCGCGCGTCCGCCTGGGCTTGGCTGAGGCGCCCCTCATCGGCGACGGCGGCCATACGCGACAGCAGCTCCACCCCCTTCTGCTGCTGCTCGCTCAGCGCGGCCGTGATGCGGGCGACCTCTGCCTGCCCCGCGCTGCTCACCCTCCTCTGCTCGTCCTTGAAGGACTTGAGCTCCTTGCGGAGGCCGCTCATCCCCGTCTGCAGGGATTTCGCCTGGAGCTGGGGCAGTGCCTGCTGCGCCTCCCCCACGCTCCCCTGCAGCCCCAGCATCGCCTCCCGGGCCCCCTGCACCTCCGCGAGCAGGGCGTTGCGGTGCTCCTCGCCCTGGTCGTGGCGGGTGGCGTGCTGCTGCAGCTGCTCCCGCACTGCCCGGAGGCTCGCCTCCAGCTTCGCCGCCCTCCCGCCGAGGGCCTCACCCCTGCGGCGCTCTTCCCCGAGGCCGCTCTCCGCGTCCTTGCGCAGGCCAACAAGCAGGCCGCGCAGCTCCCCGTGCACTCGGGCGTGCTCCACGCCCTGCCCCTCCAGCTGCGTCTTCAGCTCGCGCACAGCCTTCGGCGTGCCAGGCTGAGGGGGGGTCGCGGCGGGACGCTCCTGGAGGTCGTCCAGCTGGCGCTGCTGGGCTGCCAGGCGCTGCAGGAGCTCATCCTGCCGGGCTTGCTGCTCCCCGAGCTGTTGATGGAGTCGCCGTACCTCGGCGTGCTCCTCCTGCGCGGCTGCCCTCTGCTCCCCAAGCTCCTGTTGAAGTCGCCGCACTTCGGCGCGCTCCCCTTGCGTGGTCGCTTGCTGGTGGCCTTGTTGTGCAGCGAGTTGTTGCTCAAGGCGCTGCCGTTGCAGGTCCTGCTGTCTCTGCTGCTCCTTGAGCAGATCATGCAGGCGCTGCACCTCCTGCTGCAGCGCGGGTACGCCGTCCTGCGTGGGGGCACTGGCGCCGGGGTCAGCTGCGGTGGCGGCGGCGGTGGCTGCGGCGGGGTCATGGCCGAGGGCCACCAGGCGGCGGCCCAGACGCTCCAGGTCCTTCTGGAGCCGCTCCACGCGCTGGCGGGCCTGCTGCGCGTGTTGCTGCGCAGCCGCTGCGGCGCCACCCCCGCGTCCGGTCTTCCCCAGGTGCGTCCTGGACTTGGCGGCCCGGCCCGCCTTCGCCGCCGCCTCGCGCTCCTCCCGCACTCTGGCCTGGAGGCCGTCGTACCGCCTCTTGAGGCGGTCCAGCTCCTCTCCCTTCTTCCGCTCCTCCGCCAGCCGCCGCTTCTCCTCCTCCAGCATCGCCGTGTCCGTGAGGGCCACGGCCTTGCCGTTCACCTGCACCGACCATGTGGGGGGGGTGCCAGAGGGGGGGGGGGGGGGGGGGCTGTCCGCGATGACGACGGCTACGCCGTCCTTCGGCTCCTCGACATGCGCCTCCCACTGGAGATGGCGGAGGATGGCGCGGACATGCGCCGCGCGGTACAGGGGGGGGGAGGGGCCCGAGGGTGTATTCCCGGGGTTCGTTGAAAACGAGGGGGGGCAGGGGGGCGGCCTGTTGGCCACCGGCCTGGGGGCCGGTGTTACCGGAGGAGACCCCGTGGAGGTCGGCCTGTGACATCCTGCCCGTGTATCCCTCTCTCCTCCTGTGTGTGTGTGTGTGATGAATGCGACGTTCGACATGCCAGATAACGAACCAAGGAAAACGAGGTGGCCCGAGAAATAGAAACACCGTTCAAACCGTTCAAAAGCTAACACCGCCTTCTGGTAACATTGTGCACGCCGCCGCCCTGGCTGTACTGCACGTGGTGAGGGTTGTAGTTGATGTCCCCCCCCCCCCCAAAAAAAAAATATGCAGGTCTGCCTCAAAGACTTCATGCCATAATTCTTCAGCATGCCCGCCGCTCAATACCTTTGTGGCGTGTGTGTGTTTTGTGTGGCCTGCAGGCCGGTGGTGAAGAAGGAAGCCCCCCATGGTCCACTGCATTCTTAAGAAGTACCGATGCAGGTCGCAAAAAAGAATGCGAGTGTGTTCGTTCTTTGCCCATTTTCTCTTTGCCCATTTTTCGGGGCCCTCCTCCTTATCCTGTTCCTGTGGAGATAATTGAAAAGTGTGATGCCCGCCATCATGTTTCTGTCTTCCCACAGCGATGGCCGTTGTATGATGGGGTCTGGGAGGGAGGGAGCTGCGGTGGGATCCCTCCCACGGACATGTGGACTCGCACCCACCTTGCAGAACCGTTTCGGGGTGCATTGTCGGTGTGCTTTACTATATTCTTCTTGGCTGACATGCCACCCAAACGCCCTCAGCTTCCGCTTCCGTGAATGGAAGCTCAAGGGCGGGCTCGTTTCCTCGTTTTTTTCGATATTTCGGTGTAGCCTCACTGGGGAAAGCTGTCTGTGCCTCTTTTTTTTGCTGGGATACTTCTTGTTTTTTTTGCAGACACGCCGTGGCTTGGAAAACCAGACGGCGCCCACCCTGCGACTCATTTGCCCCTGTTCCTTTTGTGTTCGCCTCACGCAACGCTCCGTGCTTCCCCCCCCCCCCCCCCCCCCCACAGCACAGTTTCGTGGGTGAAGCGTTCGGCGAAGAAGAAGAGATTGCCAAATCAGGCGTCAGAGTCACAAGCAAGGTAGCCCTCTCGGTCTCTCGACGAAGGATCCCTGCGCTGAACTCCGATTTCTGTGTCCAGACCCAACCCAACCCAATCCCCGGCAAACCCGCAACCCCCGCCCCCTAAACACTGGCAGGCGGGGGGTGTGGGCATTGTTGCGTAAACCATCTGGGCCACGGCGCAGTGCTGGTGGACATAGTATGTTTGCCACTACTTCAAACACAGCGTCCCCTCCCGCCGGGGCTGTGACGAGCATGTCTAAAACTCGTTCAACACTGCCCGATACTCTGAGTGTCACACGCCCTCCCTACATGAGCTGCTGCGCCCCCTGTTGCGGGAGCCAGCTGTGCAGTGCACTCGGTATGCAGTGCAGCGCATCGTTCACCGCGTCATGCAGCAAAGAAGAGCGATTCATTATAGTCCTGCCGATTCCTTTGCATTGTGTGTCGCCATAATTATCTTCGTTGCAATTTGCAGACCTGTTTGCGAGCATGATGTCATATTGAGTGCATGCCAGATGCGACCGGTGCATCGGCATCACAACGCACATTTGACGGTGGCAAGGCTGAGGAGGCAGCTTCCCGCTGAGACCCCCTCGGCCCGTCTGGCAACACAAAGCCAGGCCCCACAAAGCATGCCTCCCCATCATAAATTTTCTGTTTTTCGATGTCGGTGTTCTGCATTCCCCACCGATGCTGTTCCAAGCACCCCACCCTTGCGGGCTCGTCATCTCGCCAAACTTGGTTCATGCCAGTTTTGCGGGCTTATTGTTGTGTTCTTTACAACTTAGAAAGTTACGAGCGACGAAGCGCAGCGGAATCGCGAAGTGACGAATGGAAAAGAAATCCGCACACCTGAATCTTGGGGTGGGTATATCACCCACCTTCATCTCGCCCAGGAAACAAAAGGGCGGCCCTCTCACCACCTCTGCGGGTGGTGTGAACAAACGGCTGTCGAAGAGGGGATCGACGGGGTGGGACCACATCCCATGCATGGGACCCCATGCAAATTCCTGCTCGTTTCGACGCCTTCATCACATTTGGCCTAGGGTGGGGTGCATACTGCTTGCCTGAGATGTTGCTTTCTGTATTGCTGCCGTTCATGATTTCATTTAACTTTTCGATCCTGTCAGGGGCAGATAGGCATGCTGAACCTATCATCATCGCTCGTGCGCACAAACAAAAACCCGGACTCTTTGCGCTTAATGGATGTGCACTGCCACATTCCACCTCGCCTGGTGCCACCCTCCCTGGGTGGCCGAAGCAAGAGGAGACCGCTACAAAGTAGCGACTGCCAACAAATACCAAATCACAGGAGAAAAGCGATACAGTTCGCAAATCGGCCCGTATTTCAAGGTATATCTCAGGCTGTCCTGCAGGTGGGGTCGTGGCTGGTTTCAGTATAAGTTGGCCTCACACACGCAGCCGACCCTGCCAAACCACATTACTCCAGGATTTTTTGCGTGGTGGCCTTAGGGGGGGGGGGTGAGAGGGGTCCAATTTGCTGTATTCCACGGGCCAGTTCCTGAATCACCCGCATGGCTGCACCTCCCGCCCTCCCCGCACTTTCCCCAGCCTTTAATTATTTCGGTGTCTCCAAGGAACATGTCATTCAAGCCTTTGTGAAGGCCCTCTTGTGTCTAAGCAGGGTCATCACCCTCGCCACCTGCCTCCCTTCAACGGTAATATACTGCCAGATCAGTGAGCCGGAACGGCAACACTTGTGCTGCGGTTTCTGGTTTCCGGTTGATATTGTCCGACTGTGTGTTGTTCAACAATCCAGATTCTCCGGATTCTGCATCAAAAATAGAATTCTGCCCCGTCTCCATCCCCTGTGCATGTCACAAGGCTTTGGAGTTCACCCCGCACAGAAAAAGGAAGTGATGATGGCAGAATCTATAAAAAAAACCCCCCTGAAAATCCCCCCCTACACACCCCTTGCCTTTCAGTCCATTGACCAAGCCGTGCCACCAAACGAGACAAAAATATTTCAAGCTTCCGGCATTTGTGGGTCTGGATGGGCTCCTCCGACGAGAAAAAACGAGATGTTGTGGTATTCCTGCATGGCCGCTCGGTGCGCCAGGCAAGGGAGGAAAGGGAGGGGTAGCAAACGGCAACGCCTCTCGATTCTTGAGATAACGAAGGGTGGGTCACTCTCCAGATCGCAATAATGTGCATCCGCCGACCCCCTCTTCTTTTCAGCGCGCCCTTGTGTACGTTGTGTGAACCGTTGCAACCATTTAAATCAGCCGAGGGTGGGGGACTCGGGAAGCGAGCTTCCCCACCAGCGGCAAGCCGTGCCAGATTGGCCCCCGCGCCCCCTGCCCATACCAAACAACCCAAATGGCATGAGTTATGAAACGGCCCAGTCTCTCATAACTCCTTTCTCTTTTGTTTTTCGTTTTCTTGTGAGGTTGTAGATTAGTATTGCCAAGAAAATCCGGCACGAGATTACCCTTGAAAGAATATTTTCCAAAAAAAATCAACATCACGGGGTGGGAGGCTTCGTCCAACGTCCAAAAGGCCGGATCTGCCTGCGTTTTTTTTTGCCGGATATTCTGCTGGCGTGGCGAAAATCCAAAGAAAAAGCAAAAGAAGTCTGCGCTTTTGACGACCCCCCCCCCCCCCCCATGATCCAAACTATGTAGTCTGGGCCACTCTAGGCGATTCACGAGTTGATCCGCCTATTTTGTTTGGGCCGGATCCAAGGAACCGCCGTGATAGTTTGTTCCCGTGAGAGTAGAAAATCCTGATCGGCTGCAACACACACAAGCAACTTGACTGGCCTCTTTGTTTTGTTGTGGTTGCCCGTCCAACGCCCAGCCGGCCCCCCCCCCCTCCCCCCCCCCCCCCCCCCCCCCGGTCCCGACGACATCAATGGCAACAGTTAGTATACAGCATTTGCCCATTTCAGGGCCCGCCTTCGGTTCACCCAGCCATCCATATCTGAGGGTGTTCTTTGCGACGTGACCGAACTTAGGAAAATATGAATCTCCTCCCTGCCTGGCCCCAATTGCCTGAGCCCAGACCATCTTTTGTTGGGTTTGCGATCCTTGGCATCGCAAAGCCGTGTGTGCGAACCCCCCGCCCCCTCCCACCCACTCTCTGATCGCTGTGTCTCGGTTTTTTTCCAATTTTTTTTGGCACCGTTATGTCCTGTGACATGCAACACTGTCTCTGGTTGGAGACAGCTCTCTCCCTCTTGAGCCGACCGACACCCCCCCCCCCCCTCTCCCCGGAGATTGCATGGAATCTACTATTGCACAACACACGGTACAACAACACAACACAGGCTGAACATAACAAACACTGGATCTTAGACACAACCTCCATATCGAGTGAAAGGTGATCATCCTTGTGATTCCCTTTACTTCTACCTCACTACCCACCCCCCCCTCCCCCAGAGATTGCATGGAAGAAGTCAGAAATGTCGGGATGCATCTGCCCATCCTACACATGGTGTAGGGCCCGGTGTGAGGGTTATGACTGTCCAAATGGGCACTGTTGTCGCTTGCGGTGCGGTTTTTATTTCAATTTTTTTTTTGGGGGGGGGGGGATGCTTTCATCTCGCGGATCCGACAGAACCCCCCCCCCCCTCTTTGCTGGTTTCTTCTCTCTCTCTCCCTTGTCGAATGATTTCGCAGAAGTTCGTCTTCCCGCGATCCAAGAATTTCACCTCTGACGTGGGAGTATTATTATTCAGATTTTGCAGACGGCCCGGTTATTATGCCCCCTGTCACCAATCACTCTCCCTTTTTTTTTATCGTGCCACTCGCTTGCGCTTACCATTTGATCAGGCAGAAAAGAGTTTAAAACCCGCGCGGGCAGCGGGGCGGAATGGGGGGGGGGGGGGGGCTGGGGGAGGGTGCAGGCATGCTGCCTGTCAAACCCCCTGATCAACCCCACACCACACACCCCCCCCCCCCCCCCCCGCTCCACCCCACCACTCCCTCTGTATCTCCTTCCTTCTACCTCTCTCGTCTGCCTTCTTCTGCAGGTTTTCCCGAGAGTCTGCGAGTCGCTGTCCCTCAGTTTCCCTTCTCATCACCCCACCCCTCCTCCTCTCCTCAGCGGATTTTCTGTGTTTTTTTTGCGTTTTCTGCATCTCCCAAAAGTGGGGGTGCTAACGCCCAGGACTCCGAAGCAAAAAAAGGCCCTTATTTTTCAAATTTTTTTGGCTGCCTGCACGTCAGGTCCGTGTCTCGTTGCCAGAATAAAATACTACATCAAACGCAAGGTGACCCATCAGCGATGGCCGTCTTACTACGGGCTAGGGGAGGGGTGGGGGAGTGGGGGTGTCGGTATCCGCTCGCTCTGCTGGCGTGTGCCGGTTGTTTTTTTTGCCGGACCTATTCCATCAGGGACCCGCCCCCTTTTCGGCTGCAGCGGAAGACGCGCCCATCCCCCCCCCCCCCCTCCCACCCTTTCGCCAAGGTAAAGTATGGCCGTTGCCCTCCTCTCCTCTTCTCCTCTCACCCCGTTCTCTCTCTATCTCTCTTCGTTGAATCGACTGTTCCTACAAGCCACATACCCTCCCTCCCTTTTCTCGCTTCGCTTCGGCGGTTCATTTTTTTGATGTTTTTTTTGTGTGTGGTTTGTCCGTTCCACGCATCCCCTGACCCACAAACACACTCCCATTTCTGCCCTCCGGGTGATCCATGATCACGGAAAGGCGGTCATGGGGGGAGGTGGGGTCGATGTGGGGGTGTGAGTGCGTGTGTGGCGGGTTGCATCAAGGGCGCGGGGGTGTGTGTGTGATTTATGCGGTCTTTTGCAAGAATCCCCCCGCCCCCCGCCCCCGCCTGCCGAAAAATAATGACAGTGCTGATCTGAGAGGGTCAGCCATTCCAAGTAGCAAGTCAATCATTTACTAAATACTAATATTCACTCCTCGCTCTCGATGCCAAAAAACTGCCGCGCGCGACACGCCGTGTCTGGCAAGGGTATCATCAGAGCCAGAAAATACAAATGCAAGGAGGATCAGGCTTTGCCTGTTGACTGTCGATTCCAAACAAAACAAGAGAGAACGAATGACAAATTGTGTTGGGACACGCATCAAGAGCAGCTGCTCGGTGCGGCCTCCACACTGCCTGCAAAAACTCTATCGTTCAAAATATTCACGTGCGCGGATGCATCACACCCAGCTGGCAGAGCTGGAGGAATGCAAACCGTAGCGCTTGCTGTGTGAGATGGGTCGGAGTTATGGCTGAATCTTCTGTCCTGTTCCCTCCGGTTCCCGAGAGACTCCTGTGCGTGTGTCACACTGATACATAACTCATCTTCTCGTTGTCGTTGTTTTTTTTTGTGATTTTTTGTTCATGCTGGGAGGAAAGGGGGGTGAGGGGTGGGCGGGGTGAGGTGCCTCGGCTCTGCCGGCATAAAAAAAAGCTAAACTGTGCTGATGTGGCGCCCCATTGTCTTAGGGCGTTCGCCGTTTTCTTTTTTCTGCCGCTTTTCTGAGTTCAAAGCCTACATCCCCCCTGCCTCCCCCCCCCCCTCTCACCCTCTCTCATTCTTTTACCATTTTCCTCTTCTCGGCATGCTCCATTCACTCTCGCAGATGACACGCCAACGCTGCGACACTGCACATCGAGGGCGTGTATCGAGCCACTTTGCGCCAAAAAAAGAAACCAGTACTGGGGGCGGGGGAGGGGGGGCGGATTATGTGGAGAGTTGTGCGGATATCGCACCACAATTTCTACAAGTACTCCACGATGTGTGTATGTGTGTGCAGGGTGGGGTGAGGAGAGGGAGAAGGAGACGGCCATTAAAAAGGCTGGGTGATCCATCGTGCCTTTGAATTTTGCCCTTTTCTCGGGACAAAAAAATCGAGGGTATGTGTGGTGCGCTTGTCCTGGTGGCATATGGGTGGTGTGTGTGTGTGTTACGTGTCCTGTCAATGCAAAAAAATTCACCAGCGGCACTTCCCTGGCTGTTTCACACGCCAGGCTGCCGTTGTTACAAAAAAAAGATAAAATGTCCACCTCTGGGCGTGCGTGCACCAAGACCCACCCCACTTTGTCGGGATGGAAGAGGAAGGTATATGCAATGCAGAATCACCCTCCCCCACGGTGGCGAGTCAACGGAGCATGGTGGAGCCGAGCTCGTCGTTTGTCGCCTACCCCTTCCCCTTCCTCTCCCCCAAAAAAAAGTATCAGGAAAAAAATGGAAAAAAAATGGCATCCTCGCTGCATTCCGGAGTGTCCGGGGGGGGGGGGGGGGGATGGGGAGGCGGGGCGAGAGGTGAAAGGCTCAAGGCACACCGCCATAGCCCCACTCTCTCTCTCTCTCCCCCCCCCCCTCCGCCCCCGGCCCCGGGCCCCCCTCCCCCCCTTCCCTTCCCAGCTGAAGCAAAGGACCGGAGGTTCGAGCACAGCAATACAAAAGGCAATCCCCCCACCCCCCACCCCCACCCGCAGGGTAGCAAAACAGAAATGTCGCAGCAGTCCCCTCCCCCCTCCCCCTCCCCCCCACCTCCACTTTGACGAGTAATTTTTTTTTGCCCGCATCAGCATTTTGAGACTTGGCACACCAGAAGGCAGATCATTCGGGGGGGAAAAGCCACGAGGCGAGAAGAAAAGTCAGAACGATACCCAAAGTTCGTATATATGCCTCCTTTGTGACGCCATCGCCTCACTCGTGTGTGTGGACAGTGGAGGCAGCACCTGAGCTCACTCGGTGCGTCCTGCACTAAACTAAAATGATTGAGGTGTGTGTGTGTAGTGATAGTGGTTTTAAGTGGGTACCTCTGCGCGGATCTGTGCCCACTCCCCGCCCACCCGTGTGTGTGTGTGGTTATAAAGTTTTAAGGCGGTGTCGCCCTGCACGGGCAGTAGCACCTCCCCTTCAGTATCGCACTCCCGAAGGATTCCCCAACACGACGTGACACCGGTTTCGACGCGTACTCTTCGTACCCCTCCCCCCGGCCGCGTCTCTTCAGCGAAGAACCGGGGATAATCGGACCAGGGCTAGCTAAACCCTGGTGGTGTCACGGGTGGGGTTGGAGAGGGAGAAAAAGGAAGAAATGAAGTTGCGAAAAAGTCAAACACTGACACGTGAAATCAATAAAAAGGGTGGTATATATCGCCCCCTTGCTGCGACGAAGACACTAAATAGTCAGGCCGCTTCAAGAGTCTTGAGGGCTTGAAGGAAGAAACAGGTTGCTGATGAGTCTCAGGAGCAGGCACCTTTTGTCCGCCCACATGACCTTCGCCCCAAGGCGAACCTCGTCCAGCTTGGCTCGATCGCCACAGAGAAGGGGATCATTCTCCGCTGTGGTGAACATCTTAAAAACCGAGGGTGCAGAGGTGGGGCAGCCCACTGGTGCGACAGCAGGCCGCCCCCGGATAGCTATAACTAGTGCATAGGAAGAATACGACGGCACACGCAACAGATGCCGAAGGCACAACGGCGGGTCACTTTTAACCACCAGAGGAGTGGCACTCCCGAGGGGTGGGGAAGGGGGGGTAGTCACAACACTTTCGAAGGAAGAAAAGGGGCAAATGGGATGTTTTGTGCAAGGTAGAAAGGAAGTCACAACATGAGGCAGGGGGGATTGCTCATCAGGCCTGGGGGAATAGAGGGTTTGTGTGTGGTTATGAAGTTTTAAGGCGGTGTCGCCCTGCACGGGCAGTAGCACCTCCCCTTCAGTATCGCACTCCCGAAGGATTCCCCAACACGACGTGACACCGGTTTCGACGCGTACTCTTCGTACCCCTCCCCCCGGCCGCGTCTCTTCAGCGAAGAACCGGGGATAATCGGACCAGGGCTAGCTAAACCCTGGTGGTGTCACGGGTGGGGTTGGAGAGGGAGAAAAGGAAGAAATGAAGTTGCGAAAAAGTCAAACACTGACACGTGAAATCAATAAAAAAGCGGTATATATCGCCCCCTTGCTGCGACAAAGACACTAAATAGTCAGGCCGCTCCAAGAGTCTTGAGGGCTTGCGTGTGTGTGTGTGTGTGTGGTTATAAAGTTTTAAGGCGGTGTCGCCCTGCACGGGCAGTAGCACCTCCCCTTCAGTATCGCACTCCCGAAGGATTCCCCAACACGACGTGACACCGGTTTCGACGCGTACTCTTCGTACCCCTCCCCCCGGCCGCGTCTCTTCAGCGAAGAACCGGGGATAATCGGACCAGGGCTAGCTAAACCCTGGTGGTGTCACGGGTGGGGTTGGAGAGGGAGAAAAAGGAAGAAATGAAGTTGCGAAAAAGTCAAACACTGACACGTGAAATCAATAAAAAGGGTGGTATATATCGCCCCCTTGCTGCGACGAAGACACTAAATAGTCAGGCCGCTTCAAGAGTCTTGAGGGCTTGTGTGTGTGTGTGTGTGCGTCTCCCTCTCTCTCGGTTGCTTCTCCCACCACCTTTGACCCGCCACCCGCCACCCCTCACAGCACACACCCCGACACAATGCCGAATGTGCTACTCCTAGCCGCTGTCGCAGCAGGGGCTGTCTTCCGCGACCCCCCTGTGTCCTCATTCGCCAGCGGCATGATGCCTCCCTCCATGCTGCGTGGCAGCATCCTCGCCACCCCGCGCGAGGAGGGGCTCGTGATGTACAACCTGTCCGATCCGCAGGACCCTGTGGTGGTGGGGACTCTGCCTGTTGCGGCCATTTCCTTCGCCATGTCGGACAGCACCGACATCGGATGTGTTGGCGACTCAGACATGCGCCTGTATACTGTCAACTTCACAGACCCGGCACGCCCGGCTCTGGTGGGTGAGCTGCCCAGGGCTGGGTCGACGAGAATTGTGGGTGTGAGTGCGACCACAGCCTACCTTGATGCGCCCCACACGTCACACAACCTGGGTTTTGTGAGCATCGCGGAGCCGTCAGCCCCGCGACGCAGGGAAACCAAGTTTCAGGCGGGGTACGGTGCCTTGGGAATCAACGGGAATTACGCATACTTCCAGCACAACGACAAACAGATTGTTGTGCTGCACGTCGATCCACCGCAGCAGGTCGGGCATCAGCCGGATGGCACCAACAGGAGGTACGATCAACTATTCGTGGCGGGTGGCTATCTGTACGGCCTGTGGTGGGGGGGCCTGCGGATATGGAGTGTGGCCAACCCTGTGGAGCCCGTGTTGGTGGGGGATATTGGGAGTCATAGCAAGGAGATGCTGTATTGCGCAGCCGTGGTTGGTGATTTCGCGTATGTCAGCAGCAGCAACGCGTGGGTTGGGGAGGACTCGTGGCTGCGTGTCTACAACGTGAGTGACCCATCGGGTGGTTCGTATGAGGAGGTGGCACAGTTTCTCCTGAACCGCACCTCGGCGGCGTGCAGTGTCGATGTGGTGCACGGGCATGCGGTGTTCTGGAATTACCGTTGGGTTGACGTGTACGACTTGGGTGCGTTTGCACCAGCTGATGCTGCACCCCTCCCTGTCACACCTCCAAGCGCCCCTGTGCCTCCTCCGCTCCCCAACGTGTCTGTGACGGCCTTGCCGCTCTCTGTTGCTGCCAGCGATGTGGTGGTGCACGGCGACGTCGCACTGGTCCTCGGTGAAAGCGGTGGCACGGGTGTGTTGGTTGGTGTCAACTTGTCCGACCCGCTGTCGCCCTCTGAGATGTTCAACGTGTCAGCTGGCCTCGGAAGCGTCGGGTCCCTTGCGGTGCTACACACTGCGGATGTCACGCGCGTGGTGGGGGTTGCGCGTGGGTCGGAGATGTCTGTGCTGGATGTGAAGGCGGGGGTGCCACAGACGCCGTACACCAGTTCGTTGTGTACATCAGGAGTGGCGGTGGCGATTTCGGGCGACATCGCGTACGTGCTCACTACAAGCGGCATCTGCAAGGTGCTTCTGGGCACCGTGCCACCCGTACACGGCACTCCTGCCTTCACCAATCTAGACCGGTATCTGCCGGTTCCAGTGGGGCTGGTGGTGTCGGCAAGCGGAGACTACTTGTATGTGGTGGGCCACACCTGGCTGGCGGTTGTGCATGCATCCGACAGTGTGGTGGGGCGTGTCCGCCCTGAGCACTACGGCCTCCTCACTGGCGACGTCGTGGTGCGTGGTGACACTGTTCTCGCGGCCGACCGGAGCGGCCTGCAGGTGTTCAACGTGTCGTCCCCTTCGGGGCCCACACACGAGGGCGGGATGATGCTCCCCTTTGTGCACGTGGTGGACATGGCGGTGTCTGGGGACCGCGCCTATCTGTGCGACAGGCAGTCGAAGCTGCATGTGGTGGACATCAGCAACCCCGCAAAGCCGCACCTGCTGCGCACATACGGCACGTCGTCTGCAGGGCTAGGAAGGGCTGTGGCTGTGTATGGCAGGTACGTACTTGTCTTCTCGTCGCTGGGCTCCGAGCGGCGAGTCGAGGTGCTCGACATCCCTGACGTCATCGACACTCCTGTGCCGACTCCCGCGCCAGAGGCCCCACCGACCCCACAGCCGGACACACCCGTGCCGACCCCACAGCCCGAAACTGGTGCACCCACTGAGACCCCGGTCCATGAAACACCAGAACCTGACACTCCTGCTCCAACACCGATGCCCACCTCGACTGCTACCCCCACATCTACACCGGTCATCCCACAGACTCCTGTACCCGACACGCCCGCACCTGACACGCCTGCACCGGTGATGGCGACGCCTGCCCCCACAGCGTCACCGACACTGACACCGGAGACAACGGGTCCAACACCATCGCCGCCTGCACCGACGGTGATGTGGTGCACGAACGATGCGATCTGCCAGCTCCACGGAGACACAGCTGCGAAGTGCTCGGCAGGTGGGTGTGTCTGCGGGGAGGGGTTCTCGGTCAGTGGAGGCACACCGGTGTGCACTGCGGGTGGGGACAGCGGCGCCACGGCAGCGGTGCAGGTGCGTCTTGTGTGGTCCACACCCTGCACGCAGTTCACAGACGCATACACTGCGCTTGTGCGCGAGAGCATCGATGCAGCCACACGCCCTGCTGGGGCACGCAACCTGAGCATGCAGTGCGACTCTCCCGCCCTCGTTGTGTATGCAGACGGGCTGGACTACGCGCTGCTTGCAAACCCGGCCAGCGTGCAGGCTGAGCTGGCACGCCGCTATGCCGATGACGCACGCTACGCGGGAATGAAGGCTGCACTGGGCGCGCCGTTAAGCGTGCAGATGACAGCAGTGCTTCCCTGCGACCTGCAAGGGACGGCGCAGTGGGAAAGGGTTGCGGACGGCAGCTGTAGGGCGACTGCATGCCAGCCCGGTTGGTCCCTGGCACAGCGGCAGTGTGTCGCCGAGGGGAGTAGCGACGATGGCTTCCCTGCGTGGGCCATCGTAGTCATTGTGGTGGGGTGTGTGGTGGTACTGGCCACAGCAGCGCTGTGCTGGTACAAGGCCAGAAACCAGAAGGTCCCGGATTTTTCCAACACAGCGCCAATCCATTCGGAGATGCACGACGTGTGATCTGCCACATCTACCCACCCACAGTCACCAGAATGATTGCCGTCACCTCGCCCCACCCGGGACAGAGGGACACGAGCCTTGGCCCTGAAGCTGTTTAGTTGACCACTTTCGCCCTTCTTCCCAGACCCTCCCCTTTCCCGGAGCGACCCTCGAGCGAGTGCCTGTATGCTTGTATGTGGCCCCTGCCATTTGATGGTTTGATCTTTCCACCCATTATTCCCTTCTGCTTGGTGAGGCCCGCTGAATATCAAAACTGAAGCCGCACCACCATTCTCTGGCCTCCTGCACACACAGTGTTCATGCATGCGTACCGTGCATCATGTTACTTCCATGATCCCTTGGGGCGTGTCTGTTTTACCCTGCCAGCCTCTAAGATTCGCTGGTACAGCGACGCTGTTGTGCGCAACCGTCAATGCCACAACAAGACCGACAGTCGAACAGAGCGGGAGGCGGGGCGCAGCGCCCCCCCTTCATTTTCCATCTTCTCCCATGAACGATGCTGCGCCAGGCGCAGCTGTATTGCTGTTGCACCCTGGCCACCTTGGGGGTCCTCGCTCCGCGTCAGCCTGTGTCGGATTGGCCCCTCGCTTGTGAGGCGGCTGCCTTTGCGTATCTGTGAGGGAAGCCGCTTGTTGATGTATACAATTCCCTAGAATCCCCACCGCTTTCCCCACTTTTCCACCTGATTCTCCCAATAGACTGAAGCGATGAACAGGCCTGGGGTGTGTGTTGTGTGTTACTCCCACACCTCTCATCAACAGCCAGTCAGCCAGTTCGATGTGTTGCACAAACAAGACATCAGACCCTTGCAGATGGACATGCCGCCACATCATGACGTGACAAACACCATAGCGATGCCACTGTGATGCCTCCCTCCCCCCGCTCACCCCACGCCCCCCCTCCTGCCAGACGGGCATCCTCTACCCAGGAACAGTGTGGCCTTGGCATGCCCCTGCGAGACCCTTTTGTGCCGCCACACAGCACACTGCCACACGCCGAGACACCTCCCAGCACATTTCTCCCCCCCCTTCTGCGCCTCCCTTCCCTCCTGCACGCCCCACCCCCTCCTTGTCTTTCTCGGTTGCTGTTCGTCTTCTCATTCTACTGCCTCGCCACCCCTCACCCCGGCACCCCTCACACAGCAGCTCTCACCTCGGCACAGTGCCGAATGTGTGACTCCTAGCCCACTGACCATCCACTGTATCTCAGACACAACCTCTATATCGAGTGAAGGGAGATCAACCTTGTGCTTCCTTCTACTTCTATTTCAATACCCTCCCACTCTGGAGATGCATATCACGGCACAAACCTGACAGGACGTGGGGGCGTGGTGGGTCGGGTGGGGTCGGTCATCCCCCCTGGGAGGTGCTGTGCAATAATGTCTGGATCGGGGCATGACTTCCCGTCGTTCCCCCGCCCGCATCCCACGCGGATTAAGGAGTGGCGCGACAAGCGGCGGGTCAACATCTTGAGCATCGATGGGGGCGGCATCCGTGGCCTGGTCCCTGCGCTGATCATCGAGAAGATGGAGGAGATTGCGAACAAGCGGGTTTCCGAAATGTTCGACATCATCGCGGGCACCAGCACCGGGGGGATCCTGGCCATGCTCTGCACCCTCCCGGAAAGCCCCGGTGGCAAACGCCCCTCATTCAAAACGGATGGGAAGTCGCTTGTCTCCCTTTACACAACACGGGGCGTTGAAATTTTTCCGGCAATCGGATCCCCGGCAACACCCGACAAGTCGGTGATGCAGCGCGCCTTCTCCGCCGTACACACCCCTGTCAGACAGGCCGTCGGGGCTGTGACGACGCTGGTGGGCGGCCCGAAATATGCTGCGGACGGGCTTGAGAAAATCTTGGAGGAGTTCACCACTTCAAACGGAAACCCGCTCACTCTCTCCGACACAGTTGTCCCTGTCTACGTCTCCTCAGTAGAGGTGCAGCACCCATGGGGCCCCATATTCTTCTCCAGCCTTGATGCCCGGATTGACGGGGGCAAGAGTGGGTGTAACTACCGCCTCTCTGATGTGGCGCGGGCGACCAGCGCCGCACCCACCTTCTTCGCCCCCACACGCTTCTCCAACTGTGTGAAGTGTGACGACGGGCAGGTCAAACCTGGCAACGTCGAGGTGGGGTGCATCGACGGGGGTGTCTGCTGCAACAACCCATCGATGGATGTGGTGAACTACGTCCGGAGCATTGTGGGTTCGGATGTGGACATCAACGTGATCTCACTGGGGACGGGGCGCACGGAGGAGGCATACGACACGGAGAAGATGCAGGCGTGGGGGCAGGCGCAGTGGATTCAGCCCCTCATCAACATTATGATGCAGGGGACGTCGAAGCTGGCGGGTGACCAGATGACGACTCTGGCTGCAGGGGACAACCGGGTGTCGCACACCCGGTTCCAGCTTGTCATCCCGCATGAACTGACAGCATCAAGCAAGGGGTCTGATCCCAAGGTGGCATGCGAGGAGATGGACAACTGCACGCCTGAGAACATCGGCGCCCTGACCCGATTTGTGCGCAACGTATTCCTCCCTGAGATTGATGGCTCGCTCCGCAACTCCCTCCAAGCTGTGGGGGTCGGGTCTTTCTCTGTGTCATCATAATGACGCCCCCTCTCAGGGTGGTGGTGGTGTGGGTGTCGGTGTTCGCACAGCAACTGCATGGCGTTGATCCAACAAACCGTGGCAGTGGTGTGGTGGAGGAGGAGGGGTGTGTGCAATTCCTGTGAACCGGCGCAGTGCTTCTCTGCACAAGCGCTTGCAAGGCACACACCTTGTGGGGAGAGAGAGAGAGCATGTGTGTGCCATTGCAATAACGTATACACTTGCCTTCCGGCTGTTCCGGAGAAAGCTGAGAGGAGGGGTGGGAGGGAAGGAAGGCGCGGGGGGGGGGGGTAGGGGGGGTCAAATGCCACCCTTTTACGTGGACAAACACGATTTTTCAAAAAACCGGCGCAGAGGCCCCAAAGCCCCCGTAAACCCTCCAAACCCCCCCAGATCGGTCCGGAAACCCATCGAACCCCACTTTTCCACCATTCCGGGCACCTCAGGTGCCCGAATTGGGGTACCTAAATTTTGTGCCACCGTTTGGTACCGTACAGTGCCACTGTGTGGGAGGTTGGAAAAGAAAATGCCCCAACACACCACATCTGAGGGTTGCAATGCATGTTGCTTGCCAACCACGTCATCCGGTGGGTGTCAGGCGCTATGTAGGTGGCATTAGCCAGGTCTTCGATGTGTTCTGGCTTGTATATATACCTCCCTGCCACCATGCACCGGGAGGCTGCCTGTAGGTACGGAACAGTCCAGATGGTCGTGTGATTCCTGTGCAGCAGTGCTCCACAACCGGGATGTGTTGACAACGACTGTTGCAACACGAGCTGTACATTCCGGGAACACATGAAGTGCGCTGTCGTGGTACCCATTGTGCCAGAATTGGTAGTTGCTGCGGTCTACTTTGCCTGGCCCAAGAGCACTGGTACTGAACGGTGCAATATGCGTGGCGAGGTGAATACAACGGAAGCGCGCAAAGTCAATACAGCTCTCGGATGGCGGGTGGTGGTGCCACTAGTGTGTGACGTTCACTCGAGGATACAACGCATCACAATGAATCAGCAACCGTGGACCGAGTACAATACGCTCTCTGTGGCTGGTGTGGGGGACAAAGGCAGTGCCTGTGCCGCAGGCAGGGAGGTATATATACAAGCCAGAACACATCGAAGACCTGGCTAATGCCACCTACATAGCGCCTGACACCCACCGGATGACGTGGTTGGCAAGCAACATGCATTGCAACCCTCAGATGTGGTGTGTTGGGGCATTTTCTTTTCCAACCTCCCACACAGTGGCACTGTACGGTACCAAACGGTGGCACAAAATTTAGGTACCCCAATTCGGGCACCTGAGGTGCCCGGAATGGTGGAAAAGTGGGGTTCGATGGGTTTCCGGACCGATCTGGGGGGGTTTGGAGGGTTTACGGGGGCTTTGGGGCCTCTGCGCCGGTTTTTTGAAAAATCGTGTTTGTCACCCCCATTTGACCCCCCCTAGGGGGGGGGGGAAGGGTGGTTTCCCACTCGCAGAGCTCGTCGAAACGTGGTTTCCTCTACATCGCTGTCCCCCCCCCCCCCCCTTCGCAGAGGGGTCACCACGGACTAGTCGCCCGGACGACTAGTCGGGACGACGGGTGAAATGACGACGGGTGAAACGACGGGTGGCACCCGTCGACTCGACGGGTGGACCCGTCGAGTCGACGGGTGGCACCCGTCGGCACGACGGGTGAACCTGCTGAAACGACGGGTGTTCCAGCCATTTCCTGTTGATATGGGCCAATTTCCATTGAAAACTAGGGGAGTACCTTGCATGGCATCAGGTTATTTTTCACGCCGAACTATCTTCCCTGCACAGACCCACCCCCCCATTACTTTCCATTTACAATTCCTAGTTGGTGAAGGGGCTGCCCACCGGTGGACCACCAGGAGGGGGGTGAGCCATCCAGGTGGGCAGGGGGCCTGGGGGTGGGGCCTCAAAACAACTCCCTCCCACGACGTCACTCCGCTCTCGAGGACAAACAAAATCACCTACGTACCTGAACTGCCAAACACCCCCCCCCCCCCCCTCACTTACGGGTGCGCGGATCTCATGTGCTCGTCGCGCTTTACAGTGGTTTTAAAGAGCTCGAAACAAACACAGCAACGCTTTTTCAGCACGCGCGAATGGTGACTGAGGTAGTGCTGGCTCAGTCCCTTCGGTTGTCCGTTTGCCGCACTCCTGGCATGTGACAGTGCAGGTCTGACACGGCGCGTTGTTTTGCGGCCGATGTGCAGCATCATAATGCGCAAACAGTGCTTCTCTCGTGTGGGCAACTTTGGAGCACACAATGCAGATATGCTGCTGCACAGGCACTGTACCGGATGGCGTTGGTTCTGGCACTTCTGGCACATCCTCGCTGTTGCCCCAGGATTTGGACTTGCAGATGCATGCGAGCAGCGTTGCCTTTGGAGTGGTGTTTTCCGGGTCGCCCAGAAATTGTTGGCCCCATCGCCCCCTTTTTGTGACGTGAGATCCAAGGCCGAGGGACTCGAGTCTCCGCTGCAGTGCTGCCGTTGCTCCCTTCCAACAAGCGTTCCTCGCAGTGACACGGCGGCAAAGCTTTATCGCGCCGAACTTCAGGAGGGTCGGTTGGTCCAGCAGGCCGCACCCCTTGCCTTTGGTCCTCTGCATTTCGAAGAGCAGCAGGTCCCGTTCGGCGGTCTGCTGCGATGTCACCCTCAGGGCATGGCGTTTGGAGACGCCATTCCCCCTCTCCAGTTCCTCGTCACTCAGGGCGAGGGGGTGTGCATCTTCTGGATCAAACCAGTGGCTCATCGAATATGGATATATGTAACACCACGCCCCTCGGATGTTCTCCCAGGTGACACCCACTCCAGGACAAACACAAGGATGTGCATTGCGATGAGCGAGAAGATGAACTCTTTCGCGCACTTTCCCTCCTGGTGGTACTTGATGGGGATGTCGTTGTAGCGGAAATGCACAAGCATTTCCATTACAATACAGAGTAGATGCTGCACCCCTTCGTCTTGGCAATGGTGAGTAAGCGACTCAGAACATCTCTGACCTGGTTTCCCGTCATGTTGGAACACGTTGAGCTGCCAAGGACAGCCTTCTGCACGGCAGGTCCATCAGGCAAGATCTCTGCGAGTATTGCGATGAACCCGTTTATGTCGTGCAGGGGGTGTGATCGTGTACGCTGTGGAGGTGAACACCCCTGCGTACAGGCTCTCAAACCCAGCTTCATGAAGTTCCTGGATGCTAGCCCTGTGGCAGGCGTGGAGCTGTTTCAACCAGTCATTTCGTGGTGTGGTACAAAACGCGCTCCTGTGCGAAGATGACCCCATCTTACTAAATGCCGACCACAGCTCAAGATGGTCCCCTGCTACCCTAAGCAGGCGAGCCGAAACATCACGTTCGCCTTTTCGAAAACCCCTCTCTGCACTCTTGCGATTTGCTTCAGGAAGTTGAACGTGAACCACGTTCTGTACTCATCCTTCTGCTAATCGGCAACTGTCACCAACCGTGTTGCGAAGGCACCGTCGAAAATTCCTACGGCCAGCCTGCTCTGCTGGGTCTTCTGTGCCTGTTTCTTCTCCGCCTCGTACAGCTTCACCATAGCTGCAGTGCCGCGGGGCAGGCGTCGGCCATCTCCTTGAGCCCTGTCGGGTGGTCCTTCCCGTTGCTCTTCCGGAGGCCCAACCCGACAAACTCGATGTCTGACCCGCTATTGACACGGGCAGCGTACATCGTGCGACCCTCCTTCGCGGTCGACTTGCTGATCACCCCACCCCCCAGCTTCTCATACTTTTTGTACAGGGCAAGACTGATGATGGGATCAGTCGACTTGATGGTAGTATCCGCCAGCTTGCCGAGAAGCTGCTTCAGGGCCATGTGGCTCAACCCATCAGCATCACGCTCGACAACATACGTGTTGATCCAAGCACGTACAAACACCGTCATGTCCACAGCGCTGGCGAGGGCCTGCGCTGCAGTACGCTTTGCCGCTGGCATTGATTGGTGTGGCTCGTCTGGGTGGCCTGGGTGGTGATGATGGTATCTTGGGGTATCTTGGCCTGGGTGGTGATGAGGGTACGGTATCTTGGAGACTGCCTTGTGGGTTGTGCAAGGGTTGGGGGCTGGGGCGAAAATTTGCCTGGCAGAAAAGTGATCACCTTCATGAAGTAGGTTGCTCTGTCAAACTGACACAGTTTGTCAGAGTCAAGATCCCTCGAACAATGAAAATCCACGAGAACAGCCGTCGCACATGCACTTGAGGCCCCATCACCAACTAGGAATTGTAAATGGAAAGTAATGGGGGGTGGGTCTGTGCAGGGAAGATAGTTCGGCGTGAAAAATAACCTGATGCCATGCAAGGTACTCCCCTAGTTTTCAATGGAAATTGGCCCATATCAACAGGAAATGGCTGGAACACCCGTCGTTTCAGCAGGTTCACCCGTCGTGCCGACGGGTGGCACCCGTCAACTCGACGGGTGCCGCCTGTCGAGTTTTCACCCGTCGTCCCGACTAGTCGACCCCACCCGTCACTGCCCGACTAGTCCGTGGTGGTGGGGTGGGGAAGGAGAGGGAAAGCCAAAACAGCCGCAGGTGAAAGAGAAATGGCCTGGGCCCAGTTCACCCCCCCCCCCCCCCCCACCCACCTCATCCACTCGCTCCCTCAGCATTATGCACACCTCCGACTTCGCTTTTCGTGTCGTGTCGTGTTGAAATATGCACAACGCACATCACATCAGGGCTGGGTGTGCTGCGGCACAGGTTGGGGTGTCGGCACAATGGCGGATTGGGGGCGCGCCCAGTCGGTGGCAGGGGTGGATGACCTTGTCATGCTCCACACGCTGGACAACAAGTCCATCACGGAGAACCTGCGGGACCGGCTGCTGAAGGAGCAGATTTACACCTACATCGGGAACGTGCTCATCAGCATGAACCCTTTCACGGCGATCCGTGACAACTACAGCCAGTCGAAGATTAAATACTACAAGGAAAACTACCGGTCTGCCACAACGCCGCACGTGTTTGCGCTGGCGGCGACGGCGCTGGGGAACATGATGTCCGAGGAGGAGAACCAGTGCGTCATCATCTCTGGGGAGTCTGGTGCCGGGAAGACTGAGGCGAGCAAGCAGATCATGGCGTACATCGCACAGGTGTCGCCGAAGAGTGACGACATGGACCGTGTGAAGATGGTCATGATGGAGAGCAACCCGATTCTCGAGGCGTTCGGCAATGCGAAGACAGTGCGGAACGACAACTCGTCGCGTTTCGGTAAGTTCATGGAGATCTACTTCGACGTGCGCGGGGGTCCCAGCGGTGGTAATGTCCGCAACTTCCTGCTTGAGAAATCGCGCGTCGCCTTCCAGGGGAAGGGTGACCGTAACTTCCACATCTTCTACCAGCTGTGCTGTGGTGCCGACGACGCGCTCCGGAGGAAGCTCCGTGTGAAGTCCCCCGCAGAGCACAAGTTCTGCAACGGCGGTGGCGAGTTGGAGCGTCCCGGGGTTGACGATGCAGAGGAGTTCCGTGAAACCGTGTCTGCGATGGACAAGCTGGGGATCGACGCGAGTGACCGTGACAAGATCTTCCGTCTTGTTGCAGCAATCCTCCACCTGGGTGACCTGGAGTTCCAGCAGAACGGGGATGTGTGTGTTGTGGCGACAGCCGACAGCCTGGAGAACGCTGCCGACCTCCTCGAAGTGGACTCTGACACGCTGAGCAGGGCTCTCACCTGGAAGACTGTTGAGACGGGCAAGGAGAGCGTCGACGTGCACCTGGACCTCCAGCAGTGCCACGAGGTCCGCGATGCCCTTGCCAAGGCGATCTACTCGAAGATTTTCGATTGGGTGGTCAACGAGGTGAACAAGGCCTTCGGCACAAAGGACAAGTCGCTTATGATTGGTATTCTCGACATCTACGGGTTTGAGATCTTTGAGAAGAACGGGTTTGAGCAGTTCTGTATCAACTACGTCAACGAGAAGCTGCAGCAGATCTTCATCGAGCTGACCCTGAAGGTGGAGCAGGAGGAGTACGTCAGGGAGAAGATCCACTGGGAGACGATCAAGTACTTCAACAACAAGATTGTGGTATGTTTACTGCCCTGTGATTCCACAAGGAGGCGCCCTTGCATCCTCGTATTCTTGTGCGATTGCCACCACACCCCTGTCTCAGTGTGACCTTGTCGAGGGGACAAACCCTTCGGGGCTGTTTGCGCTGC
Organism: Rhynchopus euleeides; assembly: GCA_963210315.1. Lineage (NCBI taxonomy): Eukaryota > Euglenozoa > Diplonemea > Diplonemida > Diplonemidae > Rhynchopus > Rhynchopus euleeides. The sequence continues at coordinate 765,774 of OY723249.1, read as the reverse complement.
TCGATGACGTGTGTGCTAAGATGCACAAGGAAGAGGCACGGGTGGCAGACATCAAGATGCTTGAGACCTTCGTGCAGGGGCATCCGAAGCACGCACACTTCAATAGGATGGACACCGGGTATGGTTTATTGACAATATTCAGCGTCGCCGACGTCGGAACCTATGCACTGTGCAGATACTTGCTGCGAACAACAGTCTATTGTTGTTCCCATTCTCTTGAACACGCCCTGCTCGTCAGCCCTTGCTCGCACTGATATCTGCTCCTGCTCTTGGCGTGCTCCACACTGCACTCTCAGGTTCATGATCCGCCACTACGCCGGGAACGTGGTGTACAGCTCGTACGGCTTCACCCAGAAGAACAAGGACTCGTTGCCCAAGGACCTGGTGCGTGTCATCACCTCCAGCGACATGAAGCTGCTGCTGAAGTTCTTCAGCGAAGAGGCAGAGGCCCTTGAGGACACCAGCCCCACCGCGCGCAAGCGCCAGACCACCGCAGGGAACAAGATCCGCAAGCAGGCGGCGGAGCTGGTCGCCACGCTGAAGAAGTGCACACCCCACTACATCCGGTGCGTCAAGCCCAACGACACCCGGTCGCCCCTTGGTTTCGTGGAGGAGCGTGTGACCCATCAGGTTAAATACCTGGGTCTGCTGGAGAACGTGCGCGTTCGTCGTGCAGGTTTCTCCTACCGCCAGCACTTCGACAAGTTCCTGAAGCGGTTCAAGTACATCTGCCCTGCGACCTTCCCTCGCCCCTTCCGTGGGGACGACAAGACAGCATGCCAGACAGTGCTGCAGCACATCCAGACCCTGGACGCGCAGACCTGGCAGCTGGGTGAGACGAAGGTCTTCATCCGCCAGCCCGCCAACATCAACCACCTGGAAGACCTGCGCGAGAGTGCCTTTGGCAAGATCGCAGGCAAGATCCAGGTGGGGTGGAAGGTGTACAAGGGGGCACGCGAGATGCTGCAGACGAAGCAGGGCATCGCAGCGAAGTACCAGCAGGCAAATAAGAAGCGCCGCCCTGGGAGTGTGTTCCGTGTGTGGAAGGGCGACTACATCGCCTACCACGACAGGGTGAAGAACCAGAAGGTGCAGGACATCGTGAAGCACCCTGGGCCCAACTTCTGGCAGGAGGTGGACGCAGGCAACGGGCAGTTCTACTACTACAACTCGCAGACACAGGCCACGCAGTGGAACAAGCCGACCGAGATGGAGGAGCAGGACCCGAAAATCATCTACGCCGAGAAGCTTCTCCGTGTGTCCAACCACGCCACTGCGCAGCAGGCGTATGAGGTGATGGTGGTGACGGACCAGAACATCTTCCTCATCGAGGATGTCAACGAGCTGATCACCCCGCCGCCCCTCGAGAAGCCGACGAAGAAGAACCCGACCCCGCCGCCGATGTACCCTCCCTACTGGATCACACACACGGTGTGCAAGAAGAAGCTGCCGCTGCAGTACCTCAAGGGCATCTCCCTGTCGCTTCAGGCTGACAACTTCATCGTGCTGCACTTCTACGACTACCCCGACCAGGTATGTTGCTCTGCTTTGCCCTGCCGCCACCACGCCCCTGCAGTATCTGCACCAGCCGCCTGCGCCCAAGGTTCCGGAGAAGCCTGTGAAGGCAAAGCCTGAGAAGAAGGCCAAGAAGGCTGCGCCCAAGAAGGGTAAGAAGGGCAAGGCGGAGCCGGAGCCGGAGCCCACGCCCGAGCCGCAGCCGACGTGGGAGTTCCCCCAGCCGCGCCTCGACAAGGACCCCCTGGAGCCGACGGAGGATGTGATCCTCATCTCGCAGTACAAGACGGAGATCATCGGTGTGCTGTCGCAGGCATACAAGCGGTACATGCAGGCTGAGATCCCCATCACATTCAACGACACGATCGACTACGTCAACAAGAGCGAGCAGAAGGGGCACGCCCAGAAGGCACGCCAGCTTGTCTGCTACGAGAACTGGCAGCTGGTTGACCCTGCAGTGTACGTCCAGTCTGAGTCGCAGCTGGTGGCACACTGCCCGAGTGGCCTGGACTTCGCTCGCGTCCAGCAGATCGATGTGGAGCGTGAGAAGCGGCGTTCCGTGGCGCGTGAGCGCTTCCAGAAGGAGCAGGCGGAGCAGCGCAAGAAGGAGGAGGTGCTGGAGAAGCAGCGCGAAGAGGAGCACAAGAAGATCGTGGCGCAGCGCAAGAAGCAGCGTGAGGAGGAGGAGCGCCGCCTCCAGGAGGAGGAGGAGGAGCGTGAGCGGGCACGCGCGGTATGCAAGCAATACAGCGCAAATTCCAGGGCTCTGGCTCTTATGGACAGCAGGAAAGCAACACAGTCGTCCTTCTTTGTTGGCCCACCCTTGTTTGGCACCGTTGGGAACCAACCAGCCACCTCAGGATGGATGACGGCAGATTATCTTTGACATCACGCCCACACCACAACACACAGCCGAACCTCCCACACAATGTGCCTGTTTACCCGTCTGCTCTCCTCTTCACAATACACGCCTCTCACAGGATCGCAAGGCCCGCAATGCCGCCCTCGTGGCACAGAAGGCGGACAAGTCCGACGAGGGCGGTGGCCCAGCCTGGTCTCGCAAGGGCAAGTGATCCACACAACAGTGCCCTGTTCAGCCTTCTTCGATGACACGCCCTCAAAAACTTTGCCTTTGCGGTTTGGAACGAGTCGTCATTCAGAAGAGCGATACGCATGACGCGCGGACTCTCCATGCTGCGACACGTTGCCGAGAACTAAATAAAACACGCCGAGTTGATTTTTTTATCGGGCTCCCCGCAAACAGACACAGCGTGATACCCCTTTCGTCGGCTGGCTGGCTGGGGTCGCCCGGCTCCTACAAACTGTGAGGTGGGGCCTCGTGCAGGGCATGTTCACTGTGTTATACTGTTCCGGTTGCAGCAACCCCGCTTGCACTTCACCATACGACTGCTCTGTGCGGAACTGTCTCCTGTGACACTGATCTGTGTCGCGGCGTACTGCCTTTTTCAGAGCAGCGGTGATGCCCCCTGCAGGGCAGCCGAAGCCCCGCCTGGCCCAAAAAGCTGTCTCCCCCACCTCCCTGGCGGGCAGAACACCGCTCTGTGTCGGAACTGCCTCCTGCGACACTCAAAATCGTTCGCTCCGAAGCAAAATGCCACACCCCCTCCCCCCTGCCGCGTGCCTGCGTTGCGATGCGTGTGCCTTGTGTTATGTGAGATGTGCGTTTTCCCCGACCCCCCTCCCCCCATTTTTGGAGCAGCGCCCCCCCCCCCCCCCTCCCCCCGCCCCCCCGCTTCGCGAATCGCGAAAATATAGTGCCACTCAACTTTTGGTGTGATACTGAGCGTGATATCCCAGATCCCCGCGTGAGATGTGTGATGGTGTACCGGATTGTACCATAGATGGGTAACACAAATCGAGTTTTTTTGGTTTACCCCCCCCCCCCCCCATCTGTGTTATGCCGACCGAATAAGTCGGGCGGGTTTGGCCGGATGCTGCCGCTTGGTGTGTGCCGACGAATGGGAGTATATGGCGGCGGCGTATATTTTGTGAAATTTCAACCCCCACCCCCACCCCCACTGCCCCCTCCTTTTCTTTTTGGAAACAACATTCCGGGGGGGAGGGGGCAAAACCTTATGGCCAGTGTGTGTCCCCAACCTAATTGTAGTTATCTATCAACCATATTAGGCAGACGGCCCACCTTTATTCCTCTGGTCTCTTCGGCAGATCTATGGACAGGGTACATCCCACCCCCCCCTCCCCTCCGAAAAGAACGGGATGATTCAGTCAAAAGAACAGTGTGCCACCCCGTGTGTCTCGTGTGTGCGTCGCGTTGCTCAGATCGGGAGATAAGATATATTTTTCTTGTTTGAAAGGTGGAGGTGAGAGAGAGGAAGAACGGTGGAAGCTCTGCCAAGGGCGATGCTGCTGCTGCAGGGGTTGGTGTGTGGTGATGGGAGAGGACAGCACAGGGCACGTGTTTCATTTATCGAACCCCTCCCCCCCCCCCCCCCCAACTCTGCTGATTCTGTCTATCTTATATTCTCTCTGCAGTGTGGGTTCCCGTTTCCCCTCCGCCACACCCCCGACACACACACGCATTTCTGTTGCCCGGAACCCCATGCATGCCGCTGTGCGCTCACAATGCCTTGCCGTGGCTTCTTTGCTGAATCACGGACAGTTTGTGCATGCGATCAACGCACCCTGATCTCACCGCATCGATCTGATTGCTCCCTCTTCGGTCTTGCGGCACACGTGGCACTGCAGGGGATAACGGGGCCATGTGGGACCTCAATAGAGGTTTCGACGTTGCAGCCTACGCTAAATAGAAGAATTAAGTTTCCAAGAATCCATGTCTGTGCTGGCAGCGGGGATCGCACCAAGGGCAGAGGGTGCGGGGATGGCGGAGTTGCCATCATGCCCACACACGATCGGTGGCAGAGGGCGTCTGCCTCTTCCCGTCGGCGTGCAGCATGTTGGTCGGGTGTGGGGTGGCGGCGGCGTGTGTGCCTGGACCCATGAGAGATTGTCTTACAATGTGGCAACGGAGGGGGGTGTGGGGGGGTGGGGTGGGATGCTCGTGTGTATTTTTTTCGAAGCCTGGATCCGGCCTCGGCGCGTCAGGCTGATTTTTTTTGTCGTGGTGGCAGAGAAAAATCCCGGGTGGGCGAAGTCTGGTTGGGCTCGTGGCGCCAGCTTCGCGTTTGAGACAGTGGTGAAGGAACGGGTGGCCTGAGGAAGCGTGGAACTAATTGCTGCGATGCGCACCCCTGCCCCCCCACCCAGCCCTGCTCTGTGTTGCGGTGTGCAGTGTCATGCAAACCGATGCTGCAGTGGGTATGGTTTGTTTGCAGAGTGCTGTCCCACACCAGTTATCCTACAGGGTGACCGGCCAAGAGGCGCCCCAACGCAATGGATAAGTCCGTGCTTAAAAAGGCGACGAGCGACTCAAGTGAGCCCACTTTGGGCCACCTGTATCGCGAGATCGCACAGATGACATTTGCCGACGGGAAGGTGTGCGGTAAGGTGGCGACCTTCCTTATGGACGAGAGGCTCCTGAAGAGCAAGAGCAAGCACCAGATTATCAAGACGCTGAAGGTGATCAAGCACTGCGCGGCAGACGGCCACAGCGATTTCCAGAAGATCCTCCAGAAGCGGTCAGACGAGCTGCGTGATTTTGCGAACTACCGCGGCGCTCGCGATGCGCTTTACGGCGACTCTCTCAACGACCAGATCAAGACTGCGGCACGAGACGCGATTGATGCGCTGTACGTTGAGCGCCAGACACCTGTGTCCATCAACCCCATTGTCGGTCTGGGCGGCGGCAGCGTCGAGAAGACCTCTGGCGAGTCCGACTTCTCCTTCGCCTCCGGCATCGCCGCACAGCCCGCACAGGGGTTCGGGTCCTCCGACGCCGAGGCACGCTTCAAGAGCGAGTGGAACAAAATACACAACCCCGCCGCCTCCGCCGCCGCATCTGGGGCCAACGCCACCTACCTGTCGCAGTTCACCAAGGCGGCGAAGACCGGTTTCGGCATCTACGGCGACTCACACCAGGACCGGCTGCAGAAGATCATCGAGAAGGGCGATGCCACGCAATACGGGGGTATTCAGATCAACACTGTGCCGGGTGTTGCACCGCAGGCACCGCCCCCCTCGACATTCAAATTTCTCTCCGAGAAGGACAGCGCAGATGCGCCTACTGTCAAGGTGAACGACGCGGCAGTGTCCCTCAACCGCGCCCAGCAGATTGTCGACGAGATTGTCGAGCTTGCGGAGATCGGGCGCTCCGAGCTCACAAAGTTCCTCCGTGACGTGGCAGAGGTCGACGCACAGGGGCTGTCGGAGGACCTTGCGGCACGCCTGGACGACAAGCTGCGGCAGGACATGCCGTGGAAGAAGCGCCTCCACGCCCTGACTTGCATCGAGGGCCTTGCGAAGGCGAAGAACGAGGTGGTGATGGACTACTTCACAGAAAACCCCGAAGACGTCTACCGCAACGTCAACGTCGTGCAGCAGAGTGTGAAGCAGAAGGCGAAGAAGTGCATCGCTGCCCTCTCCCTCCCGCCGAAGCCTGGTGTCGCCAAAGATGTGCCTGCCGCCGACGTCGCCGCGCCTTCCAACGGGGAGTACACGGGGGGGACGTTGGGGAATGAGTCGTTTGCCTCCATGGCCTCGGAGTCCGAGCCGGTCCGCAAGAGCAAGAAGGGCAAAGACAAGGATGTGACCATCACCAGGAAGCGGAAGTCTGCAAAGGGGGGCGATGCGGCGATGCCTGTGCCACCGGTCGTGCCGGCTGCGGCGGCGGACGACATGTTTGCGGGGATGATGACGATGGGTGTGCAGCCCCAGCAGCAGCAGCCGCAGGTGGACCTGATGGCGATGCCATCAGACGGTCTCGGCATGTCGGCAAACCCCCCAGCAGCGGGGGGCATGGGGGTGTTTGGGGTTGGCGGGCCGGTGGGTGTTCCTGCAGTGCAGCCGGCAGTGCCGGCTGTGCCGAAGAGCGTGGATCCTTTTGACGACTTCTTCGCGCCGCAGCCGGCAGCGGTTCCGGCCGTGGCACCTGTGGCACCCGTGGTTCCCGCGGCGGTTGCACCGGGCACAGCCCTGCAGCCGCCCTCCGTCGCCTCGACCAACTCCCTCGACTCCATGTTCCTGACGAACGACCCTTCGCGCCAGCCGCCGCCCATGCAGCCCGTTCCGGCTGCCCCCCAGGCCCCCGGGTCCTTCGACTCCCTCTTCGGCAACCCTGCCCCAGTGGTGTCGACAATACCCCAGGTGCAGGCGCCACTGGCGTCCGTGCCTGTGGCTGGCCCGCTTGACTTTGCGCCGAAGGCCACCCCGGCACCCGCAGTGCCTGCAGCCCTGCCCTCCGTGCCGAAGGTATGCCAGCAAGAGGGGGGCTGCAGCAAGCGCCTTTCCCTTGTGTGAACTGCCCACCCCCCCCATCCCCACCGGCCCTGCCTGCCGGCATCTGATTCCGTCTGCAGTACGACCGCCTCTCCCAAGCATCGCTGTGTCCCATGGTGGATGTCACGTCTTCCCAATGTGACATTCACCACCCCCCCCACCCCGTCGGTGACTCCACCGAGGGAGCATATCACTGGATCACGAGCTCGGACACAACCTGCAAAACGAGTGAAGGGAGATCATCCTTGTGCTTCTTTTCTGCTTCTATTTCAATACCCCCCCCCCCCCTCGGCGACAGGCGAACGATGGTCTCGGTGATCTTTTCGGCGATGCGCCTGCCGCACAGCCTGCTGCTCAGCCCGCAGCAGCGCCAGCGCCGTCGCCGGTGCTTCTTCAGGGGGCACCGGTGGCGGCGGCAGCGCGTCCGATGGCAGTGCCACCTCCAGCACCGGTATGCTGCTGTCTTGTGAGGGGCTGGGGTGAGGGCAAGAGAGAGTGAGGGTGAGGGGGGGAGGGGGAGGGGTGAGATGGGGCTTTGAGACGAGGGGGGCACCGCCGCACACACGCCCCCGACACAGGCTGGCGGCGATCTGTTTGCCCAAGCAGCTGCGATCAGCGACCCCACTGCCCGGATGCAGTTCATCCAGGACCAGCAGCGCCTCATCCAGGAACAGATCAAAGCACTGCAGGGGCAGTGAAGGTAGATGCGATATTGCAAGCCTTTGCAATGTTTATAGAGGGGTATTTCATTAGCCGATGGATGTCCCCCGTGCGTTTATTTTTTTTTGCTTTGTGGGGGGGGGGAGAGGGGTGTGGGGCTCTTGTGCTGGAGGAAAATAGGATGCATTCACTGTTCGCTCCGAAGAAATAATCTTGTCGGGAAACCGACTGCCCGCGTCGTGCAGGCATGGCCACCCGTAGCCATGATGCTCACACACACCACGTCTGCAGAGGTGTTAGGGAGCTACACGTGGAGCCTCCTCCGCCCTTTGATTTCCCGCGCAAAGCACCGACTGCACTGACCCCACACACAATGCCACACGTTCTTCTAGAGGCAATAGTGGGGGCGTTGCGCAGAAGAGATCGTTTGCCCTGACACAACCGCACTCCTCTCTCCCCCCACTCTCACAATCTCTCTGTCTCTATCGATAAACCCCCCTTGGGCAGCAGGCCACGATTCATACCGTGTGAATACCCTGTGCCGAGAAACACTTGTTTTATGCGTCACGACAATGCCACACACACACACACACCGCGCACCGCGCACGCAGGGGGGTGGGGATGACGGGGAACTACATGCGGATACCTCGACCGCAACAACGAGATTCCGAGATACAAATTTGAAAGCAAGTTCTCGTCTCTCACTCTCTCGCACCCACACACACACACACCATCTCTCTCTCTCTCTTGGACGCAATAGCGTAGCGTTGCGAAGAGAACTTGTTTTGTGCGTCACATATATCACACACTGCGTATGCAGGAGGTGCCGGGGAGCTACACGCGGAGACCTCACGCAACAAACACATTACAAAACAAGTTCTCTCTCTCTCTCTCTCTCTCTCTCTCTCTCTCTCTCTCTCTCTCTCTCTCTCTCTCTCTCTCTCTCTCTCTCTCTCTCTCTCTCTCTCTCTCTCTCTCTCTCTCTCTCTCTCTCTCTCTCTCTCTCTCTCTCTCTCTCTCTCTCTCTCTCTCTCTCTCTCTCGTCTTCTGAAAGTGCCAATGCGCTATGTGGGCCTTCGCTCAGAATTGCAGAAAAGGGTTGAGGCCGCCCCTTCTGCTCATATAGTAAAGGAGACCATCTGACGCAGTTTGACACACAGAACGAAGCCCCCCCGCCCCCCCCCCCCTATGAATATACGTTCGCACCCCCTCTCTCTCTCTCCCCTTTCACCCCCCTCACTCACTCTCTGCCTCGGGTGGTCTGCAGCGGACACCGCAGCCGGGGGGCATGGGGCAGGCGGGGGAGGGGGGGGGGAGGGGGGGGCAGATATGATGCCGTGACTTCTTCCGCCCCGTCTTCGCCATGTTCCTTTTCTTTTGTCCCTGTCCTGACCCCCTCCCCTGCCCGTCGTTTGCTCTTGCTTCTGCCTAGACCTTTTTCCCCCGTGCCCTTATCCACAAAGCTTGCTGACTGTCTGTGTGTCTGCCATGCCTAACCGGGACCCCAGCTGCGGCACAACGAATCGGAAATGGTGTGGTTTTTTTTGAGAGTGTAGAAAGGTGCGTCCGAAAATGCAAGAAGCGCACGGTGGGATCTTGTAAATTTTACATGTATAACTACAAGTATAATGAGAGCAACGGATGCTGCTAACCATACTAGCTTTGAGACGTCAGACACCCGAGGTCTGTCTTTCCCGCCCTCGCCCCGTCTCCTCCACCACCACCCCCCCCCCCCCCCCCCCACCAGGGGCTACTGTGGCAGAACTTCACCCCCCCCCCCTAGGGCAGTGGTGGCTGCGTACGCGTACGCAGCGTGATTTTCAAAAAGTGCGTACGGCGTACGCGTACGGCGCTGCGTACGGCAGTCTATGGAGCACAGGAGACGGCCATGTCCGCACACCAAATCCGACAGTCGAACTCAGGTGTACCAGGGGCAGCCTTCGAGCCTTCCAGTCGGAAGTGGTACCTTTTGCAGTATGCTTGCGGGTGTACTTGCAGGTGTTGCGAGTTATTCGCCACGTGCGCGGCAAGGAACCATCTGTGAAAGGCAAGAGCAAAGGCCAGGGCCCAGCCATCCGCTGGGTGGCCTACTGTGTGCTGAGAGACCTGGAATACCAGCCGTACGCAAAATCTGCGTACGCGTACGCAGCGCGATTTTCAGAAAGTGCGTACGGCGTACGCGTACGCGTACGCGTACCGTACGGCCGTACGCTGCCACCACTGCCCTAGGGGGGGGTCACTGTTAAGGAAAAGTGGTAGACAAACGGCAATTTTTCCAACACCCCCATTCCTACCCCCGGAGAGCCGATTTTTGGGTATCTGTTGGCCGATATGTGGTGGAAAACAGGTTTTAGGCCCATTTCGGTGGTTTCTGACACCCAGGAAGGCATTTTTCGCCCATTTTAATTTTTGTACCAGAACTTGTACCTCAGGGAAGTAGCGTAGCTTCGTCATTTTTGACCACAACCACTGGGAAGAGGCATTGTATCCAGTTCCGCATGCATATCGCCCAGGAGGTTCTTCTGGAGCTCAAGGATGGTGAATTCATACTGGTGGAGCCCGCTCTCCTCGGCGAGATCCATCAATTCAGCACTCCGTTTCCTTCCCAGGAAGCTGCGGGTCTCGCCCTGTTTGTGGGCCCGGTATCTCCGGGAACGCTTCCTGAGCAGTTGTTGGGGACGCGGTCGCTTCACAAATGCGCACACATCCTCTGCCGAGGGTCAGGAGGATTTCCCCCCTCAGTTTCATTCACTATTCCGCTTGTGTTGAGCTGTGCGAGTGCAGTCACCGTTGAGACTGTACACCTCGAAAGCGGCTGATCAGCTGTACTACCATTGACGAGAGGAGACCCCCCAGCCAGTCGTGCTCCACACCTGTTTGAGGTTGATCCACACCGACCTCGGCTCACGTCAGCACGAGAGTACGAGCGCTGCAGTGGGGTACGTGTTCGTACACGGGCAACCGGGCCACTCTACACCTTCACCACGGTGTGCTTCCGGTACAACAACCGGTACGTACCTTCCTGTGCGAGATCTGCGACCTGCGGCGCCGCCATCTCACATCAGGGCTTGCACCGCTGTTCCGATCGACTCCACAGGAACTTCTCGGCAGCTTTGAAGGGTGAAACAGAGCTATTCTTGGCCCATTGCATGTTGATCGCGATGAGACCTTGCTCACGGGGGGTGGGCTAGGTACAAGTTCTGGGACGGAAAATTCACTAAACACGGAGTGTTTAAGTGTTTTTTAAAGGACCTCCCCTCCCCTCCCCCCCCCCCCTCCCCCTCCCTCCCCCCCCCCCCCAGGGGGGGTTTTGCCCGAAAATTCGTGAGGACGCACGAACCGATGGATTCGATATCTGTGCCGAAAAAATGGTCACCGTGAATTTTTTGGGGGGTGTACGTATTCACAGTGATATGGGGCGTAGCTTGCAAAAAGAGGATTAATTATTTCCCGGCCGAACCCAATTTCGATTTTTTTGGTTGAAAAATGAAACCTCTCTACATCCCTGCTACCACACACGCCGGAGTCCATCATCGCCGGCGACTTCAACATCCACAACCGTGCCTGGGATAAACATGCGCGCTGCGACGACAAGGGAACAGACCTGTACCACTGGTCCCTCCTCAACGGCATGTCGCTGTGCAACGACCCTGACCACCCCACACGCATGCGCCGCGACTCCAAGTCCTCGCCGGACATTGTCTTCGCCCACTACGAGCTGGGGGAGGTCACCTGGAATACCCTAGACCAGTGGCAGTCCGATCACTTCGCCATACAATACACCGTCCCCTTTGCACGAACGCCAGCTGCAGCCACACACCCGGCAGCCAAAGCCCGCCAACTATGGAACTGGGCAGCGGCAGACTGGCCCGCATTCACTGAGGAGCTGGAACGGCTGTCACGCAAAGTGACGAAGTGGAATGACCCGAAGGAATCCTTCCACAAGTGGCTGGGACTGGTACGCACGGTCGCAGCCAAACACATCCCGACGAAGCGAAGCTCTCGCCCCCGCAAGCGGTGGTTCACAAGCAAGGTGAAACGTGCGATACGGGCGCGGAACGAGGAATCGCGCAGACACGCCCAGACCGCACACCTGTCCCAGGACGACTACGACAAGCTGGACAAGCTGACCACCGACGCCACCAACGCCGTCCTCGAAGCAAAGCGCACAACCTGGGAAACCAGGTGCCAGGCCGCGAGCACCAGCAGCGACCTCGGCGCCACCTTCCGGCTTGTGCGAGAACTCGACGGCCGCAAAATCCAACAGGCTGCCTTCCCACTTGTCGACGGAGGGGTCCCGGTGACCGACCCCAAAGCTAAGGCGGACCTCCTCTGCAGCCACTACGCCAAGATCAGCGAAGGAAGCGACCAACAGCCACAAGCAGCACACACCCCGCAGCATGCGAATGACCAGACACCCCCCGAGCTCTCAGCTGCCGAAGACGACTTCTCCAAAGAGGAGCTGAACGCGGCTCTATCCGAACTGCAGGAGCGGAAATCCCCAGGGCCTGACGACCTCAACAACGAGCTGCTGATGCATCTGGGCCCCCAGGCACGGCAGGGACTCCTGCATGTGCTCAACCTGTCGTGGAACAGCGGCATCCTCCCCGACGCGTGGACACGAGCAGTCATCATCCCGATCCTGAAACCGGGGAAGCCAGCAACGGCAGCGTCCTCGTACCGACCAATCGCGCTCACCAGCACAGCGTGCAAGGTGCTAGAAAAAATGGTGAAGAGGCGCATGGAGCAGCTCATGCTCGACGACGCCTACCCACAGGTGGAGGGGCACTGCGCGAACCAGGCAGGGTTCCAGCGGCTGAGATCGACAACCGACCAACTAGCCTACATCACCCAAACAGCGACGGACGCCCTCTCCTCCGGAAAGGCAGCTGTCACCCTGTACTTCGACCTCGAGAAAGCCTTCGACAAGGTCAGCAAGCACGCAGTCATCAACAGTGTCAGACGGAAGGGCTTCCCCCCGAAATTCACCAGATGGCTACACAACTACCTCAGCAACCGCCGAGCCGCCGCACAGGTGCACGGGGTAAGAAGCGACTACTACGACTTCAACAACGGGGTCCCGCAGGGAACAGTGCTCTCGCCCCTGCTCTTCAACTGCGTGATGGACGATGTATCTCGAGCCATCACCGCCTCCCCTAACATCCACCCAGCGGTGTTCGCAGATGACATCGCAGTACTCGTCGTCGGGGACAACTACACTGAAGCCCTAAGCACCGCACAGGGCGTCATATCCACACTCGCCGCCGAAATCCCACTCCACGGGCTGCAGCTCTCCCCCAGTAAGTGCTGCTACACGCTGATGGGAACGACGCCCGCAGCGTTGGGCGAGCACAGACGCATGGAGCTCCCAGACGGCACCCCCCTCCAGCACGAATCGACAGCGAAGTACCTCGGGGTCTACATCGATGCCTGCCACACGATGACAGACCACGTCGACCACGTCGTGACCACCTGCATGCGACGCCTGAGCATTCTGCGTATGTTTGCAGGCACTGACTGGGGCTCAAGTGGAGACACGCTGCGCCAGGCCTACCTGACATATGTCTACCCCATCCTGATGTACGCCGCCAGCGTCTACACCCCTGGCCTGTCCACGAAGAACCTCAAACGCCTGCGAGATGTCCACCGCATGGCAGCCCTGATCATCACGGGCTGTATGAAGAACACCAGCACGGCAAAGCTCCTCTGGGAATCACACCTGCGAGACCTCGACCTCGACTTCAAGGTCGCGGTGTGCACAGACCACGAACGCTTCCGCCGCGTGCCCCACTCCCCAGGATACCGGGCGCAACTAAACACCGGGAACACGGGAGGCAGCTGGCTACATCAGGCACGGAGTCTGGTGAAATCCTCGAAGGTCGACGGGCGCACCCCCCTGCTGGCCCCCCTGCATGCAGCACACCCCATCCCCCCCTGGGAATGGAACCTGGTGCTGCCACGAGTACACATCCTGGCGACGCTGCCGGGGCTCACCGCCCCAAAGGCCGCCACCCCGAAAGACACCCTCCGGGACCTGGCAGAGCAGACCATCCAGGCCCTCCCGACATGCGCCTGGCATGTGTACACCGACGGGTCAGTCTCCAACTCCACATCGCGGCAACAGCAGGGCGGCGCAGGAGCAGCGGTGTACAGCATGCCGGAGGGCCGCCTCAGGAAAAAGCTCGCCTGGCCGGCAGGACTCCGCTGCATCAGCTACCAGGCGGAGCTGGTGGCCATCAGAGAATCCCTCGCTCACCTATGCACCCTGGTATCCCCAGGCGAAACGATCGCCATCCTCACAGACTCGCAGAGCGCACTGAACGCGCTGCTGAGCGGCCCGCAGCGAGCGAGAGGATCCACCGAATGGGACATCTGGAGGTGGTTGAACGAGCTCGCCCAAACCCACGATGTCACCACCCACCTCCGCTACATCCCGTCACACGTTGGGGTAGCAGGGAACGAACTCGCTGACAAACAGGCGCAAATCGGTGCCTTCCGGCCGCAGATGGAACCGGTTAGCCTCGCGTCGGCTCGTGTCGTCCTCCGCCGACACATCTACAACGACGCAACGGTGCCCCGCACGGACAGCGTGTACGCGTACCGTTCGGGAATCGGGGAGACGCGACTGCAACGCCCCGACCTCCGCATGGAGGGACTCACCCGCTTAGGGGAAACCACCATCCGCCGACTCCGGGCCGACCACCACCGCCTGGTCTACGACCACGACATCCCGGGCACGGCACAACCACCTTGCCAACCCTGCCTGAAGCATGCGCCGGGCCACCCCCCGCCTGGGGTCTCACTGAAGCACCTCTTCTTCGGCTGCCCCGCGACAGCGTCGGCCCGACACCACCTCACAGCCACAAACGTGCACAACCTGCTGTTGCACAACTGCAAGGAGGCGCTGCGCTACCTGGCCGAGGCAGGGGTAACGGAGCACGGCGAGAAGGACTACCTGAACGCGTGAACCAAATAACATCATCAGAGAACAAGGGCTTCGGCCCGACCTCCCAGCACCCCCCCCCCCCCCCCCCCCCCCATCCCAGCCCCACGTCACTTTCCACAGGCCGCCAGGCGCGTCAGCGTCGGCGACCGCCCGCCCCCAGTCTGAGAGGCATCAGCCGAATCTCGGTGGAGGCGGGCACAAAACAAAAGGGAGAGTCGTCACTGTGCATATCAGCACGGTCCCGCTCTCTGTGCCAGACCAACACACCACCAAAGGAAAAGAGGAAGAGGCGACGTAAGGCAATGCCTCCGTGCGGCCAGGAGAACACGAAATAGCGACCCCCTCAACGGGGAATGCTACGAGCACGGCCAAAAATCGTTCAAAAATCGTTCAAATGGGTGAATGCGGGCTGGAGCCGCCCGGCCGGCCGGACCGGAAACCCGGAAATTCCCCCATTTTTCCCCTTTTTTCACACCAATAATCCGGCTTCTGCTCAGGGGACCTTTTCGATTTTTTTTTCGGAAAACCCTATTTTTCACTTTTGAGCCCGATTTCGAAGGAATTTTTGAGTTTTGAGCTCATTTTGTGCAATTAAACGCGTCACTCAGGTTTTTCCCCCGGACCCCTCTGTGACTCCTCCAGACTTGGTCGGGCTTGGAAGTTGGTTCGTAGTTTTGACCACCAATGCCTAATGTGTTGGCAGTCTTGTTTGACTGGTGCTTGCAGTACGCGGTGGCGGGCGGACCGGGCCGGAGGGGGCGCGAAGCGCCCCCGTCCGCGCGAAGCGCGGCCGGCCCGGTCCGCCCGCCACCGCGTACTGCAAGCACCAGTCAAACACGGCCGCCGCAGAGATGCAACAAAAAGCTTCCGTCGAGGTACCACCAGCGAGCTTGGCTCCGGGGAAATCTTTAATGACCTTCACAACATTCCCTGATGGGCCATGAACCCCGCTCTGAAAAGCAATCCCTGATGGGCCATGGGTTCACCCACGCTTGACAGACCATCCATCTTCACCCACGCACCGTTCACCCACCGTTCACCCACGCTTGACAGACCATCCATCAAGAGGACTGTACCATCTGACCAGCCACCAACACCCACGCTTGACAGACCATCCATCAACAGCCCTGAACCATTACATGATGGGCCATTCCAACACTAGCCGTGTTTAGAGTGACTTGACAAAGGCTATTTAAATTAGGATGGGGTCTGAGAGGGTAACAAGGCCACAGATCATGTTGTAGTGGGGGTATATCCGGGTTCCGACACATTCTGGACTGGTTTTTCATATTTTTTTGACCCAAAAATGCCCTCCGAGGGAAAGTGGAATTTGAACGATTGAACGATTTTTGGCCGTGCTCGTAGCATTCCCCGTTGAGGGGGTCGCTATTTCGTGTTCTCCTGGCCGCACGGAGGCATTGCCTTACGTCGCCTCTTCCTCTTTTCCTTTGGTGTTGTGTTGGTCTGGCACAGAGGGCGGGACCGTGCTGATATGCACAGTGACGACTCTCCCTTTTGTTTTGTGCCCGCCTCCACCGAGATTCGGCTGATGCCTCTCAGACTGGGGGCGGGCGGTCGCCGACCCTTTTCTGTACGAGGTTTTCCACAGGCTGCACACCTGCCCCGCGGCTGTGTGGCAGTCTTCGCGGAGTGCAATGCGAAGGTCTGGCCTGACGTGGTGTGACTATTTAGACTCCAGGTGTCTCCACCCTTCCTGGTCTGGGGAGCCTCGGTACCCAAGCAGTTTTCGGTCATGCCCTGGACCACGGCCGTGCTAGACTCCTGGTGCAGGCACCCGTCATGGTCCGGGGACGGCCCCCCCAGGCAGTTTAACGTCTTACCCAGGACCTTTTTTTTTTTCCCTCTTGTGTCCCATGCCTTGTTTGCAGTGATCGCATTGTTGGCCATCCTTGCTGTAGTTCGGCATGCCGCCCTTCCCACCTTCCCCCACCCCCTCCCCGGCGGTTTTGCTCTCCGTGTGGTTTGGTGGTACTGGTGAGCCATCTGGGGAAAGAACCTTGACAATCCCGGGCCGGCAGTACGTTCGTCACCCCCACGGGCTCGGCCGGTTTCTAAACCTTTAGGCAATCTACGTCCGCAGGCCAAGAACCCGGTGTGCAGATGCACGTTGGGAGCCCCCTGAAGTCCGCACACGCCCTCTCTGAGTAGTCCCCGACCAAGCGCTGGCCTCTCTGACCGACTACCATGCCGCCGCAGGCCAAGAACCCGGTGTGCCGAAGCACGTTGGGAGCCCCCTGAAGTCAACACAGCACCCCGCCAGTGGCTCCAGCTGTCCCTCCCCATGTCAGAGTTGACGGAAAAAGGCGGACCCTCTTTTGTCCCAGTGCTCCGTGCTATGCACTGGGACCCCGTTGCCCAGGCGGACCAGCCTGGGGGAGCCCTCGGGGTGTGGGGTTGAGTTTTACGACTTCCCTAGGTCTTAGGTAGTTTAAGGTCGTGCCCAGGACCTTTTTTTTTTTTTTTTCCCTCTTGTGTCCCATGCCTTGTTTGCAGTGATCGCATTGTTGGCCATCCTTGCTGTAGTTCGGCATGCCGCCCTTCCCACCTTCCCCCACCCCCTCCCCGGCGGTTTTGCTCTCCGTGTGGTTTGGTGGTACTGGTGAGCCATCTGGGGAAAGAACCTTGACAATCCCGGGCCGGCAGTACGTTCGTCACCCCCACGGGCTCGGCCGGTTTCTAAACCTTTAGGCAATCTACGTCCGCAGGCCAAGAACCCGGTGTGCAGATGCACGTTGGGAGCCCCCTGAAGTCCGCACACGCCCTCTCTGAGTAGTCCCCGACCAAGCGCTGGCCTCTCTGACCGACTACCATGCCGCCGCAGGCCAAGAACCCGGTGTGCCGAAGCACATTGGGAGCCCCCTGAAGTCAACACAGCACCCCGCCAGTGGCTCCAGCTGTCCCTCCCCATGTCAGAGTTGACGGAAAAAGGCGGACCCTCTTTTGTCCCAGTGCTCCGTGCTATGCACTGGGACCCCGTTGCCCAGGCGGACCAGCCTGGGGGAGCCCTCGGGGTGTGGGGTTGAGTTTTACGACTTCCCTAGGTCTTAGGTAGTTTAAGGTCGTGCCCAGGACCTAAGGTCGTGCCCAGGACCAATTTTGGGGTTTGTCCCCCCCACACGGTGGTCTTATGCAGAAAATGCATATCATTTTGCTAATCAAATTTTTGCATATCAAAATTTTCCGATTTACATATGTAAATTTTGGAGTTTACATATGTAAAATCCGGAGCTTACATATGTAAATCCGGAGGTTGCATATGTACCCCCGAGGCAAAAATGAGCGAACGGGCAGCATGCCGTTCCTCTTTTTTGCCTCGTGAGAGGTTCCCCCCCCACCAGGCAAGGTGAAAAATGAAGAAACGGGCAGCATGCCGTTCTACATTTTCCCTTGCAAGGCAGGGAGGGCGCCCCCCATGCCAGACAGCAGCCACCCCTGGAGGGGCAACAACTGACGGGCATGGGGGAACGAGGTGGGTCTGGACCCGACACCGCCACCACACGCGCAGTGCACCTTTCGGATACACTGTCGTGAGTGGGGTGTGGGCAGTTCCCCTATCCTGTGAGCTCCTTTCGGACGAAGAGGTGCAGCGGTTATCTGCAACCTTCGTCCTGGACTTGCCTCGGGGGGAACGCCACGGTTTACCGCGGGTCCCGACGAGGGCACTCAGGCAGGATCTTCACGCCACCCCGCACCGAGGTCCCTTCTCACGCGGCGTGTCTCCCAGGTTCATGGCGGCGTCATCAGGTCAGGCTTTGTAGTCTCTACACCATCAGTAATAAGGGAAATCCTAAAACCATACATGAAATCCACCTTTTGGGCCGCTGGTGTACGAGGCTTGTTCCTCCAATTGAATCATGTTTGCTGTGTCAGGCAATATCAATACAGCCGCTGAAAGAAGTCAAGGTGTTGTGGATCTGCTGCTCACAGGAAGGATTCAGGGTGGATCACAAGACTGACCACCCTCTTTCCTTTGTCAAGTACCCTGTAAAACATCAGAACACCAAGTATCTTTCAACACTACATGTTCAAGAGTGGAATCAGTGGAATCGGAAGGGGTCACCTACCACACGGACACAGTTCCCGCGACTAATAAATGCCGAGAGTTCCGGTGTCCGACCACCTGGTATTACTTGGCTCCATCCACCCAGTCATTACGAGGGGGCGTCCCTTGAAGCCAGTTCCGCAGAACTCAGACCCCCCTTAAAACCAATGTCCTGTGTAGACAACTACTTAGCCTGCCTGATGACGACACCAATTCGCTGGGAGAGACGCCGCGGTCCAGGACCCCAATGGGGATGACGTGGCATTGTTTGACCGAATCGGTTGTGTAAGTGTGTAGCCCCCTCCGCCCTCTGTCCCTCCCCCCAGGGTGGTGTGTGGAGGCGAGAAGCGCAAACAGCAGCAATGCAGGCATAGCAAAAAGTGGATCCCTGCAGGTAGACCCTCGGGGTACATCCCTATCATCGGGTCACCTGAAATTTCCCAATTTGAAAATCTGCAACAATCAAGGCAACACGCGATGGGACGGGGCACATGACCTTGCACAGGGGTGGGGGGGGCAGAAGGCAGGGGGTGGGGTTGCGGTTGGGGTAGGTATAGCGTTTGAATACTTGAGTTTTGTCTGAATTTCGCACAACAGACGACCCGAACCTCATTTGGCCGATTTTCTCCCCACAACCCCGATTTGGAGGCAACCCTCATTTGCTTGATTTTTGGGGTCGCATGAGGGAACTCGGGGCGGAAACTCGAGATTTTCTCACGACTGTCTTCGAAAATGGACAGTTCCAGACCACCAGGGCCCGATTTTCGTCCCAGAAAATTTTGGGTCAATATTTTGGGCGAGATTTGGCCAAGGCCAAAAATCAGCCATTTTCGGGACCGGTTTTAACGCGTTTTAGGGCCCAAAATAGGCTCAAAACTCAAAAATTCCTTCGAAATCGGCCTCAAACGTCCAAAATAGACCCACCCCGGAAAAAAAAATCGAAAAGGGTCCCCCTATAAATCGCCGGATTTTACATATGTAAATCGGAATTTACATATGTAAATCTGGATTTACATACCGTATACGTAAATATTATGGAACGGGCCCATTTTTGGCCGGTCCGTTCCATAATATTTACGTTCCATAATATTTACAGGGCCAGTTGGGGACTCGGTGGTGAGGACGGCTTGCGTCAGGAATCGCGCGAAAAGTGCACGAGTAGGTCCCGTCAGGGACTCTGTATGCCGTCCGATCACCTGGTCCAAGTCCCCGAGTCGCAGAAAGCCCTGTAAATATTGTGGAACGAAAAAAATCTGGAACGCCAACCCACCAGCGTTCCATAGCTATTTATTACCGGTAATAATAAAGTACTTTATGGATTGAGGGTAATTACGTCCCCGAAGCAAGGTCCGAGGGTGTTTTGTTCCCCGAGGGAAGGCCCGAGGGCGAAGCCCGAGGGCCTTCCCGAGGGGAACAAAAACACCCGAGTACCTTGCTGAGGGGACGTAATTTCCCGAAATCCAGAAAGTACTCAATTAGGACCGGTTATATGGTAGTTTGTTAACGGTCCTGAAACCATTATAATCGGTTACCTGCAGAAAGCCTCCGTAGTACCAGAGCCACAACCTCCACAGATCACGCAACATCACACACATCATGCCCCGCGCCGCCGATCATGACAGCGACAGCAGCAGCAGCACATCAAGTGACGGTGACCTCATGCCAGTCCGCAGCAGGAAGGCATACACCGATCGACTGACTGACTTCGAGGCGTACGTCGCTGAGGAGGCTCCCCGGGTTCGTTCCATGAAGACAATCTACTCCGAGAAGCACATCAAGGGCTATCTCAAGGCCAAGCTGCAGGGGGGTTCTGCCGCATCGTCAATCTGGAACTACTACTCCATCATCAACTTCAAGGTCAAGATTGTCCACGGGAACATGATCAAGACAAAGATGCCACGCCTCCACCAGTACGTGAAGAATCAAACAAAGGGCTACACCACCAAACAAGCCAAAACCTTCTCTTTTCAAGAACTGCAGGACTACATGGACAAGGGCACCGGGTCGCTGGCGAGCAAGCAGGATCGTGCGCTTGTGGTGCTGGCCTTCTTCGGTGGGATGCGCTGCGTTGAACTCCGCAACCTGTCGATCGAAAACATCACCGTCCAAGATGAGCAGATCAGCGTGAAGTTCTACGGTGCAAAGCAGGGAAGCGTCGCGATTGAACGGTCGTTTGTGGTCCCCAAGATGCTGAACGAAGAAGCTGTGTTCTACGACGTCCTCAAGGCCCATCTGGCCCACCTCTCTCTGTCGGACCTCGTGACGGGGCCTGTCGCAAGACGCATCAACAAGGCCGGCAGCGCGTTCCTCGCTTCGCCCATCGGGCGAAACCAATTCTACGGGCTGCCACGGAAGATTGCGCTGTGCCTGGAAAAGGACCCGGAGGGATACACCGGGCACAGCATGAGACGCTCCGCCGCGCTGGCAGCGGCCAATGGCGGCGCGTCCACCATGGATCTCCGCAGGCATTTCGGCTGGCGCGGAGAATCGACGCCGCAGCTCTACCTTGATGCATCCACGACACACCAGCGGAACGTCGCGCACATGATGTCAAGCCAGCCTTCACAGGGGACGACGACGGGAGCGCCAAGCCAGAGCAGGGTGACTGTGGATCTGAACGTCAACCTGCCGAGGTGATGCCCTCTAGCCCCTGTGAAGTGTTGTAGCGAGTAGGAGCAATGTGGATCAAGCAAACTGGCCAGGACCTCGCCCCCACACCGCCCCTGCCCCCAGCCGCTTTTTCCAGGAAATAAAGATTTCCATTATTGCCCTCAATATTGCGGTAATAAGAAAGCTGAGTGTAAATAATGGATGAAGTCACTAAACCCAGGCTATATTCCTGTGACTGCTTTATTTCCTAGTTTTGATAAAAACTTTTTAATTACCGAATGGTCAATAATATCGCCTTTAAGTCTCGTAAAGTGGTTTATTATTACCTCTTGGCTTATGGACTTTCTGCAGGAAACCGGTAATAATGGTTTCAGGACCGGTAATAAAAATATTTACGTTCCATAATATTTACGTTCCAAAATATTTACGTATACGGTATGTAAATCCTGACTTGCATATGTAAATTTGGGATTTACATATGTAAATCTGGAAGTTGCATATGTAAATCCCAGGTTTACATATGTAAATCTCGACTGTCTTATGTCAGCCCGGGATTTTCATATGCAAAATGATATGCAAAATGATATGCATTTTACATATGTAAACCGCTGTTTAAGACCACCGTGCAGTGACCCCCCCCCTACCCCCCCCCCCCCCTCCACCCTCCTCGTCCTGCTCTTCCTTTTCCCCCTGCTGCTACCGCCACGGCAGTCGACAGGAATGGCTACCCCGTACCGTCGACTGCCATACTGACCTTTCCTCCTCCCCTGTATTTGCGTTTGTACTTCGGCCAAACCATGTTTGGCTTACACTCTGAGGTCGGTGACAGTGTGACACCGAGGGGGGGGGGGGGAAGAGAGAGAGAGAGAGAGAGGGGGGGTATGTGCGACAAGTTGGGGCGGTGGGTTGCCACCTGGGGAAAACTACTTCAGCCAGGCAGTGTGGGGTGGGGAGTGGTGTGACGCAAAGGGGTGGGGAGGGGGTATATCTGCTGCTCCGACAAAGGGCGAATTTGTTGGCGTGTGTTTTTCTTCTTTTGGTTTTTACTGTCCCCGGGGGTTGGTATCCAGTGTTCGGGTGGTTGCACCACCCCAACACGGATCTGAAGATGGAAGGTGTGCCTTGCGTGGTTCCCTGCTGAACAGCAGAGTGATGCTGTGCAGCCGCTGCAATCGCTGCGTGTGCTGGCATCCCCTCTGCAATGCAATGCCGGGGGCGTAGAGAGTTGTGAGTGAGAAGGGTGAGAGCAAAACAACGGACAGCGCACTGTTACACCCGACATGCGCGTTTGTTTTTGTGGTATATATAACACAGTGTGCCGTTTGCGGGCAGCAGCACGAAGAGAAAAGTTGAACGAATACATCCGGTGGCGTCAGAGTGGTGCGTTCCGAAGGGGTTGCAGGGGGTAGGGCAGTGGGCCCTGTGACTCTGACCCAGAGGTGGCACCGACACTACCGAAGAAAGGGGTGTTTTTGGCAGTGGGGGCTGCACTGTGAGTGAGACATGAGTACCGTGGAGGCTTCTGGTGTGTTCTGAAGAGAGTAAATGACTCATGTGTGCAGGGTGTTGGGTATCGGCTTGCAATCTGGAGGAAGCGCCGAATGCAGACAAAAAAGTATTTGTAAAAAAAAATGCAATGCAATACGCCCGCAACGCAAGAGGACATGTGGTCGGGAAGGTGCTTGGAACGAGGCGTTGTGTGTGTGGGTTTTGTGGACGGCGTAAGGTTCCCACCAGTGTGTAAATCCACCCACCCCCGCACACCCCCCGACACGACCCCACCCCCCATCCTTCAGACAGCGGCCGATTTGAGCAAACGCTTCTGATGTCGTCCAGCGCGCGCCAGTGCTGTCCACCATTACCCTGCGTCTGCGTCTTCGGCATACGCCCAAAAAATCCCCAACACAACTACACATTACGCAGCACACACACCCTCCCTCCAGTACACACCCCACACCCCACATGACTCTCGAGGCAGAGGTGCACGATGCTCTGCAGTGTATGGGGCTTCTCGATGGGGTGTTGGAGCAATACAAGGCCGCCACCACCACCACCCCCCAGCGCCTGCCGGCAGCCTGCCCCACTGTCTCCCTCTGTGTGGATGCCACGCTGCTGCTCGACGCCGCCCCTGTCGTGGGCCACGTCGCCCTGAAGGAACCGTCCCTCCTCCACCAGGTAGCCGCCTCCGCCACCCGCACCCACCTCCGCCGCTGCGGGATACCGGGCGCAGCTGCGGACGCACTGCAGGTGCACCTCCACCTGCACACCCTCCCCTACGGCACGGCACACCTGGGCTGCCCGGGCACAGCACGCCTCTCTGCCGCAGCAGCCCACCGATACCTCCTGGAGGCAGCAAGCCTCACCCTGCTCTACAGGGGGCGCCCCCAGCTCTACAGCCTCCCGGCACAGCTCGTGGAATGCGCAGGCATCCTGGTCGGCATCGGCCTGCAGCTGCCGCAGGGCAGCACACCACCCCCCCACACCCCCCGCCACCGCACGGCACGGCTCCAGAACACCGCAGCCGCCTCCGCCTCCGCCTCAGCCGCCGCATCCTCCGACACCTTGGGGGAAATCCTGAGCCTCCTCGGCGACACCACCACCACCACCACCACCACCACCACCGTCACCGCCACCGCCCTCCTCGACCTCGAGTCACCCGAAGACGGATCGCGTTGTGTCGTGTCATTCCCCCTGGCGGCGCTCCGCGCCGCCTCCCTCACCCCAGCTGCCCAGGGGTGCTTCCTCGGGTCCCGCGTCACCGCGGTGGTCCGGCTGCCGGAGGGCGTCCCGCCGGAAGCAGAAGGGGGCCGCCGCCGCCACCCCCACCACCACCGCCCCCTCCTCAGGGGCCTGTGGCTGCACCGCGCGCCGGCGCCGGCGTGGGGACTCCGCCCCCACGCCAGCCCCGAGGAGGCGGCGGGGGAGTGGGAGGAGCTACGGTGCATCGCGCTGGGCTTTGCCCCCTGGGGGCACCCTTCGCCGCTGCCCCGGCTGTGCCTCCTGGCAGCGCTGTGCTCCGCCCTGCTGCAGGAGCCCCTGCATGCGATGCTGCTCCCAACATCCGGGTCGGGCGCGCGCCGCGCGGCCCGCCTCGCTGCCTACTGCGCGTCGCACTCCCCTGCAGCCTCCGCCGCCACACCCACCACCAGGGCACAGGCGGTGGCCTGCTTGACCCAATACATCACCCCGCCGGACCTCGCCCCCCACGGCCCCACCACAGGCGTTGCTGCAGGGGTGATCCAGGCGGTGTCCGGAGGTGGTGGTCTGCTGACGTTCGACAACCCAGCCTCATGGCAGGGCGCGGAGCAGCGTTCTGTCGTGGCAGAGCTCCGGAAGATGTCGGGCGGTGCGGCACGCGCCAGGCAGCGGGACCCGCCTCCTCCCCCGTGCCACGCACCCGCCCCCCCGGCATGTGTGACGGTGCAGCCCCCTGGGATGAAGAGGCCCAGGCAAGGCATGAGTGGCTCCTCCTCGGCTCTGCCAAACAGCCCCGCAGAGCCGCGCGACTCCTTCCTGCAGGAGGTGCATGCGGAGGGGCTGTCCCCCGAGTGGGTGTCGCACTGCGACCTGGTCTGCCGGGATGGCGGGGAAGGCCTTGAGGGGCTGGAGGACATCATCGATGCGGTGAACCATGGGGATGCCCCCTTCAGGGAGGCGGCGGAGGCGGGGTGTGTGCCTGCGCTGCGGTGTTTGATGAGGGGCAGGCTGGAGGCGGAGCCTGCGGTGGGGCTGGAGGCGGCTGCGGTGCTCAAAGGGTTTTACGTTGCGGTGAGGGGGTGCTTCAGGGGGTCGGTGCATGCAACCCCACGGCTGCTGTCGACTCTGATCCGCACCGCGGCGGCGATCGCCGTGCTGATGCGGCGCAGCGAGGCAACCGTAGCGCATGCGTTTGCGGCGGTGTCCCTCGTGGCAGCATCCCTCTCCGCAAAGACCGGGTGTGCCGTCCTGCATACCGATGTATTCGCGGAGGGGCCCACGCTCGAGAGGCTGCGTCAGGAGCTCGCCGAGTTTGCCAGGCAGTATGGCGGCCCCGAGGGGGGTGGGGATGCCCTGGGGTTCCGAGGTCTCCCCGCAGGGGGTTTCGCAGAGGATGCCCCCTTCGAGCTCCAGGACGCCTGCCCCGACTCCGGGGGGGTTTTTGGTTCTGAGGTTCCCTTTTGATGTAGGGGTTGCCACGTTCATGCCACTTCTGCCAGGGGATTCCACAGCCTTTGGCATAGGAGTGTGCTCAACGAAAAGTAGCCGGGTTGTTTCCCTTATTACCTGGGGTACCCCGAGAGAATGTCACCCCCCCCCTCGAGGGCCCAGGGTCGAGGGGGGGTGACATCCTTCCCAGCCGCTACACAGCGCAACCGTTGAAGAATGTCACCCTCCTCTGTACAGGGTGGCCCTTGGAGAATGTCACCCCCCCCAAGCGGGGGCCGAGGGGGGGTGACATTCTCTGGGGGGTACCCTAGGTATAGCGAAATGAGTGACGATTTTTGCCCTGCCTGTATCTGTGCTGTCCCCTTTGGTGGTGGCTTGTCCTTTGTGGCGGCCCGTGGTTGTTCTCCATCGGAATGACTGCAGGGCCCCAACCTTCACATCTCTGTCTGGTCTCTGCGGGCCTGCATTTGCCGCCCTTCTTGGTTATCTCTTGCCTGGGGCAGTCTCGCGTTCCCCACAGCCCCCCTGCTACCTCTGGTAGATACCATCGATTCATTTCCCTTGCGGGGTCTGATCCCTGACCCCCTCTCTCTCTTGCTGTCTCTGTGGCGTCTCATCAGCCTTCCCCGCAGCCTATTCGATAGCTTACACGTGTCAGAGGGTGATGGGGTGGGGGCGTAATGCGACTTGTCATCAAGCCCCAACACCCCTTCTGTCGTGCCGACGTCGCCTCCCAAAGGCCCAAGAGCTGCCGCCCGCCAGGCTGCTGCATTCTCAAAAGGTCAACGAGAAAAGCCCATCTGCACCCTCTGCACCCCCGTGCCACCCCTACCCCCAACCCACTGTCGGAGCCCAATTCCCTCTTGTTGTTGCAGCACCTCATCCCCCCCCGATTAGACGAAGCGTGTGTTTTGTTGGTGCCGTGTGTTGCTCTTTGCCAGCACCTCCCACACCCTCTCTGCGACAGGGGCACGCGGGGCGTGTGTGTGGGCACCGCGTGGACAGGCCATATCTGGGCATACGATGTCCGGGCCCTCGCGAGCAAATGTGCCGAAATACAGCCTCGCGGCGATGATGCAGCAGGTGCGCGGCACGGCGGACGGGGCGCCCTCCCCGCAGGGGGCTTGGGGTCAGCGGTCGATGGCGCAGCAGGGGCTGGGTGATGAGGGCATCTTCTCTGCGTCGGCACCGCTGGCGGCGATGCCGGCACCGCGGCAGACGCAGGAGGCGCCCCGTCGGCGGATGCCTTCTGTGGAGCCCCGCCCATCTCCAGCACCATCCTCGCCGGACCTGCAGCTGTGGGTCACCGTGTATGGGGCTGACTCCACACGGTTAGGCGCTGTGAAGGCAGCGCTGTCGGATCGCTTCGGTCTCGTGGTTGACTGCAGGGTGCCCAAGCGTGACGGCAATGCTGCCCACTTCAAGTTTGAATCGTCAGCGGCGGCGCTGATGGCGGTGCAGGTGGAGAAGCTCACCGTGGCAGGGATCGAGGCGTACACCTCGGCCTGCACAGAGGAGGTATGTTGTGGGTGTCTTTCGTGTCCTGGTGTCGTGTGCCCTTCGGCACTGATGTGGGGGTGGGTAGGGCAGGCGTGTCGCCCCTTCTGTGCCCGGGCCTGTGGGGTGGGTGGGAGTGTTGTCTGGTCTGGCGAGGTTCTCTCCCCACGTGCACTGCCGCCACCGCCACCGCCACCACACAGGGCGTGTTGCTGGAGGAGTGTTCGAGCTTTCTGCGGATCGATACAAAATGCAGGCCACGGGCAATCCCTCTGTACAACCCGCCTGTGATGCTTCCCCAAGGGACATCTGCGATGGTGCGGGAGCTGTGGCCCATCTACACACGGCCGGTATGCTGCTGGTTCATTGCGCATTGTAGGCACGTAGTGCTGGCATCACACCACACACCACCACAGGGGAAGTACATCCGTGAGATCCTGGTGGTGTTGATCCTGCTGTACATTACTTCCGCCATGTACCGTCACGTGGCACCTCTGCTGCTGGTCGCATCACCTGGCCCGGCAATAGAAGAGAGCCTCTAGCCAAGACCGCAGTAGTGTATGAGTGATGCCGTATTGCTAGTCCTCGGTGCCCTGGCCTCTCCGTGCGCACTTCGGTACGGCACTCCAGTCGTATCAACAGTACAGTGTGGTAGACACGTGTCGATGTGCGGGATGGTCTGGAGGAGTAGAGCGCGCGGTGCATCTCAACCTTGCCGCTGACACAACAGGAACAACCACCACCACCACCACACCCCCCCACACCCCACACCCAGCCTGCCAGGGGACGCACGCCACACACCCGCGATGCGCCTCGCGCTGTGACGCCAATGGGGACAAGTCTCAGCGACAAGAGCGATGGCATCAGCTGTGTGCTGTGCGGGGATGAGCTCGTGGTGTACGGCGGGACCGCTGCTGACCGCATCTGGTGCTTCTCGCCTGACACCAGCGCGTGGCGTGCTGTGATATGTGTAGGCGACGTACCCCATGCCCGCAAGTGGCACTCCGCTGTAGACTGGCGTGGGGAGATGTACGTCTACGGCGGCGAGACATCATACGGCACGGATGACGGGCTCTACGCCTTGAGCCTCACAGGCCGCGACGCCTATGTGTGGGAGATCATGCACACCTTCGGACCTGCTCCTGGGGCACGCTCACACCACGCCTCCGTGATGCTAGGCGAACATATGTACATCTTCGGCGGCAAGGTGTCTGCCCAGCCTACGGTGAGCGCACACCACAACATGCTCGCCTCTGGCTTCTTCCAGCTCCACCGCCTGCACCTCCCCAGCTGCACGTGGGAGCGCTTCGAACACTCGGAGTCCATCCGGCCCGCGCTGTGGGGGCACACCGCAACAACCTTCCGCCACTTCATCCTGTTCTATGGGGGCTTCGAGCTGCTGGAGGAGCCCCACATGCACCCTTCCATGTCAACCGTCGCAGACACGCAGCCACCCACTGCCGAGCTGAACGACGTTGTCTACATCTGCAACACGCGGAAGTGGGAGTGGACGAGGAGCTCCCCGAAGGGCTCCATCCGCCCTGTCCCCCGTGCCCTCCACAACGCCGTGTCCTTTGGCTCCGGCATGATCGTCTTCGGGGGGTTGGGGCTGGACCACGCCTCGCGCACAGTGCCTATCAATGACGCGTGGCGGTGGGACATCGCCACAGGGCAGTGGTCCCACGTCCCCTTCTGCATCAAGCACTGGAAGTCTGCCCGCCTGCTGTGCTGCGTGCGGGGCAGCGTGCTGCACGTCATCCACGACCTGTCGCAGTGCAACGTGCTGGACCTCCGCACCAACCGCGAGTGGGTGCAGTTCCCCTGTGATGTCAGCGGGCTGTCCGCCCCCACGCAGGCGGACCAGCCACGCCACGCTGTGCAGCGCCATGCCCACCAGCTCCCTGGGCTCAGCCGCGAGGAGGCGACCTATGAGAATGTGCAGCGTGCGGCGGTGCGGGAGGACCTCGGGCAGCGCCTGCGCACCGAGATGGAGACGGAGGAGGGCATCGTGAAGGCGACGCACATCGAGATGCTGCAGCGCCAGATCCTCGACCTGCAGTCGCAGGTGACGGAAATGTCGCAGCTGCAGAAGGCGCAGCTGCGGGGTGCCAAGGTGCGCCCCGAGGCCATGCCGCAGCTGCAGGAGCGCCACGCGCCCCCCCCAGGGCAGGGGCCCTGGGGCGCACCGCCAGCCCCAGACGCCGCGCCGCAGCAGCCGCAGCAGCAACAGCCCCAACCGGGCAACGAGGCAGCCCTCACATCCGAGGTGTCCAAGCTGATCGACGCTGTCAGCCGCCTGAAGTCGATCTCCTCTGCGGAACAGGGCCACCCACAGCCGCAGCCGCACCCCCAGCAGCAGCAGCACCAACACCAACACCAACACCCCGCAGCGCCCCCCCGGGTGTACCAGCCGCCGCCGATCCAGGAGACGGTTGTGCCCGGGAAGCCCATGTCAGGGTATATATCGCCCTCGCGACACCCGACACCCCCGCAGCCTCAGGCGGGGCCGCCGGCGTGGCTGGAGCAGCCCGCAGCGCCCTGGCTGCAGCAGCAGGCGGTGCCGCACCACCAGCAGCAGCAGCAGCTCGACTGGAAGTCGCAGAGCCTGTCGATGCCTCAGGGGTCTCTCCCAGGGACACCCGAGGGGCCGCGCGGCAGTCCCGTGTATGAGGCGTGGCCACCGCAGCCCCAGCCAGGGGTGCTGCCGCTGGACATGGCGCTGTCGGAGGCGTCGCCGTCGCCAGCGGTTGCGACGGTTGCGACGGTGCCCATGCACCCTCCGGGCCCGCCGCACCACGGCATGCCGTATGCAGGGCATGTGCCGCACACGCCGCTGTCGGGGGGTATCAGCCTCGACCCGCACACGCCGCACACACCTCATACGCCGCACACGCCGCATGACAGGGGCGTGCCGCCCAGCAGTGCCATGCAGCGCGAGGAGCATCTGACAAGCCTGCAGCGCCACCTGGAGGTATGTGGGTGAGTTGTGGGGCGCATGTGTGAACATGGGGCGTCGAGACACGCAGAAGGGCTGAAAAAGCTGTGCGCTCAACGAAAAGCAGCCCGGATCTGCCTTTTTTGCAGTTGCTAGGCGGGGTGTTTCTCTGATTATATCTGGTATCCGGTCGCGAAAGGAGTACGATTCCAGAGATGCCTTACCACCCACCCCAACCACACCCTCGCAGGAAATCGAATCCGGCTTCGGCGAAGACTAGGCAGGGTAGAAGCGCTGTGTGTGGTCCGAACCCACACCACCCCTCCGCAAAAAATCTGGGCCGCCCCAGAGGTGGAGAGCGTATAACAATACCACCTCGCGCTGATGTCGCCCTCTCTTACTGGCCGAATGGGCCTGGTCACAGACCCTTCGCCCACGGCGATAGGGAGTGTCCCCTTGCGTTGGCCCTGCCGAAGTGGGTCGCTGGGAGGGAGGGGGTGTCCCTAACAAAGCATCCAGCACCACCGACATCCGTGTGTTGGTGGTGTGCACTGTATAGACACTATGAGCTGTAATCCAGATGGGGGGGGGGGGTCGGCCTGAGTTAGAGGAGCAACAGGCGCTCGTGGGAGGGGGGGGGGGGAAGGTATAGATGTATTCCTTGAGGTGGGTGTGTGGCATTTTACTTTGATGCCCCTCGATCCGCTTCGCCGTTGCTCCCCCATACCCCATACCCCCTCCCCATTCCTTTTTTTTTGGTGCCATTTCCCCGATTTTTTTTGCACGAGTTTATTTTTTTTGCCCGGACAAACAACGCCTGACCTCTTTCACCACGCAGCCCGCCTAATCGGGGGGAGGGGGGTCGACAAAACCATCACCAGCCCCTCCCCCCCTCCCCCACACGCCACACGCCACCCCACACCCCACAGGGCGGAAGGTACACGGCACCCCCCCCCCCCCCCGATTTACACACAGCCAACGTGCTGTTTCGCCCTCCCCAGGGCGCCAGGGCGAGCAACAAGCGAACTGGGCAGGACGTTGCTTCTCCCTTGCCAGAGGGCTCCCTCACGCAGGGGCTCTTCCCAGCCGCCCAAGCCAACCTACCGCCCCTGCTGCTCCTCCGAAATGGAGTGCGGCCCTCTTTACGATGCGGTGACGTCTCATCTGAGCAGGTGCTGTGTTGCGGTGCGCGGCTGCGGCGGGGGTGAACGGGGGCTGTTCCTCACGGAGGATGTGGAGGAGGGCCACGTCATCCTGCAGGCGCAGCGCTGCGGGGTGGTGACGGAGGAGCTGTGCAAGGCTGACATTGCCAAATGGGCTGCCGCAGACACCGACACCACCACCACAGCAGCAGCAGGCATCGTAAAATGCACAGCAGGACTCTCTCGCGATGCTGCGTTCTGCCTGTGGCTGATGCTTCGTAGGCATGAGGCTGAAAGCCGCCCGACAGATCCAATGCAGGAGGCGTGTGACCACGACCTGCGTGAGGGCTTCTTCACGGCATACCTCAGAACGCTGCCGAAGGCTGCCGCCTGCCCCCTCGACACCGCCTCAGACAAGGAGCTGTCGCTGCTGCAGAACAGCATGCGCCTTGCCAAGATCGAGCAGCGCAGGTCTCTCTTGCGCAGCCTCTACAGAGAGGTCACAGCCTTCGTCGACACCCACAGGGGCTCCCTGTCGAGATGGCTTGCATCGAGGGCTGCGGGTGGCATCGCGTCCGGCACAGATTCGGAGGGTCTCTCGCGTGTCTGCGATGCGTCGTCCCTCATATGGGCGCATGGGGTCATTGGGAGCAGGGCGTTCTCTGTGTCCGACAGCGTCGGGTATGCGCTGATCCCCTACGCCGATATGTTCAACCACAGCGCGGATGGGATAACCAATTTTGGGCCCAACGAGGCGGGCGAGGGTGAGGGTGAGGGTGGGAGCGGTGGCGGCGGGGCGGCGGACTTCACACATTTCTACTTCCGCGCGCCCCGCGCGATGCGGGCCGGCGAGGAGGTTTTCCTGCGGTACAACGCCTGGATGGGGCACTTCCACTTCGCGCAGAGCTACGGCTTCATCCCCGCAACCATCTCCTGCTCCCAGCCGGCGGGGGCCGAGCCCGGCGGGGCTGCTGCGGGCTACTCTGTGGACACCGCAGGGCTGCCGACACAGCGCTACCTTATCGAGCTCCCCTACACCAAGGGGCGCCGCCCTGCCACAGGGCAGCACGACAGGGTCGCCAGGGCTGCGAGGGAGCGCCTGCTCTCTGCGTATGAGTGTGAGGCAGGGGGTATCTTCGCAGGGGGGCTTGTGGACGACAGGACGGTGAAAGGCCTCCGTTTCCTAGGGCTTAGCGCAGCCTTCGAAGGGGTCGACAGGGCGGTGCGTGGGGAGGTGGTCAGCCTGGCGAATGAGCTCTGTGCGTACACAGCGCTGGTCGCCATCCTGCGGGCGGAGCTGTCGCAGTATAGCACAACCGCTTTGGAGGATGCGCAGGTCCTGTGCGATCCGGATGTGGCTCTGCCCCGCGCGGTGCGGCTCTGCCTGACTGTGCGGCTGCTGGACAAGCGTCTTCTGGCACAAGCCCTTCACGCATCTCAGGAGTACCAGAGGAAGCTGGCAGACGCTGCGTATGTCTCCCCCAGCACAGCGCAGGTTGGGGGTTCCGCGTCTGCTGGAGGTGTGCCGGCGCCCCCGCCGTCGCCTTCGCCGCTGCCGAAGGCGCCTGCAAGGCATCTGTGTAGCGTGCTGGATACTGCGTTCACCGCGCTGCGTGCAGCGGAAGAGGAGCAGGTCGGGAGGCGCATGGGGGAGCAGGTTGGCGGGGCAGAAGATGTCCAAGCACCCCCGCCGCCGCCGCCGCTGTCGCCCTAGTGGAGGGGGCGAATGTGCCTTTGGGTTGCCTGGAATTTGGGTGTATTTTGTTGAGCTTTGCCTTGGTGCCCTGTGGCGCCTGTGAGTGCCGTGTGGGTGGGTGTGTGTGTGTGTGTTGGGGGGGGGGGGGTCACAACGCCCTTTTCCACCCCCCCACCCCCGGTTGCAAACCATGTACACCGGCAAAGGAGACAATGGGGATGAGGCCTTCCGCTCTGGAGCACAAACCAATCGAACTACTACTAACGCAACAGGGGCTGGGACACTTGGCACACAGAGTGAAGGGCCTCGAGTCCTACATTGCGGGGTGGCATGGCGACTGCTCTGTGTCGCAGAAGCAGGCCCCATGCAGCCCCCACCCGACTCGTTGCCGCCTCCTTCTTGTGGTTGGAAATTTCCCCCACCCCCTCCCCTCCTGGAACAGGAGCCAAGACGCGGGTCCCCCGGCTGGGAGTTGGCCTCCCCCACCCCACCCCCCCTGCCCCCCCCCGCCACCCCCCACCTCTGGCGCACTTTCCTTCTAGCTCCCCCCCCCTCTCTCTGGTGCCTTTATTGCCACCCAGGCCCAACAAATTTTGCTGTTGTGTCTGCCGCCTGACATCACCCGCCCCGTGCAGGATCGGTTCCGACACAATGCCTCCGAAAGGCCGTGCCAGGAAGCGGAAGGCAGATGACGAGACGGAGAACCTGCTGAACCTCAGCGGGGATGCCAACACCGGCGCCACCGACGTGGCGACCATCCGCACGGTGCTGGAGGGGGACGGGAGTGTGAAGACACACCTGCAGGACCTGGCAGAGCTCGCGAGCACTGACCACCACAAGTGTATTGCGACACTGGTCACCCTGCTGCTCGAATGCTCCGGGGTGAAGCAGCCTGTCGAGCCGTGGCAGATCCAGGAGAACGCAAGTGACCCTGCCCCCATCATCGTCGAGGTGTCGGACCGCATCCCGCGCACGGCCAGCGAGAGGTACCCCCTGGCATCGAAGGACAAGAAGTGGGACAAGTTTAAATACAACTTCCCGCTGTTCTGGAAGAACCTGGTTGTGCAGCTCGAGGCAAAGGAAGTCCTCTACAACGAGGCCTTCACCGACCTCCTCACGGCGTGGATCGCAGGGCTGTCCCAGTCGCGCGTGAGGTCCTTCCGCCACCAGGCAACCGCCGCAGCCTACTCCATGATCTCCGCCTGCTGCAAGCTGGCTGTGGACCTCGAGAGCCTGCGCAGCCAGCTGGCCAGCGCTGGCGACGACGGCCCCAACAGCCCGAAGAAGCGCAGAATCACCAAGAAGGCGACGCTCCGCGGGAAGGATGCGGAGCTGGAGGTGCGCAACAAGCTGCAGGCTGTGTCCAACCTGATCACCGAGTTCTGCAGCGTCACATCCGAGATGCGTATCCGCGACGTGTTGCCGGAGATCCGCCTCATGTCGGTTGAGGCGCAGGGGAAGTGGTCGATGCTGCACCCGACGATCTTCCTCAAGGATGAGTACACCAAGCGCCTTGCCTTCACACTCTCCGACGAGGATGAGAGCGTCAGGTTCTCCGCCCTCTGCGCCTTCGAAAAGCTCTACAAAAAGGAAGGCAACTTCGCGGCCCTCCAGGGCCTGACAAACAAGTTCAAGCGTCGGTTCATCGAGATGACCCTCGACATCTCCCGCCAGAACTCCGTGAAGGCGTTGGAGGTGACAGCCGTGCTGCTGGACCACCAGAGGAAGAGGAAGGAGGAGATCTTTGCGCCGAACATCCTCGAGGGGCTGCTGAAGTTTGTGTGCCATGAGAAGCAGTCTGTGCGCCGCGCAGGGGGTCGGGTGTTCGACTCCATCCTGACGCGCCGTGTCATGGATGTCCTGAAGCAGGAGCAGGGTGCATCGCAGCCCTCTGCAAAGGTTCTCGCAGAGAGGAAGCTGAACGAGATTATCCAGTGGCTGTGCCACCAGATCCAGCCGCTGTCAGATGACGACCCCGGGAATGAGCTTGCTGCGGAAGGGCTCGTCGAGTCGCTGACCTGGACAGAGGCGACGTCCAACACATACCCGTCGCTGTTTTCTCACTTCGAGCATGTCGCGTCCATCGTGTCGAGCAGTGATCCTGCGTCGATTGTCATCCCTGCCGCTGCGGCGTCTGCCTCGCAGAAGAAGAAGAAGAAGAAGGCGGATGACACTGCCGATGCAGAGAATCTGCCCGACTCGGCCCTGATCCTGAAGGCTGCGGTGTCGTTGCTTTCCGCCATCACGAAGTTTGCTTCAGGGAAGCTCAACCTGAAGCTGCCCACCACAAACGACCCCGCCCCTGCCCTGACGAAGGGGCAGAAGAAGAAGATGGACACCCACTGGCACTCCCAGGACCCGCAGAGCAAGAGCAAGAGTGTCTACGCCAAGATGCGTGCGTTCTTCCCGGAGTTTCTGGCGGAGACGCTGGAGGCGAATAAGACAAACCCGGCGGCGGTCCGCGCGTTGTGCAGCATGTTTGGGTGCATCGACACGGGGGTGTGGAGCGAGGGGGCTGAGGAGACGGAGCGCCTCTTCAAGGATTCCGTCATCCCTGCTGTCCGCGAGTGCTTCTTCATCGCAACCGATGACGAGACCCTGGTCTCCGTGTGCTGGGTGTTCAAGATGATGCTCAACAAGGGCGCCTACCAGGACCACGTTGCCACCGTCTGGGAGGGTGTCATCTCGGAGCTGCTGCAGCGCCACAACAAGACGAAGGGCATTGCACTGTTCTGGAAGCGCCTCGCCCTGGCAATCGAGGAGGTGCCCTGCAAGTTTGTCGGAACCCATGCGGCGCTGTGGGAGCTGGTGGTGCAAGAGGACCTGATGGACCCCGACCTGCCCAGGCAGCCCTATGCCTCGGACGTGGTGTCGGCAGCCTCGTCCCTCCTCTACCTGCGCACGTACTACGTGCAGGAGGCAAAGGGGGAGCAGCTGGACACAGGCATCGTCCTCGAGAAGGACTACCCCGACATGGCGGGATCCCTGTTGCAGCTGCTGAAGTCTCAGGTATGGGAGGGTGTGGCAGGTGGTGTGGGGGAAGGGGTGTTGTGCATGCCAGTGCATTGTCTGTATTGTATGTTGTGTGTGGTGCCTAATGTCCGCCACATATCAGGATGCGTCGCTGTCCGTGAGGGAGGCTGCCCTGCACGCGCTGTCCGACACCTGGGTGATGGGGTGCCTGAAGTCTCTGCTGGCCCACCCGACGAACGAGTCCCAGGAGGCGTTCATGCAGACGTATGATGTGCCTTGCTTCCTTCAGCATTTGTGGCGGCAGCACTTGCGGCACCAGCCTCCCGACACCACGCCCTGCACAGGTTTGAGGATCTCGTGCCGGACAGCCCGGAGCCCGGGAAGTTCACCCCGTTGGAGTTCGCGCGTCTGCAGGTATGTTTCGGATGGCTGAAGCGAACCGTTTGCATATCATGTGACAGCGTTTGGACCCACTGCTGGTTGCCACGTCAGGTTGCGTGTCTGCCCCACCATCCCTCCACCCCATCACAGAAGCGCAGCGAAACCGCGATCTCCGCCTTCTGCCGGCTGTGGGTGCTGCGCATCATCAACAAAGGCTACTTGTCCCGCGTGTTCATCAAGTGGCCCCTGCTGCACAGCAGGGCACAGGAGATGATCAAGCGTCTGAACGGGTCCCTGCAGCAGGAGGCCCCCGAGTTCGAGCTGAATGCCATCATCGAGGCCAACGAGCGGTACCTTGCCGTGGAGCAGACGAAGGTGGAGGAGGCCGAGCATGTTCTGCGGGCACTGTGCAGGCGTCTCGCGCAGCTCAACATGGGCAAGCAGAACAAGCAGAACAACGCGGTGATGAACATC
The DNA here is from genome assembly GCA_963210315.1 of Rhynchopus euleeides. Taxonomy (NCBI): domain Eukaryota; phylum Euglenozoa; class Diplonemea; order Diplonemida; family Diplonemidae; genus Rhynchopus; species Rhynchopus euleeides. The sequence continues at coordinate 729,363 of OY723249.1, read as the reverse complement.
CTGACAGGTCTTGAGGAGTACGCCTCCAAGACCACGGCTAACTACTTCGTCCTCTACGCAGCCACCCCCTACGTGCGGTACCTGTCTCCGGAGGATGCGTCCATCTTGGTGCAGAAGATCCGCTTGAAGGAGTACGACATGACGGATGACATGGCGGTGTGCATCTCGCACTTCATCACGCAGCTGCAGAAGCGTTGCAAAGATCCCAAGGCAGACATCGACCACGACGATGGTGATGATGACGACAAGGATAAGGGCAAGCGCAACAAGGCTGTCATCAAGGGTTCCCGCCACTCGCATGCTGATCCGTCGTCGAAGCGCACGGCACGTGGCCTTCATTTCGACGACGATGCGAGCGACGACGACATTAAGAAGTCACCCAAGGCAAAGAAGGCGAGGAAGCCTGCAGCAAAGAAGCCTGCAGGGAAGGCTGCTGGCAAGAAGCGTGGCCGTGCAGCTGAGTCCGAGCCGTCTGTGGACGAACCCTCTGTGGAATCAAAGCGTTCACGGACCACGCGCCGCCTCGAGTTGGATGAACAGGCAGACACTGAGATGGAAGTGCCCAAGAGCACGACGACAAAGGTGTCGCCGCAGTCCAGCAGCAAGATCACATCCACGGCACGCAAGAGCTCGTCGAAGTCTGAGACCAACGTGTCGGCATCCGCATCGGCACCCCCGTCGCGTGCGTCTACAGGGAAGAAGATCCGCCTCTCCGACAACGAGCTCTCCTTCAACTTCAACGACGACGACGACGACGATGAGGATGAGGATGAGGATGCAGACGTCGGTGCAGCATCGCCCGACAGCTCGCCGAAGACAAAGACAAGCCAGCGCAGCAGCCTGAAGAGCTCGCAGCGGAAGAGCAGCGAAGACGAACCCCTGTCTCTGCACTTCAACGACGACGATGGCGACGACGAAGAAAACAACGATGCCGCCTCCAACAAGAACGAAAGCGCTGCCAGCCAGGAGAGTGTCATGGTCGGGGCCCCGCGCCGCCGGCGCCGCGCGAAGGCCACTTTCGAAAGCCCGCAGAAGTCTGTCACAGAGTCGTCATCGGCGAACCCGACCCTCTTCCCCTCGACGGAGGAGAATGAAGCCTTCGACGAGAACGACGACGACGAAGGCATCGTGCTGTCCCCCAGGTCCTCTCCCAGGTCGTCCCTCAAGTCCACAGACAAGTCTCGCAGCTCGCAGCGCGTCAACATCACCGAAGTGTCCAAGCCCCTCAGGCAGAAGTAGACAGGAACGCGATATCCCCTCTCCAAAGCACGGTCCCTCGGCCGTGCGTTAGTACCCACCCCACCCTACCCCCCCCTCCAACCCAGCAGGCTGTCGCCTAGCGGCGTCTCCTGCCTGCCTGGACGCCCACCTAGATCTCTCTAACCCACTATACCTCACCATACCCCATGTGGGTGCCCTGCACTCGCCGTTCGGATGGAGCGGGCAGGGCGCAGGGCCCCACAACGCAACTCTACCACCCCACCCCTGCCTGCCCATGCAAGCCGCCCTATAGCGCCATGGTGGGGCCTGCACTCGGCGCTGCCAAAGCAGGCCCTTTGGTGTGCTGCCGTGTGAGCATGCTGGGGTGTGTGTGTGTGTGTCCCGTGTGGGGTGTGGATGCCCCGCCCAAATTAGATGAAAGCTGCACGAGCCACACAAGCCAAAGCGAACACCGGTGTGGGGGGGGGGGGGTGTGGTGCAGCGAGGCGAACCGCCCCAGAGCCAAGAAGCCCATCCCCCCCTCTTTCTTTTGTTCCATTGCATCCCAGGCAGCCCAGGAGAAAGGCAAATCAGAAAAAGCCACCCCCCCCTCCTCCAGCGAGTGGTCGAAACCACTCAGGCTTTCCCTCTTCCCTGTTCTCTTCTGGGGTTTTCCGATTGTCCCCCCCCCACATGCCTCGGACGTCATATGCGTTGGATTTTCGCCTCTGTTTCTGTACCGGTGCCTGTTGATATTTAGAAGTGTGTGGCCCTCCCCCCCCCCCCCCCCAAAAAAAAGCAAAAATTATGCCACCGAGTCTCTCGACTGTCGTTGGGGCGTCTTGGCGGCATTTGATTTTGCAACAGGTTGCACGCATCCCTCACCAGCCGCTCTGTGTGGGGGTGCATGTGGTGTTGCTTTAGGTATGCAGGTGTGCCTCGGTGCTCTCAAGGGGGTTAAAAGCGTCCCTCGCCCCCTCGCCCCTCCCCCCCTGTTCTTCGTCCCCCTCCCCCTGTTCCAATATGCGCAGCGTGGGGTGGTCTCTCACACAACCCCCGTGCTGCGTGGTTCCACAGTGGGGATCATAGCAAAGAGCAGGTGTTCAGTGGGTTATTCACTGCTGCCAAAAAAAAAAGATGTAGCATCGGAGTTTGATTGGTGCGCCTCCACTAAACAAAGAAACCGAGGGGTGGCAGTCAGAGACACGGTCAGAAATGTTCAAATCGTTCAAAAAGGTTAACGTGTGTGCGGCAGTGGTGGAGCATTCTCGAGACTGCTACAAAAATATTCACGTGTGTGTGTGCGTGATGCGGGGTTGCTCGTCGAACAGCTGCACCACCACACAGCACGACGAGCATGGCGAGTGAAGGGGGCGCCAGCTATGCGCCGGACTTTTCTCGACTTCATTACACCCCATCCCCACCCGGCACGTCCCCGTGCTCCCCCGCGTTCCTCCCCCCTCCCCCCCCCACCTCCACCACGGGTCTCATGTTGGTGGAATGTAGAAATGGAGTTTTCCCTTCGCCTTGCCCACGATCCCACCCATCCCACCCCTCCGCGCAGTCCATTGGCACCTCTGTCCAACGGACTGACCACCCATCTGCCGAATTCATTCTGCTGTGCCTGCAGCAACTGCTCGTCTGTGTTAGGGTGTGTGCGTTGGTTGACGCACATGATTTTTTTTTCACTGCTCTCTTTTTTTTCCCTTGCCGTTTTCTTTTTTCTTCTTCTGCCCGCAGTCTTTTTTTTTTGAAAAAAGTGTAGATATTAATCGTGCACCTCCTCCCCCCATCACCCCTCACCTCTTCTCCCCCATCCCACCTGCATTTAGAGTGAAGGGAGGTCTTCGCCTTCCTTTTCCCTACCCTTCACGACCCCCCCCTCCAGAGATGACTTCTCTGACAGAACAACCAGTATGAAACAGCCTACATCAGGTCGAATGATCTGGCAATGGCTTTGCTGCACACTGCTTTGCTCGCCGTATGAAATGATGGCATGCCGCATGCGTCAACCGATCCGGTTGATTTCTTGCGGCAGCTCATCTGTGGGTGGTGGAGGTTCACTACCACCCCTCTTCCCCACCCACCCCCCTAACACTATGCAGGCCTGAGTCTGATAGTCTCCCGGTTGTCCATACCATACAAAGTCAACATTTCGTATTGTAGTTTGGGTCGGCGAACTGGAATCGCGCAATGCCTCCCTCGAGGCCCCAACGTGAGCCCGCTGTCCTCCTCTCACTCTACGTGACCTGGTCAGCAGATAAGAACCCTCGATTCGCGCAGGCACTCCGCACTCTGCGAGTCTGAGAGAAGGGGGAAGAGGATGAAGGGGGGGGGGGGGTCATTGTTGTTAGCCCCCATTTAAAACTTTACGTTTTAAACGTTTTAAATGTTTTAAATGTTTTAAATTAAAACGCGTTTTAAATTAATTTAAAACGGAGTTTAAAACGGGGGTTAAAACAGGGCGTTTCTGTGGTGTTTTCACACCAAAAAAAAAATTCGGCCAAAAAAATTTTTCCATGCCCCCTGAGGCCCCCCAGCTCATATTCTGGGTGATTATTCCTGCATTCCTGTCACAGCGGACACATTATTGGTGGAAAATAGGTGGCACTGACGTTGTGGTGAGGGTTGCATCAATCGCACCGGCATCAGTTGGCACACCCCCTCCGTTGTTCTCAGGAATAATGCAGTTTGACATCAGCATATTTCTGGAGTGTCGAATCTTCATCTTGCATCACTCGATGTGCACCCTTTTGAGCTGAATCCATGATACAAAGTCGCAGGTTGAAGGCCGATCACCATGATGGGGGTGGCAATGGACCCAGCGAACTCCACCAGCTCCTTCGACAGTCCTGGAAGCACCTTCTGGAAAAGTTGCACAGTTCCAGTTGCCACCTGGAGCCTACCTTTGGCCTGCCCCTCTTTGAGAGGAGCATATCTGTATTCTCTTTACTCTCCTATGGACGCCCGACTTCTCTGATCGAGAGAAGCCTACAAAAGGCGTAACCATCTTCGTCATGTATTCTTTGCCTCCAACTTTCACTTTTGCAGAACGGATCCCGATGAACTCCAAACAGGAAGTGCAGCCAGCTTCATCACGGCTGTGTTCAACAAGACAGCCAGGTGATGTTGTTGCTGTCAGAACGATGGTTGCAGCACTCGGCTGCGCCCCACCTGGGGTTGCTCTGGCTGTTGCCAAGCTAGTGTTTGGGACAATTATTGATCACCTAGCCATTCTCTCGGCACCCTAATGATCGTGGGTAGGCAGCAGGAACCTGCACTCTGGGGGGACGTCATCGATGAGTTTCTTTGAAGAAAGCCGGCGGCTACCGCTGGAGTTAAGGTCCGAAGGGGTCAGTACCACGGGCGCCACACCGCTCGTGTTGGGCATCGGGTTTCGGTGAAGGCGGGGGCGCTGAGAAAGCGAAATGTACGTAACAAGCAATGATCAACCATACACCAGCAAGTCAAACAGGCACCACCGTTGGATCGTTCGTGCACCCGAGTCTGTACTGTACCATCCTGAATATTTTCTGGGTGATTGTCAACGATGAGGGCATGAGCTTGCGTCAGGGTGAGCAGAGGAACGGGTTGAGGCCAGGGTGAATGGAGGGTGAAAAGTAGCCCACTTCACCAGGAGGCGAATTTTCGCAGAAAGCCCTGCCACACAGCTGTGTTTGCCTGATCATGCTCAAAAGGCCTGCAATAGGCTATTTCACACAGGGAATTTGTTCACCCATTTGGGACCCCCAGGGAGCCTCAAAATTGGATTTTTTTGCCGAAGATGGCCTCAGATGGCCCAAAACGATCAATTTTGGGTTCCAGAAAAAAAAATCGAAAAGTCTCCCCCTATATTTTGCAGGGGTTTTTGCCGTTTTAAACCCCGTTTTAAATAATTTAAAACGGCGTTTTAAACTTTAAAACGTTTAAAACGTTTAAAATGTTTAAAACTCGGTTTCTAACAACACTGGGGGGGGGTATATCCGATTGAGGTTCAATGCAATCTGATCTGCCTGTCCGTCGTCTCGCCTGCCAGGCTGGCGGTCGTCGACCGCCTGCCTGGTAACCAGCAGCTAAAACACAAAATGGCCGGGGGTGGGTTTATTTTGAGCCCGGGCCTTCGCTCTGAAGAGGGGGGATGAGGGAAGGGAAGATGAAGGGGTGTGTGTGTGTGTGTGTGTGTGTGTTCACAGACAGAACGCTGGCCCTGCTCTGCGAGAGATGACCCCACCCCACCCACCCAACCACTCCCCCTTTTGGCTCTTCCCCTTCCTTCCCTTCTTGCACCTCACGCAGCGCCGCACAGTGCCATCCGGTGTTCGACGTGTGCCCAAGGCAGCGAACTCACCGACCCCCCCCCCCTAGGCCCCCAGATGTCCTTGAGAAAAACTGTAATTTTTTTACACAAACAATCTTGCTTGTGACAGTAAACAATAGGCTGTTGGCAGCGTGCAGTGCAACATACATAATTCCATGAACAGATATATTGCATAGTGCGCACAAACAAATATCTGTTCATGGAATTATGTATGTTGCACATATCCAGGTCTGGAGGTCAACAGTGCCAACCCACCCCCAAACCCACTCCGGATATGAATTTCCGGAGGTTTTTACCCACTTTTGGGCCCACCAACCCTCATTTTTGGCCATTTTTTGGCATTTTTCTCGCTTTTCTGGGGTGAGTCCTGTGCAAGGTGGTTGCAGGGTCATTTTTGGGTAAAAATGTGCATTATAACGCACTTCTACTGGTCCTAGAGGCCCTGGATGGTATACAATGTACCCCAGGGATGCCTAGGGTACATTTTTCACCCGAAAACCACCCAACATGGGGTCTAGTCCAGGCCTGGGCGGGGAACGAGCCCTTTTTCCAGGTTTTTTGGGTCGGGGAACCAGGTTTTTTCTAAGAATTTTTACAAGGGATTTTTTGCTCGCCCCCCCACAGTTTCCAGGCGCGTGCCCGTCAGGCGGGACTTTTTCTCTGATTTCTCTCCGCGTCATCATGTGACAGCTCTCGAGTGATGCCCAGAGATGCTTGCGGCAGAGAGTGCCCCTCATGCGCGTTACAGCTGAAAATGAATGAGGATCATCTGGCACTCGTTCTCATCGGGGGTTGTGCTCCGCAGGGACTCAATACACCTTGGCACTCTCGCAGAGCTGGACATGCCAGCAGCTGGAGGACAGTTACAAAGCTGCCACTCCCGACGCCACCCACCTGCTGGCCCCTTCAGGTCTGAAAGCCCAAAAGCTCCCGGGGATTTTTGCAGTGGTGCGCACCATATTCAGCGCAGTAGGATGATCTCTCCAATTTTCCAAAACTGCTGGTCTACTGGTTTGGGGAACGGTCGTCGGCAGACCGTTGAAATGCCCGTGTTAGCAAGGCACACTCACGTTTCAGGTAGCGTGTCGCGTGTCACGCATGTCGCGAACGCGGCAAGTGTACCTCCCAGGTAAGGAAGCCCGACCTCCTGTCCGATGTCAGTCAGGCTTCGAAGAAGCGCTTCATGGATGCGGCGCTGACCTCCTATGCTGCACTGTACCCGGAGAAGTGAGATAGATGGACGGGCACACGCTACCTGGGGGGTCTGGGGGGCGGTGCCCCCCAGCCGCCGGAGGCCACGGTCGCGAACATCTGTTCGTGTGGGCGTACAGATTCTGTGCGAGTTGGCTGCGTCCTCAGAGGCGATTGGAGTGGTTGGACCCCGACTTGATGGGATTCGAAGGACTTAAGTACGAGACGTACGCCACAGGGGGGTCTGGGGGGCGGAGCCCCCCAGCCGCCGGAGGCCACGGTAGTGAACGTCTGGCTCTCCAGTTGGCCAGCAAGGCGAACGGTACGTGGGACAGACTTCCCTTCCATCCTTGTGCGCGCCCTGTCGACTGGGGAAAACTTAGAAAAAGTTTTTTCCTCTGCGAAACAACCTTAGAAAAAAATTCCCCTAACAAAATTCTTAGAAAAAAACTTTTTTCCCCTTACAAAAATTCTTAGAAAAAAAGTTCAGAATCCTGAAAGTGGGGAACAAGCCCCCCAGTTAGGAACAGCCCTGGTCTAGTCGCCCAAATTTTATAATTTTTTTGTAAAATTGGGACATTAACCCCACATGGGCGAAACCCCCATTTTTCACAGTTTTTTCAAAATATCGGACCGAATTTGGGCAATTCGGTGGAGAAAACCTGTTCCGACAGGCCCATACACCCCTTTTAGGGCATTCCCAGTGGTTTCTGGGTGGTTATAGGGTTATAGGGTGCCTACAACATGGCTGCAGGATGTGTGCAGGGTCCTCCAACATCGTTGCAGGGTCCTTTTTTTGGGTAAAAAAAAGGCATTTTCACACACTTCTACTGGTCCTAGAGGCCCTGGATGGTATACAATGTACCCCAGGGATGCCTAGGGTACGTTTTTCACCCGAAAACCACCCAAAATGGGGTCTAGTTGCCCCGATTTTGTCATTTTTTCATAAAAATTAGGACTTTTACCACACACGGGCAAATTCCCCGTTCTTCACAGTTTTTTCAAATTCTCGGACCGAATTTGGGCAACTCGGTGTAGAAAACCTGTTCCGACAGGCCCATACACCCCTTATAGGGCAGGCTCAGTGGTTTCTGGGTGGTTATTGGGTTATAGTGTGCCTGCAACATGGTTGCAGGATGTGTGCAGGGTGTGTGCAGGGTGGTTGCAGGGTCCTTTTTTTGGGTAAAAAAACACATTTTCACGTGATTCTACTGGTCCTAGAGGCCCTGGAGGGTATACAATGTACCCCAGGGATGTCTAGGGTACGTTTTTCACCCGAAAACCACCCAAAATGGGGTCTAGTTGCCCCGATTTTGTCATTTTTTCATGAAAATCGGGATTTTGCCCATAATGGGCGAAACCCCCTTTTTTCACCGATTTTTCAAAAATTCGGGCCGAAAATGGGCGACTAAGTGTGAAAAACCGGTTTCATTGGGTCCCCAGACATATTTTTGAGGCGGGTACACCCATTTTAGGTGCCAATAACCCTTGTTTGGGGCAGGCCTGGGCGGGGAACGAGCCCTTTTTCCAGGTTTTTTGGGTCGGGGAACCAGGTTTTTTCTAAGAATTTTTACAAGGGATTTTTTGCTCGCCCCCCCCACAGTTTCCAGGCGCGTGCCCGTCAGGCGGGACTTTTTCTCTGATTCCTCTCCGCGTCATCATTGACAGCTCTCGAGTGATGCCCAGAGATGCTTGCGGCAGAGAGTGCCCCTCATGCGCGTTACAGCTGAAAATGAATGAGGATCATCTGGCACTCGTTCTCATCGGGGGTTGTGCTCCGCAGGGACTCAATACACCTTGGCACTCTCGCACTGGACATGCCAGCAGCTGGAGGACAGGTACAAAGCTGCCACTCCCCGACGCCACCCACGTGCTGGCCCCTTCAGGTCTGAAAGCCCAAAAGCTCCCGGGGATTGTTGCAGTGGTGCGCACCATATTCAGCGCAGTAGGGTGATCTCTCCGATTTTCCAAAACTGCTGGTTTACTGGTTTGGGGAACGGTCGTCGGCAGACCGTTGAAATGCCCGTGTTAGCAAGGCACACGTTTCAGGTAGCGTGTCGCGTGTCACGCATGTCGCGAACGCGGCAAGTGTACCTCCCAGGTGGGGAAGCCCGACCTCCTGTCCGATGTCAGTCAGGCTTCGAAGAAGCGCTTCATGGATGCGGCGCTGACCTCCTACGCTGCACTGTACCCGGGGAAGTGAGATAGATGGACGGGCACACGCTACATGGGGGGTCTGGGGGGCGGAGCCCCCCAGCCGCCGGAGGCCACGGTAGCGAACATCTGTTCGTGTGGGCGTACAGATTCTGTGCGAGTTGGCTGCGTCCTCAGAGGCGACTGGAGTGGTTGGACCCCGACCTGGTGGGATTCGAAGGACTTGAGTACGAGACGTACGCCACAGGGGGGTCTGGGGGGCGGAGCCCCCCAGCCGCCGGAGGCCACGGTAGTGAACGTCTGGCTCTCCAGTTGGCCAGCAAGGCGAACTGTACGGGGGACAGACTTCCCTTCCATCCTTGTCCGCGCCCTGTCGACTGGGGAAAACTTAGAAAAAAAAATTTCCTCTGCGAAACAACCTTAGAAAAAAAATTCCCCTAACAAAATTCTTAGAAAAAAACTTTTTTCCCCTGGGGGTCTTCGCTCCATCCGCCAAAAAAAACCAAAAAAAACCGGGAAAAACCGGAAAAAACCCGTGAAAAAGTCGGAAAAAAAGAGCGTGGGGAGTTGGGTCCAGTTTAGCAAAGTGAGCTTATTTTTCGAAAATTGAAAAATTGGGGACACCAAAAGTCCCCAGAAAAATCTTCGACTTGGCCCGCAGAGTGATTTTTTTGGTGAAAAACGATTTCAACAGTTGTCCAACAGTTGCTGTACAAGACGGCACACCGTTCTCTGCGCATGGGCTGCTGCACGTGAATCATTTGGATGTCCGAGGGGCTATCCGGAACGAGGAGGGCCACGAGCCTGAACTACCCGCCAGCAGTGATCCCGTGCCAGGGCTGGCAGGGGGCCGCGGCCCCACCTCCCTTTTTCTGTAATTGTTTGGGAGGGTGGGCCGCCAGGGGTGGCATGGCCCTACCCTCGGCCCTACCTCCCGGGTCAGATTTTGGGGCTTTTGGGTTCGGCCTTGTGGCCGAGTTTTCATGCGCCGCAGCGTATGAAAACCCAACGGCATGCTGGGGGCTTGATGGTGTTCATCGAAGCGCACCTCATCATGCCCCAAGCGAAGGACCATCCCCGCCTGGAATGTGCAACAGCACCAACCGGTGTGGGGACTAGCCTTCGAAGACTTTCAGGATGTTCACTACCGTGGCCTCCGGCGGCGAAGCCCCCCCCCTTAGGTGACCAAAAATAGGTGAAAATTTTTGCTTATTTTCCCTTGTGTCAAACTTGGAGTCTGACCCAAAAATCGGAATCTGTGACCCATGGTTTATATGGGCAAACCTGAAAATTTCCGACTTTTTTGCTATAACCTGCTCAGGTCACGGTAAAAAAGACTGTTGGCAGCGCACGTATGGACACCCATACACGTACAGGTGCGCACAAACAAAATTTTCCCACTTCCTGGCCATACCTTTCCCGACCCAAAATCAAACAAATGCAGCGGAAAATGGCCAAAAATAGGCCAAAAACCCCAAATTTTTTCCTATGGGAACGAACATGGGGGTCTTCGCTCCGGGTCAATTTGGGTCAACTTGGGTCAATTTGGGTCACCCTGGGGTTTTTCACCTTAGGAAAATGGGGGGCTTCGCTCCGGGTCAATCTGGGTCAGCTTGGGTCAGTGACCCGGAGCGAAGCCCCCCCTTAGGTGACCAAAAATAGGTGAAAATTTTTGCCTATTTTCCCTTGTGTCAAACTTGGAGTCTGACCCAAAAATCGGAATCTGTGACCCATGGTTTATATGGGCAAACCTGAAAATTTCCGACTTTTTCCCCAATTTTTCCCACTTCCTGGCCATACCTTTCCCGACCCAAAATCAAACAAATGCAGCGGAAAATGGCCAAAAATAGGCCAAAAACCCCAAATTTTTTCCTATGGGAACGAACATGGGGGTCTTCGCTCCGGGTCAATTTGGGTCAATTTGGGTCAACTTGGGTCAATTTGGGTCACCCTGGGGTTTTTCACCTTAGGAAAATGGGGGGCTTCGCTCCGGGTCAATCTGGGTCAGCTTGGGTCAGTGACCCGGAGCGAAGCCCCCCCTTAGGTGACCAAAAATAGGTGAAAATTTTTGCCTATTTTCCCTTGTGTCAAACTTGGAGTCTGACCCAAAAATCGGAATCTGTGACCCATGGTTTATATGGGCAAACCTGAAAATTTCCGACTTTTTCCCCAATTTTTCCCACTTCCTGGCCATACCTTTCCCGACCCAAAATCAAACAAATGCAGCGGAAAATGGCCAAAAATAGGCCAAAAACCCCAAATTTTTTCCTATGGGAACGAACATGGGGGTCTTCGCTCCGGGTCAATTTGGGTCAACTTGGGTCAATTTGGGTCACCCTGGGGTTTTTCACCTTAGGAAAATGGGGGGCTTCGCTCCGGGTCAATCTGGGTCAGCTTGGGTCAGTGACCCGGAGCGAAGCCCCCCCTTAGGTGACCAAAAATAGGTGAAAATTTTTGCCTATTTTCCCTTGTGTCAAACTTGGAGTCTGACCCAAAAATCGGAATCTGTGACCCATGGTTTATATGGGCAAACCTGAAAATTTCCGACTTTTTCCCCAATTTTTCCCACTTCCTGGCCATACCTTTCCCGACCCAAAATCAAACAAATGCAGCGGAAAATGGCCAAAAATAGGCCAAAAAACCCCAAATTTTTTTCCGGGGGGCTTCGCCCCCCGGACCCCCCTTGCGTGGGGGGCTTCGCCCCCCACGCCACACGCACCTCCCGGCCGGTGGCCGGTTCGGTCGTCGTCGGCTGCGGCCAAAGGGCGTGCGGTAGCCGACGCCCTTTTGTGCTCGCCTCCTCCTCCCACACTTCAGTATGACGTTTAGGTGCGTCGGTGTTCCTGCTTTGTTCTTCTGTTGACTGGGACGGGCCAGTCCTCGTGGGTTGCCGACCGGTGTGTCCTCCCCTGGGATCCCCTCCTCCCCCCACCACTTGCATCTGGTTCAGCTTCAGTGAGAGCTGAGCGGGAGCCATACTTGCTCTCGGTGACCAATTGTCCGCAGTCCTACATCATGACGAGTTTGGTAATGCCCAGTCGCAGCCATCCCCCGTCGCAGGTGTTCTGCCGTGGGGCAGCTCACCATCTGCTGTGGTCACACACCAGTGAGCAGGCCCTGTCAACGAAATCGATGTGACTGCTCTTGCCGCAGGGCAACGGAGGTGGGCCTGCATTGCATCCTGTTGCCGCTCAGTTCTGTTCCCACCGGAGATTCTTGTTGCGCCGCAGATCGAACAGTCTTTCGTGTCGTCGGCGCCGATCTTGTATAAAACGTAGGCAGTAGGCTGCTGTGGGTGACCTGCAGGTTACCCGTCCCTTTCGTGCAGGCAGCGCCAGAGGTGCGATGTTTTTATGGGAACACGGCAGCTGCCCCGCACTCCATTCTGCTCTCTTGTCTGCTGTTTATGTTGAACAAGGTCTGGCTGCCAGTGATCTCGCTGGGGGTCGGGCAAACCAAAAAAGAGGTAGGGCACAGGGTGGGCCGAGCTCGCGAGAAAAAAGGTGCAGCCCAACCCCGCCCCGACTTCCCGTGGTATGATGCAAACAGGATCGAATACACGACCACAGAACATTTTCCCCCAATTCGAGAGGCACCGGATGTTGCTGCCTTTGGTCGTCGCCTGCTGGATCAAAAATCAGGAATCCAGGGGATCTTGGATTGCCTTTGAGTACTTGCAAAACTGCAATCCCGAGAAACTTTGCCAGCTAGTGTTCAGGAACGGCAGCAAATCTCATGGCTTGCATCGCTTTGTGGATGGTGTGCGATGATCAATCCCATACACGCAAGGACTTGGTCGCGAGACAGCCTACAGGGGGTCTGGGGGGCGGAGCCCCCCAGCCGCCGGAGCCCACGGTAGTGAACATCCTGAAAGTCTTCGAAGGCGAGTCCCCACACCGGTTGGTGCTGTTGCACATTCCAGGCGGAGATGGTCCTTCGCTTGGGACATGATGAGGGGCGCTTCGATGAACACCATCAAGCCCCCAGCATGCCGTTGGGTTTTCATACGCTGCGGCGCATGAAAACTCGGCCACAAGGCCGAACCCAAAAGCCCCAAAATCTGACCCGGGAGGTAGGGCCGAGGGTAGGGCCATGCCACCCCTGGCGGCCCACCCTCCCAAAGAATTACAGAAAAAGGGAGGTGGGGCCGCGGCCCCCTGCCAGCCCTGGCACGGGATCACTGCTGGCGGGTAGTTCAGGCTCGTGGCCCTCCTCGTTCCGATAGCCCCTCGGACATCCAAATGATTCACGTGCAGCAGCCCATGCGCAGAGAACGGTGTGCCGTCTTGTACAGCAACTGTTGGACAACTGTTGAAATCGTTTTTCACCAAAAAAATCTCTCTGCGGGCCAAGTCGAAGATTTTTCTGGGGACTTTTGGTGTCCCCAATTTTTCAAATTTCGAAAAATAAGCTCACTTTGCTAAACTGGACCCAACTCCCCACACTCTTTTTTTCCGACTTTTTCACGGGTTTTTTCCGGTTTTTTTTGGTTTTTTTTGGCGGATGGAGCGAAGACCCCCTGGGTCACAGATTCCGATTTTTGGGTCAGACTCCAAGTTTGACACAAGGGAAAATAGGCAAAATTTTTCACCTATTTTTGGTCACCTAAGGGGGGGGGCTTCGCTCCGGGTCACTGACCCAAGCTGACCCAGATTGACCCGGAGCGAAGCCCCCCATTTTCCTAAGGTGAAAAACCCCAGGGTGACCCAAATTGACCCAAGTTGACCCAAATTGACCCGGAGCGAAGACCCCCCCTTACAAAAATTCTTAGAAAAAAAGTTCAGAATCCTGAAAGTGGGGAACAAGCCCCCCAGTTAGGAACAGCCCTGGTTTGGGGTCGGAAAAATTTTTATTACAAATTTTTCAAGTACATCTGGTCCCCTACCCCCCCCCCCCCACTGCTGGGGGTGCTGCAGATGCCTGAGCTGAATGTGCCCACCCAATTGCTTCCAACCTGCAGGCAGACGCACACACACATCAGGCCGGTGCCTCTGTGCCGGCCTGCCCTCCCCCCCCCGTCTGCACAGTGGCGTGGCGGAGGCTCGGCCTTCGCACCGAGGCCTGCCGTGGCGGCACGGAGTGCTGTTGTTGGGGCGATGGATGCCTTCGCCGTAGAGCTGGAGACGCTGCGCGAGGTGCTGCCCCACGAGGATCACAAGGTGCTGGAGGCGCTGCTGTGGCAGTATGTCGCTGTGTTTTGTGTGTGATATATTCCGGGCTCTGTGAGGCCCGCAAGTTTTTTTTTGGTTTTCAGCGTCTTGTCTACATCCCTCCCAAACAGGGGCCTGACGAGCAATGAGATCGTGGAGCTGGTGATGCTGCAGCCGGAGGTGCTGAAGGTATGCCTCGCGTTTGTTTGTACACCCTTCTGGTCACACCTGCATGGGTGGGTGGGTGGGTGGGTGGGGTTGCCTTTTTTGCGAGAGATTTTTTTGGTTGAGGGGCAGAGGAGGGCAGTGCCAGCACCGCTGTTGTTGTGATGAACGATTTTGTTTTGTGACAACCGCACCATGCTCACGTGGAAGCGTTCCAGATCAAAACAGATTGCAGTGGGGTGCGATGTTTTGCTCACCTACACTCCACCCACCCACCCACCCACCCCACCTCTCACAGGACGGCATCTTCCATGACATGGACATATTTGACATGCGGCCTACATCTGCTGAGGATGCAGTGCCTCTGAACGGACGCCCGGAAAAACACGATTTGGTGTTCGAAACACTTGCACTTGATGAGGACGTGCTGTACAACGCAGCGTGGAAGAGCGAACATGGCGCACAGAGCACCGCCGAGAAGGGCGGGGCAGGGGGCGTGATACAGTCAGCACCTGCCCCCGACGACACGGAGGAGGAAGGTGCCGAGGAGGCCGAGGTCGCCTTCCTCAAACACTTCCACGACTCGTGGGTGGTGCCTGTGGGCGACCGCGCTGCGCACCTGATGGGGGGGCGCTACTTCAAGGGCGCGCCCTCTGAGGTGCCAGAGGAGGACGACCCGGCACCCGAGACGCCTGCACCGCAGCCGCTCAACGAGGAGGTGATGCTGTGGGGCCAGGAGTGGGAGGAGGAGAGTGACGAGGATGAGCTCCTGACGGCTCACGACAGGCTGCAGGTCTACTCCGACGTGTTTTCCAACGGGCGGTTCATGGAGGTCGGGCGGGAGCTGCGGGAAAACCCCAAGGTGTTCGCAAAGGAGAAGAAGGAGGTGCTGGCGCGCCTCATCCGTGCCTCCAAAGAGCACCTTGAGCACAAGCCGAATGAGAAATCGGGCGGGACTGAGCCGGTGTCGCCTGCCTCTGCGAAGTCAGACAGCGGGGTGGATCGCAGCGTGATCACCGTTGCTGACCCCTGCAGAGACGTGTGGAGCATATGCTGCTGCAGTGTGTTCGTTGCGATCGACAACCAGGTGCGTGTCGCGGAGCTGGATGCGTTGGACGCGCGGAACGACTGGAGGCTGCCTGGCAAGCACCCCGACGGCATGGTGGTGGATTTGCGCAATGTGAATCTCTCGTTCACCCCGATCAAGTGGCGGTGGCGTCTGCAGTCGTGCCTCTGCTGCGGCATCGGCCCCTGCGTCTGCCGCGACCAGGGCACCACAGGGCTGGGCCTGGGGGGCGATGCAAGTGCCGACTTTGAGATCAGCCTCCACCCCGCCCCGACCTCCGACCGTGCGCCCATCACCTTCCGGAAGGCGGATCTGGACCTGGCGTACCTTCGGGTGAATACCTCGGAGACGAAGGGGTGCTGCGGGTGTGCGACGCCCAGCGAGTCGCTGCGTTGGGAGCACGGTTCCTCGACATGCGGGTTCTGCAGGGAGAAGTGCTGCGACTCGTGGTTCTGCGGGCTGCCCGCCTGCTGCTACAGCTGTGTCCCCGTCTGCTGCGGGCCGTGCATCCGGAGCTACATCGAGTCGCAGTATGCCGGGCTCCCGACGCACTTCCCCAAGCCCCCTCCGGCGCAGAAGATGGTGTGATCTGCAGGTGCACTGCAGGCAGCCAAACCATCACCGTGCTGGCACTCTGCAGGCAGGCGCTTCACGGGAGGGCTTCCCGCGTGCCTCCTGCGAACTGCAGTGAACCGGGCACATCCCGGCAGGCAGGCAGGGGAGACTGGCGGCTCAGGCTGGCCGTGCGCTGTGCCCACAGAGCAGGCGCAGGCCCTGCACCCCTTGCCGCAGCCCCAGCAAACGCTTCACCCAGCCTTAGTGATTCCGGGTTGCTCGCAGGGAGCAACCCGACACACACGCCTTGCGGCACTGGGTGGAGGTGGTCAACGCATCATAGGAGGTTGGGTTGGGCCGCACGCCAAGGTGTGTGTCGGCTGTTGGGGGACAGCATGGATGCTTCGGAGATCGCTGGCCTTCCGAAACCTGTTTCGAAGTGCTGCCCTGCTGTCGCTGCCCCCTGTCCTGATGAGACGCGCAGAGCGCCGGAGGTGCCCCAAAGCGTGGCATTGTGGCACGTGATCCCAGCACTCTGTGGGTGGGTGGGGATGTCCTGCTTGTTTTGTTCATCCCTCAGACATTAACTCGTGTGCTGGGTGCCGAACAAAGCAAGCCGACTCCCGGGAGCCAAAGGTGCAGGATGCTTGGAGCAACAGAGGGGGGTTGGGTTCAACCGCAACAGGGCTCCTGATCAATGCCAGTGATATAGCGGGGCAGCGCTGCTGGACGACTCAAATGCAACCCTCAACTGATGCAGGCTGCAGGCTGCAGTGAGTTGGTTCAGAGACAACTGCCCCCTATCCCTGTTCGGAGCCGCCCCTCCGTTCGCTTCTCTTCTAATCGAGATGTGTGTGTGTGTGGCGTGTGTTCAGCGGTGTTTCTGTTCGTGCTAATAAAAAATGGCGAATAACCCTGTTTTTTAAGCCCCTCCTCGCTGGGAATTCAACCCCCCAATTGAAATGAACAACACCAGTTCAAAAAAATGGGCGTGTTCGTCAGGCTCCTCGATTTCGCGGGGAGTGTGTGCGTGTCTGTTCTGCAGGATTTTGCCCTGGCACAGTTTCTCTCTCCGCTACAATCACACACCACCTCAATAACGCACAAAATGATTGTCTGCGGGATCCCTCCTTTTTTTTGCCTTACCGGTTACAAGCGACGAAGCGTAGCGAAGTCGCGAAGTAACGAAGGAAATCGTACGACTGAAGCTTTATAAGGATCACCTTCATGCCACTTCACAGGGGCTTCCACAGCCTCTGACACAGGAGTGGCGCTGAACGAAAAGTAGCCCGGATCTGCCTTTTTGCAGTTGCATGGGAGGATGTTTCTCTTATCATAGCGAAAGGAGTACGATTTTCCACCTTCTTCGGCCCAGCAGCACACATAGAGCTTTTTTGATACTGCAGAAATAAACCACGCCGACGCCACCCCTCCCCCATCCTCCTCGCTATTCCTTGTTTCTTTGGGCGGTGCATCACTCTTGACGGCAAGGTGACCAACGGTACCGGTACTGGTACCGGAGTACCGGTACCGGTACCGGTACCAGTACCGGGAGAAAAAAATCGAAATTTTTTTTTTTGCCGATTTGGTGTCAGGCCTGGGCGGGGAACGAGCCCTTTTTCCAGGTTTTTTGGGTCGGGGAACCAGGTTTTTTCTAAGAATTTTTACAAGGGATTTTTTGCTCGCCCCCCCCACAGTTTCCAGGCGCGTGCCCGTCAGGCGGGACTTTTTCTCTGATTTCTCTCCGCGTCATCATGTGACAGCTCTTGAGTGATGCCCAGAGATGCTTGCGGCAGAGAGTGCCCCTCATGCGCGTTACAGCTGAAAATGAATGAGGATCATCTGGCACTCGTTCTCATCGGGGGTTGTGCTCCGCAGGGACTCAATACACCTTGGCACTCTCGCAGGGCTGGACATGCCAGCAGCTGGAGGACAGTTACAAAGCTGCCACTCCCCGACGCCACCCACCTGCTGGCCCCTTCAGGTCTGAAAGCCCAAAAGCTCCCGGGGATTTTTGCAGTGGTGCGCACCATATTCAGCGCAGTAGGGTGATCTCTCCGATTTTCCAAAACTGCTGGTTTACTGGTTTGGGGAACGGTCGTCGGCAGACCGTTGAAATGCCCGTGTTAGCAAGGCACACTCACGTTTCAGGTAGCGTGTCGCGTGTCACGCATGTCGCGAACGCGGCAAGTGTACCTCCCAGGTGGGGAAGCCCGACCTCCTGTCCGATGTCAGTCAGGCTTCGAAGAAGCGCTTCATGGATGCGGCGCTGACCTCCTACGCTGCACTGTACCCGGGGAAGTGAGATAGATGGACGGGCACACGCTACATGGGGGGTCTGGGGGGCGGAGCCCCCCAGCCGCCGGAGGCCACGGTAGCGAACACCTGTTCGTGTGGGCGTACAGATTCTGTGCGAGTTGGCTGCGTCCTCAGAGGCGACTGGAGTGGTTGGACCCCGACCTGATGGGATTCGAAGAGCTTGAGTACGAGACGTACGCCACAGGGGGGTCTGGGGGGCGGAGCCCCCCAGCCGCCGGAGGCCACGGTAGTGAACGTCTGGCTCTCCAGTTGGCCAGCAAGGCGAACGGTACGGGGGACAGACTTCCCTTCCATCCTTGTGCGCGCCCTGTCGACTGGGGAAAACTTAGAAAAAGTTTTCTCCTCTGCGAAACAACCTTAGAAAAAAATTCCCCTAACAAAATTCTTAGAAAAAAACTTTTTTTTCCCTTACAAAAATTCTTAGAAAAAAAGTTCAGAATCCTGAAAGTGGGGAACAAGCCCCCCAGTTAGGAACAGCCCTGTTTGGTGACACTTTTTTTTTTTTTGCCACGGGGAAAATTTTTCGAGACATAGAGATTTTTCAGAAAGTTGGGACCGATTTTTTGGGACTTGCGAAAACCGCGCTGGGTCGCCGTCCGGGTCGACCCGGGTCGACCGCGCCCCATCCGGGCACATTCCGGGCCCTGTACCACGTTTTTTGTGGGCTGAAACCCGGTTTTGCCTTGTATTTTTTTCGCGGTACCGGTACCGGTACCGGTACTTCCTGGTACCAGTACCGGTACCGTTGGTCACCTTGTTGACGGAACATTCACGAGTTTTTTCTATGCACAATCTGTTCTTCCCAGGGATGATCAGGACGTGAGACGGCAGGGGGGGGAGGGGATGGGGTGGTGGGCGGAGCGGGTGTGTTGTTACTGTGAGCGTGGTGCAGACCCCCATGCTGCCCACGCGGCCTCTGCCGTCTCCTCCTGAACACCGGGACCACTCCGTCAAGGTGTCGGAGTGCATCGCCCAAAGAAGTCCAAAATACCAAAAATGCGCCTTGCTGGAAAGTCTAAGCCCCCTCATCATGCACGCCTTCCCGCAATGAGTTGCAGAGTTGTACGTAGAAGATTCCCCACCAAGGAATTCATTGGGCGTCATACCATACCGTTATGACGCCCTCTATATATTGCATGCCCCGCCTCCTTATTGGTTCTTGGTCGTTCGGCAGTAGCCCAGCAGGGGGAAATATCCTGGCTTGCCCGCGGAGACTCACGTAGAGTGACATTCGGTGCTGACCGTGCTCTCCACACTATATCTCCATCAGGCAGAGGGTGTGTGAGGGAGTGTGTGGAAGGCCATCCCCGGTGTTGCCAGTGTTTTCTTCCAGCTGGGTCGGGGTTGCATCAGGGGAGGGATCACCAGGCACCGAGCTGGCGCGTGGGCGTACGTTGCACCAAACAGTTCGAATGTACCGCTTGTCGGCCTGCCGTGTGGTGGCGATCAACCTACCAATCCTACCAATATGGCAAGAATCAGCAAGCTATGCGCCCAACTGGCAGACGCAAGACTCGGTGCTGATGCGCATCCACCTCGAAGCCCCCCCCCCCCCCCCCCCAACCACAGCCGAATGTCTCGTTTTTCGAACGAGTGCTCGACAGGTTTGCGGGCATGGCACAGAAGGTTCGGGCGGCGGATCACCTGGCTTGTGGACCAACGCTGGCTGCTCTGGCTGTGTGTTGAAGCTCGGCCCCACTACGTAGAATCAAAAGTAGAACCTGCTGAGCGGGCCCCTCCGGATCAAGCCGAGCTTGGGATTGTCGACCACCCAATGAAGGCATCCAGCCGAATTTTACGATTCCTGGAAAGAAAAACACTGTGTCGTGGGTTCTGATTCTGATTTCCAATATCAGCCGGTCTGTGTGCTTCTCCTGGTCTGCCTGCTTTCTGGCCTCCCCCTGTGGTGCCCCCCGTGGCACTGTGTGCTGAGCTTTTTTCCCCCAGATTCAGGAAAAGGTCAGAACCGACTGACTCGTCTGGGCGCCTCTCTGCTCGCTCTGTGCCAATACGTGTTTGACTTTGGGGGGGCCTCCACCCGTGTCATGCTGTGTCGGCGCAGTATCCAAATTTGTTAAGGCGCTCACCTTTCCTTCACCTTCGAGCGAAGGGCTCTCTCATCAAAAACAAAGAATAAATCGACGGCGGCGATATGGCTCTGAGGGTGCCCCCCCTGGCTTTCCCAAAGCCCTCCAGAACAGAGCACCGAATTGTCTGGCCCCCTTTCACCCCCATGCCCCCCCCCTGTAGCTTCAGAAGCGAAAGAAAACGGAATTGTGTGATCTCGCAAATTGATTGCATCGTGCCGAGCGGCAAATCAGAATGCAGAGATTGATTCATTTGAAGGAGGGAGAGGGAGTTTTGCGTGGGGCGTGGCGGGGGGGAGGGGGGTGTTGAGCACGGCAAAGCGGAGTGCGAAACGGACGAAGCACAACCCCCCCTTCCTCCCCTTCACCCCTACTTCACCAAACCCAAACCCCCCTTCCCGCAACCCAGTGACTCAGTGCAGCACCGCACCTTCGCCCTGCTCCTTCTGCTGCCACCGCCACCACCCACCCCCTGCCGCACTGCAACACGCAGGCATGCTGCTGGCACTGCCACGCCGTGTGTGCGCGGGGCGCTTAATCCCACGCCGATGGTGCGGGGGCACGCCTGCCACGCCCCCAGCCTCACAACCACCACGTGAATACTTCTTCTATCTGAACGACCATGGCAACCTCTACCATATATACGACAAAGACAAGCTGCTGGGTGGTGATATCCCGGTCGGCCCTGCCCACCTGCGGGACGAGAAGTTCCTCGACTTCTTCTTCGCGATGGTGAAGCCCAACACCACCGGCATGCACGAGGAGTTCCCGTGGGTGTCGCGGTGCAGGGGGGAGCTGAACTTCATGAAGGCGAGCGATCGCCCCATCGTGTTCATCGAGCTGGAGGGCGGGGATGCCGACCAGCCGCGCCTGAGCTACGGCGGGTGCAAGCTCGCCGTCCCCTTTGACCCGTCGGGGCTTGCCGTCTGCACAGAAGGGCGTGTGTACCACCCAGCCAAGCTGGGCGGCATGGGGCTGCTGTCGTGCCATTGCGCGATGCGCCTCGGCCTGGATTCGATATGGGACGACACCCCAGGGGAGGAGCCCTACCTTGACTGGAAAGGGACACACTACCCGCTGAAGAAAATACCAGCGTTTCCGCCAAAGTTCATCTAGTCGGGGGAGGGTGGTGGTGACTTTAATTCGGCCCGGATTCCAGGGTTTTGTGTGTAAAAACAAGGCGGCTGTGCCCCCTGCCTCTGCTGTGTCTAGATAATTCCGTATTCACTGATCTACTGACGCATGAGGCCGTCGCAATGTTGTGAAAAGGGATTGCAGCAGCTGCGCCTTTTTTCTGCGGAAGAAATCTTGTGTCAGGTTCTCGCGCAGCTGTCTCTCGTGGGGTTCTGTTCGATACCGATGCACCAACCCAACCTTGCCAACGAACAAACGTGATGAGTATCGATCTGCAGGATCGTGCGGATCCTGCTCCGGTTATACCCCGTGCTCCACGCCCCCCTCTCCCCCCCACTGAGCGGCAATCGAGAGGCAATGGTCTCAGTTGGATTTTGACGCTTTTTATGCCACTCCCACCCCTCCCACCCCGCCAGTTGCCAGTGGTACATCACCCCCAACCACACACAGGCGGGACAATGACAAGCGCGGGCCTCTCCTTTGGTGGGACCGGTGTCGAGGGCGATGTGACCTTGGTAGAGCCGAACAGCCTCAACCTCGGAAGTGTCGACTGGCAGGCGCTGGAGATGAAGTTCAACGAGCTCAACGCGCTGCGGAGCGCCCCGAGATCCGGGCTCAACGCATCCAAGGCACGGCAGAAGCAGAAGGAGCAGGTATCGCAGGCCATCGAGTCGCTCCTTGAGATGGCGCAGGCGGCCTGCCGACGGATGCTCGTCGAAGGCGATGCAAAGGAGGCCATCGAAGGAGGCCTCAAGACACTGAAGCTCAAGGAGGCTTACTACAACACAGGAAGCCTGCAGCTTGTGCCTTCATACTTCCACCTGGCGAGGGTCAACCAATATATGGACAGGTACAAGGCAGCTGAGGAGTTCCTCTCGCTGGCGCAATGGGCTATCCTGAAGCACCCACACTGCGACACGTCCCTCAAGGCGGAGCTGCACCAGACATATGGGCTGCTGTATGCGAGTGATGGGCGTCTGGATATCGCCCTGAAGCAGCTTGCACAGGCGACGTATTATCTGACGGAGCTGCACGGCCCCGAGCATGTCCTGACCTCATTCGGCTACTTCGACCTGGGCAACGTGTTTGCCGCAAAGGCAAATATGGACTGTGCCATGTCCTTCTACGACAAGGTGAAGGACATATGGTACACCCATCTGACGGAGTGCTTCCAGTGCCAGCCCTTCGACATCAACCCGAAGCCTGCCTCGCTGCTCTCGCCGGAGCAGCTCGGGGAGGAGAACCTGCAGGACGCTCTCAAAATGCTCAGGGGGATCGTGGGGCTGCAGACGGAACGCTTCACCCAGGTCCACCCCTGCACCGGAAAGGCGGAGCTGGTCCTCGGGCTGTTCAACGTGTGGATTGCCGACAACACCATCGCGCAGGAGGGGCTGGGCAGAGCCCTCGAAATCCACAAGCGGGTCTACGGCCCGCAGCACCAGACTGTCGCCGCCATCAAATCCTACATGACGCAGTTTAAATACCCTGTCCCTGAGTTCACAAGCCACTACCTCGATGGGGGCGACCCCACCGAAGGCGGGGGCCCGGAGGGGGCAGCAGATGGCAACGACCACCACACCGATGCCGAGCCACCGACGGACACCGCACCCTCCACACAAGCCGCCATCGAGGGGCCTGCTGGGGGTGCAACGGGCCCCTCTGATGCAGGCGAGGGTCAGCCGCCGCAGCAGCAGCAGGTGGAAGACACAGAAGGCATCCCAGCGATCTCGGCTGCGCCTGCGGGTGGCGAGGAGGCACCGCCACCCGAAGGGGATGGGAAGGCACCTGCAGAAGGCGATGGCGGCGCGCCCCAGCCTGACGAGGTGGGGGGTGCGGCAGAGGGTTCCAGCAGCGAGCAGCCCCGCACGGAAGACGCGGGGCCTCCGGAGGCAGTCGCAGCAGAGGGGGAAGACGGGGCTCCAGAGGAGCAAGCAGGCGCCGAGCCCGCAGACCCGGCTGGGGCGGACTCGCCGTCCGCCGCAGGAGAAGGTGGTGAGGGTGCTGCCGAGGTGGTCGCAGAGGCGGCAGAGGGCGGCGCAGCCGTGCCACCGGAGGAGGAGAAGGGGGTGGATGTTGAAGGGGGAGGTGGTGATGGTGGTGGTGGTGGTGGCGAGGTTGAAGGTGGTGAAGGAGGTGGGGGCGATGCCCCGGCAGATGCAGGGGCAGGTGAAGAACCTGCGGAGGCTGCGGAGGGGCAGCCGTCGGCGGAGGGGTAGGGGGGGGGGGTGGAAATGGGGTTGGGCGGGGCGTTGTGAGGGTGGGGGGTAGGGGGGTAGTTTTTTTTGATGTATTTCCTTTGTTGTTTTGTGCCGAGCCAGCAAAGGAGGAAAACGTTTGTGCTGGGCCAAACGCGTGAGAGAGAGAGAGAGAGAGAGAGGGGGGGGGGGGAGGGAGTTATCTTTGCATTTTTAGGCGTGTCTAGCCGCTGAGGCGGTGCCCCAGTTCCTCTGGTTGATACCCGGTGTTACCTAAATGGGGGCGGAGAAAGGGGGCTTTCCAGCCCTCTCTGATCCTCCTACTCATGCTGAGAGGCGCAAAATGCAGACACACGCAGGCAACTACACTCGATTGTACGGGATTATTCCTGTATCAACCTTCGGTCATCAGAGCTATCTTCTGCAGATCTATATTAAAAAAAAGGTGCGGATTTCGACACCACCACCACCTCCTCCTCCTCCTCCCACCCCTTTTCTGCATGGTGCACCCCTTATATATGGCACCGTTTCGCACAGAACGGTGCCAGCGTCGAACAGAGGGGTGTGACACGCCACATTCGCACCCACCCCTTCGCAGATTTTCTCCGGGGAGGGTGGCGGTGGCGGCAGGTGTTCTCGATCTCAACCGCCCCGCTCTGGATGGCCTGTGCCTTGCCCCGATGTCTCAGAAATGTCATATGTGACACCCCGTAGGATGTCAACATCCGGGACGTCCCGCCGGGGGGGCTACCGCCACAAGGCCCTCCTGGAAACACTCGCGGGTTCACAAGATCGGCCTGCTGGGTGGAGGTCGGGCATGTGGGCCGCGCTGCACGTCCTGACCCTGCCATACCATGCGTGCTTGCTGTTCTGCGGCATCACAACCGTCGTCATCGGGAATGAATCCTTCTGGAAGGTGGAGGGGCTGGGCAGGACACCGCTGATCCCATTCTGCGCCAGCGGCGCACGCTTCTGCCCCAGCCGGCGGGACGCCGTAGCCTACGGGGTTTTCCTTCTGACACTCCTCCCCGCCGTGTCGGCATTCATCGTCGGCAACGCCTCCGACCGGCGTTACGTCACCCTCGCCTACTGCACCCTCATCTCCGCCGCTGTGGCTTGCGTTGTGGTTGCGAGGCGGGACGACGTGCTGCAGGTCAAAGCGATGCACACCACAGCACCCAAGCACTCCCTCGTTGCGCTGCCAACGTTGGCGGCTTGCGTCGACACTCTGCTCATCTCCGCCGTGATGTTCGGCGGGGCTGATGACAGGCAAGGCCCTAACGTGATGGTGCTGGGTGGGCCGTTCCCCACCGAGGGGCTGACTGCCGGCGTCCTCCTGGTGTGCGTATCCCTCAGTGCGGTGTGGGTGGCGGTGGCGGTGGCATCCCTCCAAGCCAGCCGCCGCTCCAACTGCGTGGCACCCTCGGTGCTGTCGCTGTGCGACCCCGAGCTAGCCCCGCCCTGCCTCTCCCCGGGGGACACGTCGCACGCCGACGGGCGTCCGCCGCTGCGGGATCTCAAGTCGCTCAGCCAGGTGATCCCGCCTGGATCCATGCTGCACGTCTCGACAATAGGCACGTCAGACCCGACAGTCGGGGGTGACATCATCCCCCACATGGGAGTGCCGCTCCGCTCCTCTCTCTGCGACAACACCGCTGCCGGCGTGCTGAGCCACGCGGTGAGCCATTTCAAGGAGACACAGGCTGCCCAGGTCCTCTGGCGCGTGACCTGGCTCCTGTCCGGCTACCAGGTGATGTTCCTCTTCTCCACAGCGGTGCTGGTGCACGGGTGTGTGGCCCTCCCCCTAGACACCGCGCCGCAGAAGGCCCTGGGTGCATGCAACATCGCCTTCCTGGGCTACCACATTGTGTTCTCCTCCATGACGCACGTGGTGCTCCACAACGACAACCACATCTGCCTCGAGGTCCCCTTCTCGCTGCCGAGCTGCCCCACCCAGACTGTGTTCTATCGGATCGCCATCCTCGCCATTGTCTGCCTCTCGGAGGTTTCCGTCGACTTCGGCACCGGCGCCATCGGTTCAGCCGCAGCATTTTGCGTACTCGCCTCAATGATTGTCGGGACATTCTGCTGCAACAGCGACCTCCCCCTGATGTTCCGTGGGCCCTGGCGCCACGGCATGACGAACTGCGTCTTCATCACCTCACTGGTGTGCATGCTGTGGAGCGCCCTCGTCTCCCTGCTGCAGGGCGTGCATGCCTTCCACGGCAGGTGGGCAGTGTGGGTGCTGCTGCTGGCAGGGTGGTGCCTCACCGCCGCAGGCATCCTGTGCACGGCACGCGCCCTCGGCGCCAGCCGCTGCATCGATGGGCGGTGCCCCTCTGTGTCGGGCAGCAGGAACCCGCTGCAGGCCAACCAGTGCCCGCCGCGGAACACCACGCCGCAAAGCAATGTCACATCGCCGGCCTTCTCCGCGTCGCTGAACTGCGACCTCAAGCCGCCCTCGATGTACCGTGCCTCCATCACCTCCCCTCGGGTCCATGTGCCGGACATCATGGCGATATCGCATGCGTCGCTCCCGCCCAGCTGTGCCAGCAGCAGCAGGAGGGTGAGGGTGATGGACACGCGCGGCACAGCGCCAGCCACGGCGGGCATGATGGCGAGCTTTACGTCGACGGCGAGTGCATCTGCAAGGTCCGACAGGAGGCCCGAGGCGGTGGAGGTTGAGAAGGAGCCCCCGCCGCCCTGCAAGCAGAGCATCAGCTCGTCAGACAAGATGGACAACAAGAGTAGCCGGAGCACCAAGAGCACGCCGCGGAAGGGAAGCCGCGATACCGGGTCTGGCCTGGACAGTGGGAGGCAGTGGAGTTACGTTTCGACTGGGGGGCATATGGCGTCCCCAGGGACTTCAGATACGCTTGAGCTGAGGTATGTGTGTGTGTGTGTTGGGGGGGCGGGGGTTGTTGTTTCCGACTAGCTAGGAGTGTGGCAGGTTGTGGGGAAGGTTCAAACGAACCCCACCCTTGCATGGTGCACACCACCCCACACAGCCCGGGGGGCAAGCTGCTGCGGAAGGGCGATTGCGAGTACTCTGAACACCTGTCCTGTAAGACTGCCGTGAAAGGGCAAGATGTATGCAACTCAAAGTATTGGCACATTGTTCCAACCACATCCATGGCATTTTTCAATTTGGTGGTGGGAAGCGACCAACGTAAACCAGTATCTGTGAAGAAAGCCGGAGACACTGTTACATTTTCGGCTGGAGGTGGAGGTGCCGTGTGATGCACATCGTGAGATGGGTTGGGCTGGTTCTTCGCAACCCCGGTCGCTCACACCGCCCGCCCGCCCCCAGGGTCGGCGACAGAGCATCGCACATTACGAATGAACACTGCGGCCCTACCATTGTCCACCCACACCCTGAGCTTTGCCTTCTGAACATTCACCCTCCACCGTGCCAACCTTTAGGATAATCTGGACGCAGCTGATGCGCAAGAGGATCCAACTGCCTACTGCGTCGGGGGGTACCACCCTGTGACCATTGGGGATACCTACGTGAAACGGTATACGATGATGCAGAAGGTATGGCAGTGGCAGTTGAAGTCTTGACGATAATTCAACTCGTCGGCACCGACTCCAGCGTTGAATACTTCAGTGTCTGGCAGATGACTGCGGTTCCTCAGCCTGACACGGGGATTGGGTGTGTGCCGAATGATTTGTGATCACTGTCTCACCTTTTACAGCTCGGCTGGGGGCAATTTGGTACAGTGTGGCTCGCACGCGATACCAAGGAGGACGACATGGTCGCCATGAAGATCTCCAAAAGCGCCACCGACTTCACTCGCGCTGCCAACTTCGAGCTGGGCGTGTTTGAACAGATCAACACCCTGCTGAGCCAGCTCCGGACAGACAGCGAGAAATACAAAGACCCCCAGCGTTTCCTGGAGTATGGAAAACACGTCGTTCACCTCCATGATACCTTCTCCCTGGACAGGGCCCACGGGCGCCACCACGTCATGGTGTTCGACCTCTGTGGGCCGAACCTCCTCAAATTCATCAGCAACCACGACTACAAGGGGATCCCGATGGATGTGGTGCGCGCAGTCACGCGCGGGATGCTGCGTGGGCTGTGCTTCCTCCACGACCTGGTCGGCGTAGTCCATTCAGACATCAAGCCTGAGAACGTGATGTTGATGGCGCTGGACCCTGCCGTCCTCTCTGCCGTGACAGGGGGCAAGGCCTCCAAGGCCGAGAAGCTGCGCCACGACAACGTCCTGCACGGGATATCCCACGCAACGGACCCAGACTCCCTCTTTGAGGACTACAGCGTCTGCATTGGGGATCTGGGTGCTGCGCGCTGGATCGGGCAGACCTACCCCGTGTCGGTGGCGCAGACACGGGAGTACCGCTCCCCGGAGGTACTGCTGGGGCAGGAAGGCCTGACGCCCGCCGCAGACATGTGGAGCATCGGGTGTGTCGTGTGTGAGCTGCTGACTGGCGACTTTCTGTTCGACCCGAAGATCCAGGATCTGGTGCACCGCGATGTATACCACATGGCGCTGTTTCAGCAGATGCTGGGGCCGGTCCCCTTGGAGATGCAGAACGGCCGCTGGGCAGAGCGCTTCTTCACCGCGTCGGGGGGGTTCCGGCACGACCTGCTCCCGGCGTGCTCCCTGCGTGACGTCCTGATGCACACCTGCCGCATATCTGCTGGGGAGGCTGACTTGCTCTATGATTTCCTCAAACGTATATTTTCCTTCTGCCCGGAAGACAGGATGACGGCTGCCCAAGCGCTAGAGCACCCGTGGATGAAGATAGGAGGGGGCGCTGAGTAGGCACACCGAGTTTGCAAGGTGAGGGAGACCGGGCCTGTGGCAAGCGGCCGAGTACGAAGAAGCCAATGAGGTTCAACATCACTGCCCATGTCTTAATGGGCTCTTCGCGAGGGAAACTGGTCCTGCCTTGGATGCAGGACACGGTATCCCACTCCTCGTTTCATTGGATGGGCTTCCACAAAAAGCAGAGTATCTGCACGTACAGTTTTGTCTGTCGGTTTGTATCTGTTCTGTCGTTATGTGTTGACCTCAGTTGCATGGAAATTCTTTTGATTCCGGATGTTGGGG
Source organism: Rhynchopus euleeides (assembly GCA_963210315.1). Classification (NCBI taxonomy): domain Eukaryota; phylum Euglenozoa; class Diplonemea; order Diplonemida; family Diplonemidae; genus Rhynchopus; species Rhynchopus euleeides. Next base: position 700,751 of record OY723249.1, on the reverse strand, counting down.
TCGACTCTGTATGCGCAGACATGCGAGACGGTTCCCGCGACCCATTTACCCTTGTTTCTCGAATGCAGAGCCTGTACGATTATAGGCCATGTGGAGGTCTGTCCTCAGGACAATGCAGCCCAGATCTTTCGTCTTGTTCTGCCCAGAGGGCGTGGCCGTATTTCCACATGGCGACTAGCACATGCATGATCGTCTGCATGCACAGGTGTAAGGAATCTCGAAGATATGAACCAAAACAACAGACTGGCGAAGGAAATCATACGACAGAGCTTTCAGATTCCTGCCAAGTCATTCGTCTTCACGTGTTCGGTTAGGATATCGAGATCGAAGTTGTTTGTGTTCGTATTACGTGACACCGAGTGCGTGCTGATGGGGTGCCACACTGATACAGTCTGATGCAAGGCACACATTCCGTTGTTGGTGGTTTCATGATTCACAGACTCGCAGCATTTACGTTCAGGGGACCTTCGCTCGGAAGTGTAGATAGTGGGGCGCCCTCACAATACGGGGTACGCTGACACGGTTCTGGCACAGATTCCTTCGCCTCTGGTTTCCTATTTCTGCTGAGATGGCCTGTTGTGGCAGCCAAAGCCAAGCGCACGGTGCCTTCCGGCACCATGCCAGGGTGATACATGGCTGTTCTGACTTGGCCTGATCAGTTTTCGTGCTTTTGCCAAACACGCCTACGACCCGTCTGTGATGATTCTTCTAATCAAGGTCTGACAGATGCGTTTCACCCAATAGTGCAGAAGAGTGGGTGCCCTCCAGGCCTAGTGTCGCCCTGACAGATAGTCAAGACCCCCGACACGGCTAGGCTGCCCTCAGGGGGGCATCCAAAATATCGCAAACAGAATAATTCTGCCAGAAAAAAACTGAGTTCTGCACCTTCCGCCCCCCACCACCCCCACCCTCCGCGTTTTTGCCTCATCTCATCCCTCTTCTGTCTGTTGAGACGGGTCACTTGTTGCACTCAAACCACTCTTCCTGCATGCGTCTCTGGCTGTCCGACCTCACTGCACACCCTGCACGCCACACAGCCCACCAGGAACACCGTCACTCCCCGAGTGCAGATCTCACTATGACATCACGGGCAGCCTTGGTTGTCCTTTGTGCGGGGCTTGTAATGTCCGGCGCGCCACCCGCCACACCCGCCCCTGCGACACCCGCTCCGGACACACCGGCGCCTTCGACTCCCGCACCTGCGACAACTGCACCGGCGACACCCGCGCCGGACACAGCTCTTCCGGCAGGGAAGAGCTTCGCTCCGGACACACCGGCGCCTCCGACTCCCGCACCTGCGACAACTGCACCGGCGACTCCTGCGCCGGCTACGCCTGCGCCGAACACACCTCTTCCGCCAGGGCAGAGCTTCGCTCCGGATACATCGGCGCCTCCGACTCCCGCACCGGCTACGCCTGCGCCGGACACACCTCTTCCGCCAGGGCAGAGCTTCGCTCCGGACACACCGGCTCCGGCGACGCCTGCGCCTGCGACTCCCGCACCTGCGACACCGGCACCCCCAACGATCGCCCCGACATCCGCACCGACAACTCCTGCCCCAGCGACGTCTGCGCCGGACACGCCTCTTCCGCCAGGGATGACCTCCGCACCTGCCACTCCCTCATCCACATGCGGTGTACTGCAGTGCGATGCGGTCAGGGCTGAGCTGCAGCGTCGCGGTGAGGTGCTGGCATCCGCCCTCACAGCGAACCCCTACATCGTGGCCTTGCACAAGCCGTCCCTGACTATTGCCAACGGCATCGCCACTGTTGTTGTTGGTGCTGATGCCGGCAACATCACTGACACGAACGGCTATCCCGGGCTGCCTGTCATCCACCCCATGAGTGGGACCACGCCGGACCGCGACCCTTTCGCCAGCCACTTCGTCGATGGGATCTTTGTCCTGGATGCGGACAAGAAGACGGTCGCCGTGACAGGGAACCTCTACCCAACGGTGGACGACGCCCCTGCATTCTCTTTCGTCATCCCGAAGGGCGTGACGCAGTTGACACCCTACTCGTCGTGCAACGTGCACGGTGTGTTCCAGGGCACTCCGGTGGACGTGGCGCCAGCTGACATCAACAACGTCATGGCGGCAGCAGTGCCAGAGTGTGTTCCTGCAGGGTGCACGCGCTCGGCTCTCGAGGTGGGCGACTCTCTGCTGTCGGTGTGGAGGATGCAGGGGCTGAAGGCGTACGACAGCGCGAAGAACCCGTTGTATTCTGTGTCGAACGATCCCGACTTCCAGGGCAAGCACCGCCCCGTGTTCACAAACTACTCTGCATCCAGCTCCCTGGTGTCGGTGGTCATCGGGGAGGAGACACCCAACAACGCGACCCACTTGGGCAAGGTGAGCGGCAACCCCGCAGAGGTGCACTACATCGACTCCATCATCGTGGTCGACCAGGACGACAAGGTCGTGGCCTTCGGCATCTTCCCACCCGCAGCAGAGAGCCCCACCCTGACGTTCTCGGTGCCCAACGGCGTCAGCAGCATGTCTGCCTACGCACACTGCAGCAAGCACGGGCTGTTCGCCACCACGTCGGATTTGACAGAGTTTATGACAGTTGCCCCGACTGCTGCAGAGATGCCCCCTGCACAGTGCTACACAGCGTGTCAGCAGTCCACACCGATTGCCGGTGCGGTTGACACCACGAAGGTGGACCCTGCCCTCCCGGTGTACGGCAGGATGGCAGTAGGCACCGTCGCATGCCTCGACCTGGGCATCTCCCGCCCTGTGTCGTCTGTTGAGTTCGCAAAGGCGTCGGGCGTTATTGCAACCACCGAGAAGTTTGTCATCGAGTTCAGCACAGCCTACGGTGCCTGTGATGAGGTGACGGCGTACACTAAATGCTTCGAGAATGGGCCCCTGGCAACCCCCTTCCCTGCCGACACCAACATCGTGTCGGCGAAGATCACCGCAGTGGCACTGGAGTGCCAGCAGGCGAGGTGCATCAGGATCACGACGACAAAGCCTGCCGCGGATGTGTTTGATTCTGCCGCGGCACGCGGGGTGCAGAAGTTTGTGCCGGACGATGGGAACCAGTGCCTGATGTCTGCCCTTGCGGCGGATGCGATGCGGCTGCAGGTCGTGGAGTGGGGGAACCTGGTGCACCTTGCGTCAGAGCAGAAGACGGACAAGGAGATCCTCAGCTTCATCAAGCACACGCCGGTGATTGTCGTCTCCGGGCCGGAGGCGACCATCGCAGTGGGGAACGACTCCTTCCCCTGGAGCACCGCTCTCACATACCGCCACCCGATGGACGCCGACCACTACATCGACACGGTGTACGCTGTGGACGAGATGGACCGTGTTGTCGCAACCGGGTTCCTCACCCCGAGCCTTGATGCGCCTGCGACGTACTCCTTCACCATCCCGAAGGGGGTCAAGAAGCTGACGCCGTTTGCCCACTGCAACACGCACGGGCTCTACAGGGGTGACACCGTGGTGGTCGAGTCTGCAACGAGCCTCCTGCCGATGGCGGACGTGCTGTCCAGCGGCTGTGTCTACACGCGGTGCGCAGGTGTTTCGCAGGGGCGGTCGCCTGTCAGTGAGAACATGACTATCACCTGCGATGCGCTGCGTGCCGACAGCAAGAGGAAGGACGAGTCGCACAAGGTTGACATAGCTGCATGGAAGGATGTGGGCAGCAGCGAGTTCACCGCGATGCACCTTCCCCGGATTGACCCCCACGCCGATGCGGGGATGTACGTCGTGACTCTCCCGAAGCACCCCTATGTCCAGGGGGCCAAGGACAGCAGGGACCCGTTCGCAGCACACTTCATCGACTTCATCTGGGTGGAGGACGCTGCAACGGGGGTTGTGGTTGCATCTGCAGTCACCTCCCCGATGCAGTCCGCAGAGCTGGTGTTCCAAGCCCCAAAGGGCACGGTCTCTGTCAAGGCCTTCGCGCACTGCAACCTGCACGGGGTCTTCTCCACCGACAGCTACACCGTGGTCCCCTCCGAGATGGTGCACGACCACGAGGGCATGCTGGAGCAGTGCCTCGATGTGGCAACCTTCCCCCCCCGGAACCCGACAGGGGTGAAGCACGTCTCCGACACCCCGTGCAAGGCTCTGGTGACGGAGGTGATGCGCCTCAACGATGCCCCGACCCCGCCCAACCCTGTGGATGACTTCACCAAGAAGCACACCCCATACGTCACGGTGTCCAACACCACCGTCACTGTGACGATCGGCGTGCCAGGGATCTACCACCCTATGGTCGCCTCAAACACAACGGTCCACTTCATCGACACGGTGTGGCTCGTGATGGCGGATGAAAACGGGAAGGAGTGGAACGTGGCACTCTGGTCGCCATCGCCTAGCATGGCAGTCCCTGTCATCTTCGAGACGCAGCTCCCAAGCTGGGCCGCGAAGATCACGGCATACGCCCACTGCAACATCCACGGGCTGTTCTCCTCCAGCATTACCACATGGGATTCGACGGCGACACCCGCCACACGCAACCAGAACGACCCTAACAACGCCTGTGCCGTTGAGTCCTGCCTTGCCGCAGCCTCGCAGGACGACTGCAACGCCCTGTGGGCCGACGCCATCCTCCGTGGCAGCGAGGTGGGGAAGTACGGCATATCCGCCCCCGCCCCTGCCGCTGCCGTGCCTTCCCTCACCCTCCGGAGTGGCGCCACCTCCACGCTGGGTTATGCCGTGCTCACCATCAAGCCGGATTCCGGCGAGGCTCGCCCCTACATCAACACCCCGGGGGCATATGTGAAGCAGATGTTTGTCGTCGCGGACGACACCAACGTGGTTGCGGCGGGGGTGTTCAGCCCCACGGAACCCTACAGCACCATGGAGTTCAGCGTGCCGACCGGCGTGTCGCAGCTCAAGCTTGTGGTGCTCATCAGCTCCCAGGGGCTGGTGGAGGGGCAGCCGGTGTCGACGGATGGCATGGTGCTGGCGGGGGACGCTTCGACCTGCAAGGTGGCAAAGTGCCTGCTGACGCGCAAGACTTCCCCGCTGGACTTCGGGCTGCAGAGCATGCCCGCGATGGTGATTGACTCAGGGAGGCCGGTTACCCCGCAGCCCGGTGGGTCAACCACTGTGTCTCCCGGCACTGTGTCCGCAGCGCCTGAAACGCCTGGCCCCCGGGGCGCTGCGGAGGATGACGACGGCACGCCCACCACGACGATCATCCTTGCGGTGGTGGGTGGTATTGTATTCCTCCTGCTCGTGGGAGGTGGGTTCTTCATGTACTCACGCAGCCAGAGCAAGCCGCCCCAGATGTCCTTCCTGGAGCAGTGCGAGCTCCTTGAAGGCGAGAAGGAGGACCCGGGTGAGGTTGCAGTTTAATCATCAGTCGGTAAAATCGGGGGGGGGGGGGGGGGTGGTGGGGTGGTAGGGTTGGGGAGGTGCAAAAAGTAGAATCTGCTGCGCGAGCCCTCCCCCACTCCAGAGGGGGTTCTCCCCGTATCTCTCTTGCCACGGCGCAGTGCAGTCGGCAGTCGGCATGCCTTACCAACGAGTCGGGGCGCCGGCTACTGCGTCGTGTGTGATTCACACTCACTGATTCCCAAAGCTTCCCAAGCTGCCCTGCTTTGTTTTGGCCACGCTTGGGGCCACTCACTTTTTCTTGCACTCTAGAGGGTGGGATGGGGGGGGGGGGAGGGGGAGGGGGAGGGAGATGATGTGCCTGTGTGTGCAGCCTTTTTTTACTTTCTTTTTTGCAGGCATCATCATGGGGAGTGGGGGGGGGGCGACTCTGTTCCTTGATTTTTCTTACCAATCACGACTACCCGCCCCTTGCCCCCACCTGTTGCGAAGAGAAATCGGAAGGTACGTCACGGCAGTCGCATACACACGAGGTGCAGGAGTCACGTTCGGTGGATCGCTTGACACATCACTTTCTGGCAACTTTGAGCACGCACACTACCTTGTCGTCCTTTTCGTTGATCGTTGACACCAAGGGGAGACAGGCAGAGGGGATGCCTGCGCAAGAACACCGCACAGCGGCCCCATCAGGGGCACCACCTCACTCGGGCTGTTCTTCTCCACTTTTCGTATGGTTTGCAGTGTGAATATCTTTCCCGCCACACCCACCACCCCCGTTCTCCCTCCCTGAAGAAGCTCTCACCGAGCCACATTCACAGGGTGTGTGTCTTGTCCCCCTGGTACGCTCTGAATGTGAACGAGGGAACCAGAGGGAGCACCTCTTTAGGTGATGTCAAGGTTAAAAAACATGACTGTTGGCACAGCACACCACACGTATGGATACGCATACACAGACAGGCGTGCACAAACAAGGGTTTTTACAGCGATCCGTCAATACTATGGTGTGGCCGTACAGAGGTAGTGACATCAAGGGTCGGGTTCCAAAGCATGCTCCCCTGAACAAGGAGCCCCTCCCCTCTGCATGTGAACTGGCCAACAACCCACTGATTTTTCACTCATGAGGGCCAAGTGTTCGGGGGTGTTGGGAGACCTGTCTTACCTTCACTTTCGACAATCTATTTTTTTTGGGGGGTTGAATTCTAGATGCCCTTCTCGTTGCCAACCAAGCGGGGCCAGAAAGGGATTGACCTGAACCCTCTTTTGGCTCCGCGCGCTGTGTTGCCTCTACAGACCCCCAACCCACTCCTTCACACAGATACAGGCATTTTTTTTTGCATTTTTTGTCTCGGTCCCCCCGCCCATGTTTTTAGTTGTGTTCGGTAGATACTATGGATCCCTCTTCCCTCCCTCCCAGCACCCCTCCCCCCCCTCCCCAGTCCAGGCTTTGTTCGGCGAAGGACAAGATTAACCCGCGCGCATCGTGGCAAAGGACGTCGCACCAAGAGCTTGTCATGATGGGCACGGCATGCGCAGTACAGTGGCCAGCCCATGACAGGCGTTGCAAATAATCCTTGGCACGTTCCGCAGGCACTCTGGGCTTCGTGTGATCAACGCCATCTGGCTTTCCTTTACTCTCTCTCCCTCTCTGTTTGGTTTGTCCATCCATGAACATAACATATCCTGCACGAACTCCGGGAGTTGTGTGTTTCCCGCTCAACTCTCTCGCACTTTACGAAGCGGTGAACGGCAGAACAGAAGCGGCGCCCCCGAACCCCGGCTGGTTTCATTAGGCAGCACGCTTCTTTGTTCTGTCCTCCTGCTCGCCTGATTCACTGTTGCCGGCTTTTGGGGCTTTGTTTCGTTCTGTTTTCTTTTGGCGCAAAAAAACAAATCATACCGCGGTGATCTTCCACGGATCGCTGTTCAAAAGAGCCCAGCTGGCAGCTCGCTCCCTAACACCGCCCACACCAGCCTGAGAGAACTCTGTGAGACTGAAGCAAATATGGCACCTGCAGCCTGCTATGCACCCAACACACCGACTCCACACCAATGCCCTCTGAACACCACGCAAGTGGAAACCACTCGGGGCGGCATCCCTTTGGGCATGCGCTGCAGGTTGTGACAGTGCCCAGCAGATCTGTTAGGGTTTGGCACTGCTTCCATCAGGGTAGACGAGCTTGATTTGCTTCACGGGCTTTGCGTCAGCCATACATCGCAGTGCAGCTGTCAAAAAAATCTTACAGCACTGGCGGGTCGCATCTGCACCGGGCCTGCCAAAGACAACACAATGCGTAGGGCGATCGGAAGGTGCCTGTGCAACAGGGGAGGGTGGAGGGAGGGGGTGCTGCAGGTGGGCATCCAGCATTCTCCCAGAAACTCCGCAAAAAAAAAATGGCATAAAAATGCTGGCCGCGCCCCCTCGCCGACGTGCTGAGCCAGCGCGCCCACCCCCACCTCGCCCCTCCCCCCAGCCATTTGTTTGGCAGGGTGTTCCAGTGAGATTGTGCTTTGTTGCCGTGCTGCTCCAGCATGGCTGTGTGGTTATTTTTTCCTGTTGCCTCGCCGTGCCCTGGCTCCCCCCAAAAAAAAACATCGAACACAAAAGAGCGAAAGTCAGGCGGTGGCAGTTTGCCCCAGTTTGCCGAGGGTGGTGCTGTCTCGGCCCCTGCCTTTTTCAAGAGGTTGGCTGGGTTCTTTACTGTTCGCTTCGCTCGCGATCAGGCGGCGCCGCAGGTCTGTTGGGGAGCGACCTATGGGGGTGGGGGGGGAAAGTGAAGCTGGTGCATATTGTGGGTGATACACCATCAGCAAAAGGAAAAATACTCAAAACAAGGTTGGCCATGTGCCAGTACCTCTGCTTGCTGCGAACCCCACGCAGAGCAAAAAGGTGCGTTTGAAAGAAGGGAGGGGGATTCCTGGACCTTTCCCCGGGATAATCGAAACGGGGGGAGGGGAGGGGGGGACCCAACCCCAACCCCCAGGCTGAGATCTGGTTGCTGCTGAACGAGTCTCTGTCCGGGAGATCGCATACCTCCTCATCTATTCCGCAGGGCACACAAAACCCAATGCCCCACAACGGAACCAGGAACGCCTCCTTGGTTGGATCACGAATGGGTTCCCCTTCCTATTTTATGGTGTGCACCCCACTGACATTCTTTCACTGCCGCGTCTTGTGTGTGTGGTGTGCCGCGGCATCCAAACACACGAACCCACTCTGAAACGACAACCGCTTGCAAGTATCGGCATCCGTGTTCATATCTTCTCGAGGTTCGTCCCCACTCTTCACCGTGAGAGAGATGCCGTGTCAGCCGGCAGTGCTATGATACACTTATTGTGGACACTGCGGGCTTTCTTCACACCTTGCCATCACTCTTTGGAGTGGGTCAGATCGCAACCGAACCTCATGCGAGAACCCATGCCTGCGAGCGGCTGCCGCTTTGCTCTTTCGCCTTCGAACTTTTCTCAACCCCTTCCGCCTCCTGTGATGTCTTGGTGCTGCGTTGCCACTGGGAAGCACAGTGGGAAGGTGGGTGGAAAGACCACCCTCACGCCGAGGCAAACAGCCCCAGCGCGCTCTGGATTTTTTTTGGTTCCCGTCACGTTAAGGCAGGGAGGGGTGCCAGCTGTTCTCTGTGGGGGGGGGGGGGTTCGGCTCGTGGAGGGTGAAGAAAGGAACAACGAAGAGGGAACACCTCCCCCCCCCCCCTAGGCATGGGCCCCCAAACATATTTTTCATAAACATATATTTTTGCCAAAAATATGTTTCATTTTCGCATAAAAAAAGTATTTTTAGGAGGATCCTTGAAATCGGTAGTGGACAGTAGCGGACAGTAGCGGACAGGGCGGACATTTCCTTGTGGAAAAAGTGCCCGAAAAAAAAATTCGAAAAGGTCCCCCTTACAGAATTAGCCTTTTTTCAAAAAATCGGAAAATTTCGGACCGCAATTTGTACCCAAGAAAGTGCCGAATTTTCGGACTTGGTCCGATTTGAACGATTTCCGTGCCTCTTGCAACCCCCATGAGGGGGGGCTGCTGTTTCGGGTTCTTCCGGTGGTACATGCTGGGGTGTCAGGACAGGGAATCCTGCTCGCTGTACCCGGTGATCCCTGACGCAGCCAGGAAGTGGAGAGCCTTGGAACCCTGGTTGAGGCCTGTAACACCCGGTCTTCCTGCCACTTGTGGCATTGTGGAGTGGAGGTGGTTATGGAGAAGGTTCTCTCTCCGTCCGGTCGAGCACAACCGTCCTCTCCAGCCAGGGGTCATCTACTTTCCAAACAAGGGCCAGGAACATGCTCAAACAAACCAATTGATCAGAAAATCTGGCTTGCCGTGGAATCATTGAGCATTGGGGAGTGGTTTGCCCCCTTGCTGCGTATGACATGTCCATTTTTGACGATTTTTGGGCAGAATTTGGTGCGTGGGACCTTTCGATTTTCATGATTTTTTCGGAATTTCGTGGGGACCGGTACCCCATTTGAGGGCCAAAAATCTCATTTCCGAGGCCTGGGAATGGTCGCAGTGGCCTCAGATGTCCAAAAACGTTCAATTGACCTCTCCTCGAAAAAAAATTCGAAAGGTCCCCCCTACTGGCACCCCGGATTAGGACATGTCTCTGGGGGTGTCCGGGGGGCATTTTTGGCCCATTTTTGGCTGGGGAAAATGGGCCATTTTTCACGATTTTTTCGGTTTTTTGTCCGGACCGGCACCGCATTTGAGGGGCCAAAATCTGATTTCCGAGGCCCGGGAATGGTCGCAGTGGCTTCATTTGGCCAAAAACGTTCAATTTACCCTTCCCCAAAAAAAAAATTCGAAAGGGTCCCCCTACAAATCGCCGGTCTTAGGAATTTTTTTTGGGCACCCAGATTTCAAAAATTTTCAAACTATTTTCTGGACCAAAAATCAAATTATTGAGGTCCTGGCCGGACATGTCCGGGGGGGGGGGGGGGGGGGGGTCAAAATTGGATTTCCCGAATTTCCGGGTCCGGACATGCCCGCCCGGACATCCGGACACCAGAAAATGTCCGCCCGGACATGTCCGCCCTGTCCGGGGCGGACATTTCTGGATGTCCGGATGTCCGGGCGGACATGTCCGGGCGGGAAATTCGGGAAATGTCCGGGGGGGGGGGGGGGGGTCAAAATTGGACCCGGACATCCGGACACCCGGATTTCCGGGTCCGGGCATGTCCGCCCTGTCCGCCCTGAAATCGCCTAAGGGGCCGGGGGAAATCCAGGAAATTCGGGAAATCCAGGAATATGAAGAATCCTCCTTATATTTTTCGAAAATATTTCCAAAATATTTTTATACCGTATACGTAAATATTATGGAACGTAAATATTATGGAACGGGCCCATTTTTGGCCGGTCCGTTCCATAATATTTACGTTCCAAAATATTTACAGGGCCAGTTGGGGACTCGGTGGTGAGGACGGCTTGCGTCAGGAATCGCGCGAAAAGTGCACGAGTAGGTCCCGTCAGGGACTCTGCATGCCGTCCGATCACCTGGTCCAAGTCCCCGAGTCGCAGAAAGCCCTGTAAATATTATGGAACGAAAAAAATCTGGAACGCCAACCCACCAGCGTTCCAAAATATTTACGTTCCATAATATTTACGTTCCATAATACCGTATACGTAAATATTTTGGAACGTAAATATTATGGAACGTAAATATTATGGAACGTAAATATTTTGGAACGCTGGTGGGTTGGCGTTCCAGATTTTTTTCGTTCCATATATTTACAGGGCTTTCTGCGACTCGGGGACTTGGACCAGGTGATCGGACGGCATACAGAGTCCCTGACGGGACCTACTCGTGCACTTTTCGCGCGATTCCTGACGCAAGCCGTCCTCACCACCGAGTCCCCAACTGGCCCTGTAAATATTATGGAACGTAAATATTATGGAACGGACCGGCCAAAAATGGGCCCGTTCCATAATATTTACGTTCCATAATATTTACGTATACGGTATTTACGTTCCAAAATATTTACGTATACGGTATTTTGGAAATGTTTTGAAAATATTTTTATATTTCGGAAATATTTTGAAAATATTCCAAACATCATACATCGGGCGTTATTGCGTTACCAGTAACGGTAATACCGTTATTTTTTCGGTAAAATAACTTACCGTTAATAACGTTCCAGAACGGCCGAATAACGTTATCCGAAAATCAGTAACGGTGTTTTTCGCGTTATAACGTTATCGATAACGGTAATAACGGTAATAACGTTATCGATAACGTTATCCCAAAAATAACGTTATTTGCATACACGTTAAGTGTTCTAAGAAACTAGACATAACCAGAAGACCAACATCATGTTCGTGCTAGCACTTTTCCCTTTTGTCATCACACCCGTGCGCCAAAACAGGTTAGGCCTTATATTTGGCTGCGTTCAACGAAAAATATTTTCGTGGTTCAACACTCCCACCTACTCCCTTCTCTTTACTCCACCCTTCAACCCCCCCGACATATCCGATGCCTGGCGTGCAGAACTCGGAGCTGGTGCTGTCCGGAGTGGGGCGCGGCGCGGGCAACCCGGATGCCTTGTCCGCCCCCCTCCCGGCGGGCGACTTCGGGATGGCGATGGGGCAGGCGCTGGCGGCAGTGACCACCGCCAACGCCCGCGAGGTGGCCACTCGCGAGGTCGCGGGGGCCGACATCCGGGCCACGCAGGTGGAGGCGCACGCGAGGGTGCACGCGGCGGGGGTGGAGGCGGGGGCGGCTACGAGGGCCGCCAACGCGGAGGCGGCGGCGGGGATGCACATCGCATCCGCGAATGCAGCGGCGCATGCGGCGAAGGTGGAATCCGCTGCGGCACAGCGGGTGACGGGGGCGGAGTCGGACGCGAAGGTGGCGTCGGTGGAGGCGGCGGCCTCAAACGCCGTCACGGAGGCGCAGGCGCGGGCCATGGTCGCCGAGGAGTCCGCCAGGCACGCGGAGGTGAGAGCCCGCCTCGAGGCGGAGCTGGCCCTTGAGAGGGAGAAGACGCGGAACGCCGCGTTGGTGATGGAGGAGCGGGCCAAGGCCCAGCGGGAGACGGCCCTCGCGGAGCACGCGAGGGTAAGGGCTGAGGCAGGTGCGAGCCGGGCTGCAGCCCCCCAGGACGAGGTGGCTTCCCTCCGGGAGGAGGTGCGGCGGATGCGGGAGGTGGCGGACCTCCAGGCGGAGCTGGCCCGCCTGCGGGGAAACGGGACGGGCTCCGGAGCCGGCGCCGGAGCACCGAGGGCCGGAAAGCCGGAGCAGCGGGACGGGGCCGGCAGCGTAGCCGGCAGCAGCGACAGCCGCAGGGGCGCCGGGGCTCTCAACCCCCTGGACGTGGACGAGTGGTGGCACGCGGACGAGGCCACGCTGGGGCTGGTGCACCTGCACCAGCTGCGCCGCTACGACGCCCTGCTGGGGGCCCGGGCGGGGGGTGCCCTGCGCCCGCAGGCCCACGAGGCGCAGGCGCGGATGAGGGATATCAACCTCATCATGACGAGCCTGCCGTCGCTGCAGGAGCCGGAGGACTACGACGACCTCCTGGTCCGGCTGATGCAGAACCAGTTCTGCAGGCTGGAAGCCCTCAACGAGGGCGTGTTGGGGGGCGGATGGGAGGCGGCCTCCGCGATGGAGGAGGAATTCTTCGGGAAGCCGGAGATTCCTCCGTACCTCCGGGCGGCAAAGGAGAAGGCACGGGCCCGCCAGCCACGCTCCCCCCAGGTCCACCACCCACAGCATCAGCATCAACATCAACAACAACAGCAACGCAGCTCGCAGCCACAGCCGCAGCAGGGCCACCCCACCAGCCAGCGGAGCAGGAGGGGGGGCCACAGGCAGTGAGCTCGCCCCTCACGGCGATGCTGGAGAGCATAGGGGTGCTCTCCACGGCGCGGGTGGGAAGGAGACGGGCACAGGAGGACCCGCTGACCGCCAGAGAGGCACAGCGGATCGCCAAGCGCGCGGTGAAGACGCTGGGGGAGGCGTTGGCACCGTCGACGTGGAGGGGGCTCGAGGGGCCCCACCGGCGACTCCTCCAGTTCCGGCACGAGTGGGAGCAGACCACGGGTGTGCTCTTGCCGTGGGACCTTTGCATCATTTACTGGGTGCAGAGGCTCATGTCCGAAGCGGACTCCCCACTCCGGCCCTCCTCCGCCCTACAGTACGTATCGAGGGCGGTCGCCGCGATGAGCCGCATGGGGGTTGTGGTGGACTCCCAGCTGCTCCAAGACTTCAAGCGAGGTCTGAAGCGCTTGGGGGCCCTCCGACCGCAGCACCAAGCGAAGCCAGCAGCATCCGCCCAGGTGGCCGCAGTGGTGGGCCGGGAGGACGTCGACCGCGACACGAAGCTCGCGATTGTGCTGGGGTGGTGCGGGGCGGCGCGGGTGTCGGACGTGGTGCGCCTGAAGTGCGGGGACATCGCTTTCCAGAGCGAGTTTGTCGCCGTGAACTGGGCGGAGACGAAGAGCGACCCGTTCCGCCTGGGCGTCACGACGGGCCTGTTCCTCTCGGAGTGCTGGACGGAGGTGCTGCGGGAGGCGATCTCGGGGCGGGCGGCGGGCGCGCTGGTGGTCGACACGACCTACCGGCGCATCGTGGCGGCGCTGAAGAAGGAGGACCCGGAGCTGAGTGGTCATTCCCTCCGTCGGGGGGCTCTGGCGGAGCTCCTGCAAGAGCGGCTGTGCCTGGAGTCGCTTCGGCAGCTGTCCCGCCACAGCTCCCTGGACGCCCTGGCCAGGTACCTCCCGGCGGGGAAGCTGAAGCTGGCGAGGCAGACGGCCTCCACATCAATGGTGCTCGACCGGGGGCTATCCCGGGGGTCGCTCTTTGCCCTGCCTTCCCTGGGAAGCTCCTGAGGACGGCGTGCGTGGCGTACGAGCCCCCAGGCACGCCTTCCCCGCCGGCGACCCCTCGGCCCAGGCCGCCTCCCACGCTACCGCCTCCACCTCCGCCTCCGCCTCCACCGCCGCCACGGCCGCCCCCTCCTCCTCCTCTTCCTCGGAGGGTCGGCGACGACTCCTACTCGCCGGACGTCAACGCGACGTACGCGAGGGAAGCGCGGGTGACGGTGGAGGGGCGGCATCTTGGCCCGCCCTCGGCGCGGGGTGGCCCCACGGGGGAGCTGGCCCCCATATCGACGTCACGTCTGAACCTCGACGCCTTAGAGGCTTTGGATTCCGAGGGGATCCTGTCAGGGGTTATCGACGTGATTCGGGACCGGGGCGCTTTCCTGCGGGCCATGCGACCGGGCGTGGATCTGGGCGACAGGCCTCTTTCGCGCGGGACCTCGAGGCACATGCTGCGGCACTGGGATAACCTCTCGGAGTGGGGGGTGCTGGGGTTGGCAGACGCGCCGAAGGTGGTCCTCCCGGCGTTCACCGTGGAGAAAAAGAGCGGGCTGCTGCGTTTGGTATGCGACGGGCGAAAGCTGAACCGGCTGATGCGGGACCCGCCACCGATGCTCCTCCCGTCGATCCACGAGGTGGTCCGGAGGTTCCTGGCGGCCGAATTCGTGGTGCAGGCTGACGGGAAGAGCTGGTTCTACCAGTTCCCCCTGGGGGACGGGGTCCGCGACTTCTTCGGGGTGAATCTGGCTGGGGAGCGGGGCCCGTTTCGGCGCACCTCGCTGCGGGTGATGTGCATGGGCTGGAGCTGGGCGCCGTGCATCGCGCAGAGGGCCTCACGCGTGCTTCTCCCCCTGGAGGATGGGCTGTCTTGGGTGGACAACTGGTTTGTGGTTGGAGATAGCCGGGAGGATGCAGCCGAGAGATACGCCCGATTCCTCGGCAAGGCCGAGTCGGTGGGCGCCGAGCTCAACGAGGGTGCGGAGTTCGGCACACCGCAGTCGCGGTTCATCGCCTTGGGGTTGGAATTTGATCTGGAGTCGTCGCCTAAGCGCTTCAGGTCGGACCCCGATTGGGTGTCGAAATTCCTTGCCTCGGCGGCCGTGGCGGCGGTTCGCGAGAACAGGGCTACTTCCCGGGAGTTCTACAAGGTTTTCGGCGGTATGATTTGGTTTCTGTTCTCGACGCAGAGGCGTCTCTGCTACTTCCGCGCCTCCCTCGCCTTCCTCAGGAGATCCGCGGCCAAGCTGGTTGCGGAACCGGAGCAGTGGGACCGCCCTCTCGACATCCCCCCCTCTGTTCTCGCTGATCTTTCTCTGATTTCGGCCGATCTGGGCCAGAATGTGTGGGTTGAGGCAGGGGCTTCGGGGCCCTCGGTCACGGCGTGGTCTGACGCTTCCGACACAGAATGGGCAGCCCTTCTGGAGTTAGACCCCGAGCCGATTGTCCAGGGCTGTTTTGATGAACCCCTCGCCCACCATATATATGTCAAAGAGCTCTTCGCAGCGCTCCAGGCGACACGCCTCGCAGCCGCTACGCGGCCGGGCTGTGCGTTGGGGTTGCAGGTGGACAACACGGCAGCGGTGGCAGCTATCAACAAGGGCCACAGCAAGAATTACCTCGCGAATGACTTGTTGTGTGCCTTGTTTGACACCGCGGACGGTGCGGGCATCTCCGTTTCCGCTCAGTGGGTGCCTACGCATGCACAGAGAGCAGACGAGTTTACCCGAGGCACTGTGGCATCGCCGTGCCCTGTCCCCCTGGCGCCCCTCCCTGCGAGATACGCGGCGGTTGCAGCCATATCGCGTTAAACATTTCAAGTGTGGTGTACCCTTTCAATTCCTTGTCTTTCTTTCCGCTACGCGGTCCCTGTGGGTTGGGCTGCGTTCAACGAAAAAAGACACTTCTTTCCGGAGTTTAGCTAGCACGATTCAGTTGGGCGATTCATTTGTCTGGTTTTTGCATACACGTTAAGTGTTCTAAGAAACTAGACATAACCAGAAGACCAACATCATGTTCGTGCTAGCACTTTTCCCTTTTGTCATCACACCCGTGCGCCAAAACAGGTTAGGCCTTATATTTGGCTGCGTTCAACGAAAAAAGACACTTCTTTCCGGAGTTTAGCTAGCACGATTCAGTTGGGCGATTCATTTGTCTGGTTTTGATAACGTTATTACCGTTATCGATAACGGTAATAACGTTATCAGGAACGGTAATAACGGTAATAACGTTATCGGTAACGTTATTACCGGTAATAACGCGTTATTTCCGGTATTGTTCGGGCATTTCTATAGGGGGACCCTTTTCGAATTTTTTTTTGGGGGCACCAAAATGGGCTGTTTTCGACCATTTGAGGCCATTACCGAAGGAAATTCTGAATTTAGAGCCAAACAAAGGGGCGAACCACGCCTCGGATTTTCAAAAATTTCAAAAATTTCAAAAATTTCAAAAATTTCAAAAATTTCAAAAATTTCAAAAATTTCAAAAATT
The DNA here is from genome assembly GCA_963210315.1 of Rhynchopus euleeides. NCBI lineage: Eukaryota > Euglenozoa > Diplonemea > Diplonemida > Diplonemidae > Rhynchopus > Rhynchopus euleeides. The sequence goes on along the minus strand of OY723249.1, from coordinate 684,148 downwards.
TCAAAAATTTCAAAAATTTCAAAAATTTCAAAAATTTCAAAAATTTCAAAAATTTCAAAAATTTCAAAAATTTCAAAAATTTCAAAAATTTCAAAAATTTCAAAAATTTCAAAAATTTCAAAAATTTCAAAAATTTCAAAAATTTCAAAAATTTCAAAAATTTCAAAAATTTCAAAAATTTCAAAAATTTCAAAAAATTTTCCGCGTTATACCGTTATCGATAACGGTAATACCGTTATTACCGTTATCAGGAACGGTAATAACGTTATCGGTAACGTTATTACCGTTATTACCGTTATCGGTAACGGTAATACCGTTATCAGTAACGGTAATAACGTTATCGGTAACGTTATTACCGTTATTACCGGTAATACCGCGTTATTTTCGGTATTTTTGGGCAACTTCTATAGGGGGACCCTTTTCGAATTTTTTTTTCGGGGTGGCCAGAATGGGCTGTTTTAGGCTATTTGAGGCCATTTTCGAGCAAATTTTTGGGTTTAGAGCCACGCAAAGGGTCTAAAATGGGCATGCCAATCTCAAAAAATGCTCAAAATTCCGAGAGATTTCAGATTTTTCGAATTTTTTGACCGAGAAAATTCTGACCCCAAAATGTGGTCCTTGTGGTCTGGAACTGTCCGTTGTCGAAGGAATTGGTGAAAAAATCGTGATTTTTGGCCTCTGGATCACCCATGCCGTCCCAAAAATCAAGCAAAAGAGGTTTGGTAGGTGCATTTTTGGGTGAACATGAGCCATTGTGCCAACCTGCTTGATTTCACCCGAAAATTGGAATCCGTTGAATATGGTTTCTGATGAAAATGTGAAAATTTTCGACCTTCTTCGCAGTTTTTGCCACTTCCTTGCCCCATCTTTCCCACCCAAAATCGAAGTACCGTGAATGGTGTTGTTGAAAGGTCCAAATTGCGTTGGTTGTGCGTAGTTCTGCCGAAATCGTGCACACGTTGTGCATAGTGCATGTGTAACGCCATTTGCGACCAAAATGTAAATTTCCTGCACCCGAGCGTTGACGCTTCCACACACCCTTACAAACCCACTTGCCTGATGAAGGGGGTGGTGTGTAGAGCACGTTTGGCAGGGCTGAATGACACTTTCCGCGCGAAGGTCGTGTGCGTAATTAAAAAACGGTCCGAGGGCCGGAGGCCCGAGGCCTTTTTTTACCTGCACGAGGGTGCAATTGAGGCCGATACGGGGTGCAGATGATGGTTTCTTGCACAACCCAGTCATGTTTTGCACATCACGACGAACTCGGAAATTCCTCATATTTGCACTCCAGGTCTCATATTTGCACTGGTGCAAATATGGGACCTGGAGTGCGTGCAAATAATGACTGGGGGGTGCAAGAAAGTTCAAATTGTGTAGTTCCTGCGTACTTCGTGCGTAGCCCGAGCGTACTTTGGGTAGTTCGTGCGTATATTGTGCGAAGCGTCTTTGACAGCACCAGTAACGGACTTTTGGAACGTAACTATTTTAGAACGGACCGGGAAAAAATGGGCACGTCGCTACTTCGCGCTACTTCGTCGCTCGTAACGAGTAAAAATATCAGGTGGTTTATACACCGCCAATGTGAGGTGTGCGGGTGTATTCCTGAAGGATTCACTTCTGCGTCCACACTGAGTGATTTTGGAGTGATTTTCACTCCAAATTTCACTCCAGGAACATTGGATGCTGCAAGGTTGCAGGGGTTTCTGCAGTATTTGCCTTGAAAAAGCCAAAAAACATGATTTTTTCACGAAACTCGACATGTCCGTGCGTTATTATCCAAAAAATGGTCCCAGGGGGGTATTCTGGAGCCATCTCCACCAAAAACTACACCATCCGCCCGCAAAATTGTCCGAATAACGCAAGTTTTCATGAAAATAACGGAAAAATAACGCGTTATTTTAGGAGAAAACGTTTTCCAATTTTTTGACATCACGGAGTGGCCCCCTGGAGTGATATTTTACCCAAGAAAATTCTTTTAGGGGGGGTAGGGACCCGAGTTTCGGGTCAGATTCACCGGGAAATGCTGCCTTTTTTGGGGTCAAAAAATAACGCAAAAATAACGTTATTACCGTTACTGGTAACGGAATAACGCCCAATGTATGTTAAACATAAAAAAATATTTTCAAAAATATAAAAATATGTTGGAAAAAACCTTCCTAATCCGGCGATTTATAGGGGGACCCTTTTCGAATTTTTTTTGGGGAAGGGGTAAATTGAACGTTTTTGGCCATTTGAAGCCACTGCGAGCATTCCCGGGCCTCGGAAATCAGATTTTTGCCCCTGAAATGCGGTACCGGTCCGGACGAAAATCCGAAAAATTCGCGCCAAAAAATGACCCCCAAAGCTGCGGTCTGGGTCCAAAGGATTTGTGCCAAGGGCCGTTATGGACACCCCGTAAACCCTTCTGGGACCAAAAAGTGCACGAAAGGGGTTAAAACGGCCTAATTCGTTGATTTGTTGCATTTCCCAGCCAAAAATCGATTTTTTGGCTTGGCGAGTAGTTGGCGAAAATCGCGAAAAATCCCAAAAATATCCGCCCTGACTGGGAGAAAGGGTAGGGCTGGTTGGGTTGGCGGAGTTGGGCGGATGGGCGAAACGGAAAAATCGACGAGGTCGCAGCGTCAGGGCGTTCTGGGCTGGCTGGTGGTGGTTGGGACAAGACCGACGAGATTAGAAGCGGCACTGGTAGACGGGTTTTGAGGCCCCCCGCCCCCAGGTTCCCCCTGCCCACCTGGACGGACCCAAGTGCCTCACACCGGATCTCTCCCCACCCGGTGGTCCACCTGACGGATACGTGAAAAAAAAAATTATGGTGCCCCTGATTTACCCCCTTTTCACTACGCACAAACTACGCAATCTGGGGGGGGGGGTCTCGCTTTTTGGTCCCCCCCCAGTTTTTTTTGGTCCCCCTTTCTGTGTGGCTACTGAGACAGGACTGGAGGCACTGCGCTGACCGAGAAAAAAAAATATTGCCAGAACTCACTATGTACCGTCCGAAAGAACAGGGGAAACACCTGGGCAAGGTTGCCCCATGCCCAGAAACACCTGGGAAGGAAGTGAGCTCCAGGAGCCGCGTAGTACCCCCTACACACTTCTACGAAACAACAGCTGCAGAGATGGTCCGGATGCCCCGAAAAAAAACCTACACACACACTCCATCATCCACACTGCACCTAGGAACAACAATGTCTGGGGAAGAGGAACAGCTCTTCACCATCGTTGCCTCTGTTGAGGGGTTGAGATGCCTCGCGGGGACCATCGCAGGATGTGTCACCCACGAGAAGCTGCTGGCGCTGCTTGAGGAGGTGGGGCTGCAACCGGAGGGTGACTGTCTCGAGGTGCATCTGCTGAAGGGTGGTGACGTTAATTCATTGGAGATGCGGCCTCTCCCAGAAGGCCTGTGGCAGAACGCGCTCCCGGGCTCGGCGCTGTTCCTTCCGGCGAAGGCAGAGACAGTGCCAGCATCCCGCCTGGACGTGCGCGACTGGGTCGACACCGCCATGCAGTGCCACACCCCTGTCTCTAACATCCACACCCTCATCACCAAGTTCAAGGGCGAGACGGTGACCCGCCATGCGGTGGAGATGTCGTGGCAGCAGTCGCTACTGCTACGGGATGTGTTGTTTTTACGGGAGACGCAGGGCATCCGGGAGAACGGCGAACTTGTGTTAATTCACGACCTCACACCAGTGTTTGCGGACCCGTCAAACACTACCAAGCTTGGGCACTTTACGGTGCAGTACAGGGTGAACGGGATCCTCCGCTACCACGTGCTCGCCACATATCTGACGCTGTCATCTGATGGACCCACTACCAGAGTTGACCTGGCCGTCGCCTTTAAACGGTTTTCGGACCTGGCCTCTTCAGGCCAGTTCTCCGTCCTCGGCAAGGATGACGTGGGGTTGTCCGAGGAGTCGTTCTCGGCTTTCTTTCTGGACCGCGGTGCCAGTCTGAAACCCGAGCTGCAGAGCGTTGTCGTTGTGTTCGAGCCCCACCACCGCCTGCATCTGGCCTTCCGGCGAGTCATTGAGCCTGACTTGCCCTTCATGACTCTGATGTGCTATGCTGCCAACTACTGTGCCGCAGCACCAGAGTTCGCCGCCTACCTCCACAGCACGGTAGGCATCACCATCAGCAGCTTCCTGTGGCAGCGGGCCACAAACGGCCGCTTCCTCAGTGGTGCAGCTGCCTGCTTCTCGCTGTCGGCTCGCTGCGGGGAGCTCACCGTCGCTGAGCACCTGCACACCTTCTTCTCGATGACGACGACGGAATCGTCGACAAAGAAGGTGGCAGTGAAAAACTGCCTTGCTGATCGCAGCGCCATCGACAAAGTGTGCCTCTACGGGAAGCTTTTCAGCAAGGTCTTGTACCCTCTGCTGACCACCATCGCAGACTCAGGGAGTTTCACCACCGACCCCAAATCGTTGGGATGGCTGCAGATGTACTGGCGCTCGGGGGCCTTCGACCTCTTCTCTGCGGCCAGGAGTGAAGCGACGCTGGAGGCGTGCAGCTCTGACGGGGACCTGACCGTCTTCCAGAGCGCCACTTCATGCAGGATGGTGACGGTAGGGCGGCTGCGCTTCCACACCTCGCCGCAGTGTCCCTCCCTCGACATCCGGGAAGTCAGCGATAGTGACCTGGACGGCGTCCGGCCGGATGACTTAGTGCAGCACGGCCTCGATGCCTACTTTGGGAAGCAAGGCATCCCAACCGAAAGCCGGCTCATGCCCGTAGTGTCCTTCGACAGCGGCGTGGAGTTCTTCCGCACCGCCCTGGTCATTATCGGGACGAGCATGCTGGTGGAAGCGGTGAGGTTCGGGGCAGCCAGCGAGGAGACACGCGCGGTGCAGCCGTCGGTGTCGTTTGGCCCGGCCCTCTTGGAAGGGATGTGCGGGAGGTCTAAGCGTGTCATCGAAGTGGCTGGACACTCATCCGTTCGTGACGACTTTGTCCGTGCTCACTGCTGTATTCCTGAGCATTTCTCTGATACTGATTTGAAAACTCTGCATGCTGAGGTTGGTGAGCCGAAACTCACTACGATAGTGCGTTCCCGTATTCCGGAGACTACGAAGGAGCGCAAGCTTCGGATTGGGAAGCGGAAACTTGAAGACTTGAAATCAGCATTCGAAAAAGAGGAATCAAGGAAGGAAAAGCGAATTGCAAGAGAGACTGCCCTCAATGACATTGTCCTCCGTTTTGATTATTCCGATAGCTTCACAAACTCGGAACTGATTAATCAAGCTCAAAAGCGTGGCAAGCGAGGTGTACAGAATGCCTCGAAATCACGGTTGATGCAAATCCTTCGTGAATTTGATAAAGCCCGCACAAAAGAAGAGCTGCAGGAGATTTGTGCCGAACGTGGGATTGAACGAAACGTTCAAAATGACCGCGTGGACTGGCTGCTGGCAGCTCTCAAGAAGCAGGATAAAAAGGATCATGCGTGATAAAATGAAAGGGCTGCTGCTACTCTTCACCCCCCCCCCCCACCCCCCGCTTTGATTTCGTTGCTGGATCAATGCAGTGCCTTCAATCACACACTTCGCCCACTCCAGGAGAATATTATACAAGGCCCAATGCAGTGCGTAACGGTGAAGTACAGCCTGCGGTATCGCGAGAAGGAGTTCGGCAGCTTTGCCGAGCCGTTGCTCGTGACGAGTGTCGACACGTTCGACACCGTGTGGAAGGCGTTTGAGACACGCCTTCCTCCCAAACAGGGTCGCAAAAAATCCGAGAGTGAGCGGGACTACAAGAGGCGCGTCCGAGCGATCTGGAGAGCGCACTCCTTTCTCTGTGGCAAGGACGCAGTCGTGGTTGGGTCGGTGCAGTTCGAACACGGGGAGAACACCTTGGAGATTGCAAGTGATGATACGCTCACAGCCTTCAGGGCGATGCAAGGTGCCACCCTGAAGGTGGCCCTCGACATTAAGGCGAGCGTCGACCGAGGGGTCGACGAAAAGCTGAAGAAGGCGCTGCTGGCACGGGACCCCGCGGGGTATACGGAGGTCACCGCCACACAGGCAACCTCCGCTGACAACGTCCAGGAGACGTTATCAGAGGGGATCACAACGGCACTAGAGATCTGTGTCACGGGATCCAGGCGCCCACTCTCCCTCGACGGTCTGGGGATTGTTGTTGGGCATGGTGTCGTTACCTGCAGCTGCAAGAAAAAGATTCCGAGCCACGTCGGAAAATTGAGCAGTACCGATGCATTTCTACGCCACGCAACGAGCTGCAAGACACTGAAGAAGAAGCTGGATCATCCCGACGAGCTGAAGCAGGCACCGCGCCAAAGGGCACCCCGAAAGACAGCTGCAAAGCCGGCGTCGAAACCCGCACCGAAGGCTGCCAGCGCTGCAGCACCTGAAGAACCTGAAGAACCTGCAGCACCTGCAGCACCTGAAGCGCCTGCACCCGCACTGACCCCGGAACAGCAAGAACTCCTTGAGTTTGGGAACCCGGCAAAGAGACAGAGAACTGGCTGAGGCCGGAAAAGGGGACCAAAAAATGAGACCCCCCCCCCCCCCCCCTTTTCACTACGCACAAACTACGCAATATGGGGTCGTCAGGGGCACCATAAAAAAATATCGATTTTTCACAGAGGCCCAAAAACGTGTTCCTGGGTGGAAAATGGGACCAAAAACCGGGTTCTGGCCATTTCTGGGTGGTTTTTCGGGGTTTCCAGACAATGTTCGCCATTTTTCTGCCCGAAACCCCAGCCTGCTTGCATACACGTTAAGTCGAATAAATTAGACATAAGCAGAAGAGCAACATCATCATGTTCGTGAGAATGTCACCCCCCAAGCGGAGGCCGAGGGTGACATTCTCTCGGGGTACCCTAGGTAAGTCTAATAAACTAGACATAACCAGAAGACCAACATCATCATGTTCGTGCTAGCACTTTGTGCGCCAAAAAACAGGTTACGCTCTTCATTTGGCTGCGTTCAACGAAAAAAAGACACTTCTTTCTGGAGTTTAGCTAGCACGATTCAGTTGGTCAAATCATTTGTCTGGTTTCTTCTGCCCCCCACCCCCGTGCAAGGTCATGTGCCCCATCCCATCGCTTGTTGTCTTGATTGCAGGGCTCCGCACTTTTTTGCTGTGCATGCTTGCGCTTCTCGCCTCCACACACCACCCTGGGGGGAGGGACAGAGGGCGGAGGGGGCTACACACTTACACAACCGATTCGGTCAAACAATGCCACGTCATCCCCATTGGGGTCCTGGACCGCGGCGTCTCTCCCAGCGAATTGGTGTCGTCATCAGGCAGGCTAAGTAGTTGTCTACACAGGACATTGGTTTTAAGGGGGTCTGAGTTCTGCGGAACTGGCTTCAAGGGACGCCCCCTCGTAATGACTGGGTGGATGGAGCCAAGTAATACCAGGTGGTCGGACACCGGAACTCCCGGCATTTATTAGTCGCGGGAACTGTGTCCGTGTGGTCGGGTGTGACCCCTTCCGATTCCACTGATTCCACTCTTGAACATGTAGTGTTGAAAGATACTTGGTGTTCTGATGTTTTACAGGGTACTTGACAAAGGAAAGAGGGTGGTCAGTCTTGTGATCCACCCTGAATCCTTCCTGTGAGCAGCAGATCCACAACACCTCGACTTCTTTCAGCGGCTGTATTGATATTGCCTGACACAGCAAACATGATTCAATTGGAGGAACAAGCCTCGTACACCAGCGGCCCAAAAGGTGGATTTCATGTATGGTTTTAGGATTTCCCTTACTACTGATGGTGTAGAGACTACAAAGCCTGACCTGATGACGCCGCCATGAACCTGGGAGACACGCCGCGTGAGAAGGGACCTCGGTGCGGGGTGGCGTGAAGATCCTGCCTGAGTGCCCTCGTCGGGACCCGCGGTAAACCGTGGCGTTCCCCCCGAGGCAAGTCCAGGACGAAGGTTGCAGATAACCGCTGCACCTCTTCGTCCGAAAGGAGCTCACAGGATAGGGGAACTGCCCACACCCCACTCACGACAGTGTATCCGAAAGGTGCACTGCGCGTGTGGTGGCGGTGTCGGGTCCAGACCCACCTCGTTCCCCCATGCCCGTCAGTTGTTGCCCCTCCAGGGGTGGCTGCTGTCTGGCATGGGGGGCGCCCTCCCTGCCTTGCAAGGAAAAATGTAGAACGGCATGCTGCCCGTTTCTTCATTTTTTCACCTTGCCTGGCAGGGGGGGGCCCACCCTCACGGGGGGAAAAAGAGGAACGGCATGCTGCCCGTTCACTCTTTTTTCCTCCCGTCGTGGGTGGGCCCACTTCCGGCCATAAAATTGGCCGGAAGGGCTATGATGGGAAGGAAACGTGGAAACGTTTCCGTTTCCGTTCCCGTTTCCGTTTCCATATTTTCGATTTCGGGAAGGAAACGCGTTTCCTTCCGAAGGAAACGCCTGTGTATTTTGCACCGGCTTCAGTGAAAGCGTGTGGACCGGTCCGGAGATCCTGTCAGACCATGGCAAGTCCAAGCGACTGTGGTAAACGTGTGTTGTTTCCCCTGCTTCCCCAGTGCAAAGGGGGCGTTTCCTCAAAATAAGGAAACGTTTCCGTTTCCGTTTCCTTATTTTCGATTTTTCGATGGAAACGCGTTTCCTTCCCATCATAGCCCTACTGGGGGGGGCTAAATAGAAGCCCCCCCCCCCCCTTGTATTCGGCGTAGGATCGAGTTTTTTTGGGGGTTTTTGGGGGCCCAAAATTTTAGGCAATTTTTGCAGTGGGTGGCCAAATAGAAGGGGGGGTCAAATACAAGGGGGGGGGGCTTGTATTCGGCGGAAGCCGAATTTTCCAAATTTTGGTGAATTTTGCCCCAGGTGACCTCGTGGAATCGCGATTTTCGCCTTCCATTGCACTATTCGGAATCCGTGCGGATCGTGGTGGGGTCATTTTGTGGGTGGAGGTGCCAAGTTTGACCTATGAAATGTGGGTCTGGTTTGGGTCCTGATAATGGGAGGATATTCCCGGGAGTCAGCCACCTGCGAGGACCCCCACACTGGTGTCCAAAAACCCGTTCCTTTGAATGTTTGGATTCCGTGCGGACCGCAGTGGGGTCATTTTGACCATGGGGTGCCTGTTATGACTGGAAAAACAGGTTGAAAATTTGAAATTTGGCTGAAATTCGGCTTCCGCCGAATACAAGCCCCCCCCCCCTTGTATTCGGCGAAAAATTTTATGGATTTCGAATTTTCAGACCCCCCCCTTCTAATCGGCCCCCCCCTTGTATTTGACCCCCCCCTTCTATTTAGCCCCCCCCAGTAGGGGGGGTCGAAAGCCCCGTTTTTTTGTCCCAAAATGGTGTTTTTCGACATAGCAGCCGCGGCCCTCTATTTGACCTTCTGACCCCCCAGAACCCACCATACCCCGGTTTTTGGGCCCTAGGAGTCCGATTTTCGGGCTCCCGAGCCCCGGAAAGTCGATTTTTGATGATGTCAATTTTTCCGTTCCCTACACGGTGGACTCCAGCCACCCTAGCGGGAGTCTGGGAGCGGGAGTCTGAGAGGGTGTCTTTTTCTGCAGTATGTACTGGAGACTCCCGCTAGCGGGAGTCTATTTTCCAGCTAATTTAGGCTAAAGACTCCCGCTAGCGGGAGTCCGAGACTCCCGCTAGTTGAGACTCCCGAAAAGGGTTACCCTACCCCCGCTGGAGTCCACCGTATATACTGCACCTCCGGGTCATGGCACGGACGCCTGCCACGGGCAGATAGTAAAACACTCTCATCCTGGGACGTCCGAGCGCACACCATCCTGCGGCTGTGATTTTCTGATGCAACCGCTCATCCGCGCCACAAACAACGTCGTATCCCAACGATTCGGACAGTGAGAAGATGCCATCGAATACTGCCATCTGACACAGTCGTTGGGTGGCCTGCTATTGAACTCGGAGCTGCCAGGAACAGGGAGGATGTCATCATAGCCGACAGTGATGCATTAGTGTTGATGCCCTCATGAGAATGCTCTCTTAGAATGCAAGGCAGGTAAACTGTCCCGACTAAACACTTGCCACTGCTGCCGTTATCTGCGAAGCATTTCTCCTGTGGATGCAGACAGTCAAGGGAGGTGGAAGAGCGCAGCGAGTACCCAGCTGCAACGCAGAGCCCGAGCTTATCATCAAGGTTCTCTTCTGGCGCTCAAGACCAGGGTCCTGTGGGACCTGGTCTCAGAACAGTGTCCGGGTATTTATGCTGCACGCGCCTTATGTAAATGACGAGTGCGCGGAACTGGCTAAAGACGCTGCGAAGGATATGCTCGGGACATTCAAGCGTCCTCCGTACGCTGAGGCGAGGAAGGGGATCAAGGAATCACACAGTGCAACTCTCGCAACAACCATTTCACAGAAGAAGTGCGCGGGCTTCGAATGCACGTCCTGAATAATCAGAAAGTCATTGCACGCCCTGCTCAGCAAGCCATGAGCAAGTCGTGAGGGTTGGTTCGCAAACCCCCCTCCCGACAGAGGAGACCTTTCAACTTACAAAGAGTTCGTTGGCCAGACCAGCATCTCAGTGTCGGAGCAGTGGCCAGTTGTGCCGCCTGTCCCTTGCAGCCAAGCACCGCACACTGTGCAAGTTGATGACGGTTCCCACTCTGCATCAGTATGCATCTTTGCATGATCTGGCAGTGTATACAGAGAAGGAGATGGTGGCTGCCCGCATTCAACAGTTTGGTGCGACGCTGGAGTGGGAAGAGGGTCGAAAGATGCAGGATTGGCACCTATGGAGGGTCTTGAGGACGCAGGGGAGGAAGGGGTGGAGGAGGTCGAGAAAGTGGGCCTGCACATGGGCTGATAGTGGACTGGCGAACCCGTGCGTGACCCTGAGGTGCAGTATAGGGAACAAAATTTTGACATCATCAAAAATCGACTTTCCGGGGCTCGGGAGCCCGAAAATCGGACTCCTAGGGCCCAAAAACCGGGGTATGGTGGGTTCTGGGGGGTCAGAAGGTCAAATAGAGGGCCGCGGCTGCTATGTCGAAAAACCCCATTTTGGGACAGGCTTTCGACCCGCCCTACCCCCCCCCCCCCCCCCCCCCCCCCCCTGCCCCCCCCCCCCCCCGTCACAGAACGAAAATGGGCGAGTTCAGTTTGTGGTTTTGTCGATAAAATGGTTTTGGAAAAGGGGGGGGGGGGTGCGGCTGGCAGATCTGTTGCGCTGTGGCGGCACTGTGCTCTAAACCGCAGCGTTTCAAATTCCAACAAAAAACTCATCACAGTTGAAAAAAAATGACATGGGGGTCTTCGCTGGTCGTTATTCTTCGTCAATCTTCGTCAGTTTTCAGCCAATACACCAAAATGCACCGACGACCCCGTCGCGAAGACCCCCCATACAGGGAGCCTGCGCTCTAGAGTGTAGAAGAGTGACACTGGTAACAAATTCGGTGCCACACTAACACGTTTTGACACAGAGCGGAGGCTACCGTGCAATAAGCGCTTGTGGTCCGCTGTTGGTTTCAGCTTTTTTTTCCCAAACAAGCTTGCTTGTCACAGCGGAAAGAGCCAGTGGGAGCGTACCGCGCGCGCAGTGTGTTCTGAGAGAGCAACACAAAACCACTTCTTCACATCAATGGCCTTCACAGGGGCCAAATCACACTGCCGCTCGTGCGCACAAACAAAACCAGGAGTACCTGAGGACTCTTTTTTTTGGCAATACCGCATACCATGCTTTTGTGCAGACAGCAGGGCCGCCGTCCCTCTAAATATGGGATTTCCCCACCCATCCCCGCCTAAAACATAGATCTTTCTCCGGCGGGGTATGGCTCTGTGTGTCCGTCTGAACTACGTCTGTCACCCTGCTTCTGTATCCTTGTCGCTGCGGGTGCTGCAATGTGGCGGGTGTCAGATGCCCCGAACACCCCCCGCTTGCAGTACGGCCAGCATGGGCAGAATAACATCGTTCGAAACAATCTTTCAAAATAAAATACAGCGAGGCTTTTGCCGGACCCCAGTGGCTGCGTTGTGCTGTGGCTATCCTATCCCATCAAGGGTTCGAAGGGCCCCCTCCGGCACATCAGAAAAAAAATGTGCCGGTGTATCTTCGTTGAACTCTGAAAATTCTGAGCTTTCGACACCCTTTGTAAACACACATCATCAACGCATCAACAAAGGGAGGGTGGCAGATGCGTGTCCGGGGAAAAATAGCAATGGTGTCTACAGCACTGCTTGTTTCGTCCCTTCCTTCAGGCTGATCGGCTTCGGTTCCAAAAGCAAACCCAACTCGGTGTCAACATGAGGGGTCAAAAATCCTTCTTGGGGGGGGGGGGGGACGGGGAAGGGAACGATAGACGGGTTCGCAGTTAGCTAGCCGAGCTATCCACCGCTCGTAATGCCTAAACCAGCAAAAAAAAGGGGTGGGGACTCGTTGAATCCCCTGCCCGCCCCCCCTCCCCCCCACTTGCATTTGCATTTGGAGGCCAGTTCCTTCCTGCTGGCCTGAACCATCCCACCGCACCTCATCAACCACTCCAGTGGTTGTGATATCCGCCACCCCAACCACAGTCAACCACCACCCTACAGGGAGGCTCGCCGCCTCTGTGCTATGGGCAACGATGAGCCCGAAGAGGCAGAAATGCCGGTGCAGCGCAAGCGGCCCCAGCCACGCAACGCGCTGGCCCCAGAGATGAAACAATCTCCTCAGGTGCTGTCCGCCGCAGTCGGGCCGCCACCGCAACCGCAACCGCAGCCCGCAGCATCTCCCTACCCGCAGTACCCCCCTCCGGGCGCGCCCGGGATGCTGGCACAGCCAGCCCCCGGGGCACCGCCCTACTACCAGCCCTACCCGCCGCAGTTCTACTACCCGCCGCCCGGGTACTACCCCCCACCCGGCTATGGGTACCCCATGCAGGCTGCGCCTCCGGGGATGGTGCCGCAGATGCCAGGGCAGGTCCCGCCGGGGCCGCCGCAGCAGGCGCCGCCACAGCCGCTGATGGCCCCAGGTGCTGCGCAGGCGCCGCAGCCAGCAGTGCCGCGACCACGGAAGCTAGGTATGGCATTGCGTGGCCCACACACCCCCGTTGCAGCGAGTGAGGGGGGGGGGGGGAGGGAGGGCGTCTCTGGGGTTTCTTTGTTCTTCGGCTTTTTCGCTCCCACCCCCCCCATGCGCAGGTACAGCAGCAGCGAACGGCGCTGCTCTGGAGCCCGCAGAGGCAACATCGTCGCGAGCGCCGGCGCCGGTGCCGGTTGCACCAGGTGCTGCGCCGTCGCATGTGGTGCAGCGCGAGAGGCAGATGCCTGAGCGGAGGTCTGACGTGTCGCGCACAGCAGAGCAGGCGGTCGTCGAGAAGAACAGCCGCCTGACGGAGGCGGAGCTGACCAACAAGGTGAAGGCGTGGGTGGCGAAGGGGCTGTCGATGTCCATGGGGTGCTCAGACTTCGTGAAGGCTGCGGTGAAGGACATCCTGAAGAAGAAGCTGCCGGAGCGCCCCGCCTACCTCAAGGAGGACTGGGATGCGAAGCCCGTGCCCCAGGAGATCGTGGACCTCATCGCGAGGGAGAAGCGCAAGGTGGAGCAGGAGAAGGCTGATGCCGAGAGGGCGGAGCTCGCAGAAGAGCAGTCGCGGCGAGTCCGAGAGCGTGATGAGCGGAGGCGTCGGAAGCGGCACTCCTCCTCCGACAGCGATAGCAGCGACGACAGACGAAAGCGGCGGAGAGACCGGGACAGGCGGGACATGCGTGGCCCGCGGGACGATTCGTGGGAGCCGCGGGACCGGCGAGAACTGCGGGGCCCGCGCGAGCAGCGCAGGCGGCGGCGGCACTCCGAGTCTCCCAGCCGCTCGCCCCCGCGCCAGCAGCGCCACCAGTCGCCCCCGTCTGACGGGGACTACGTGCCCCCGTCCTTCTCCGGCCTGCCGGGACAGGGCCAGGGCCAGGCGCCCCCACCCCGCGACCCTTACATGGGCCGCAGGCCCGACCAGGCCTACGCGCAGCCCTACCCTTCAGCGTACCCGCTGGGCGCCTCCCCGATGCAGCCGCCCCAGCCTGCACCGGAGTGGAGGGGCGACGTCGGATTTCCGCCGCCGCCTGCGCCGCCGCCGGCTCCGCCGGCGCCGCCGGCGCAACAGGCAGGCACCGTGTTCCGGTCGTTGCAGGAGCTTGGGCGGCCAGGGCCGATGACGTTCAGCAAGAGTGATGACCTTCGGATGCCGATCCTGCAGGAGACGCCGAAGGTTGTGGCGGCCCAGAAGAAAGCAAAGGGGTTCAAAAAGGAGTCAGACCTGTTCGCGAAGCGTGAGAGCAGGCTGGGGCGCTTCGAGCTGCAGAGGGAGCGGCACCACATGTGGTCTGTCCCGTCGCAGCCGCCCCCGGCCCCCGTGTATGTTTCGGAGGACAAGGTGTTCGAGGAGGATGAGTGTGAGGCGATTGTCGGGGTGTGCCAGGACCTGGAGAAGTCGTTCACCCGCTCCGCTGCAGGGCTGGAGCACGACCCGCGTGTGGTCCGCCCGCAGTACATCCTGGAGAAGTCGCTTGAGAATGTGCTGAAGCAGAAGGACTCGAAGAACGACCCGAAGGTGTACTGCTACGAGCAGTTTAAGAGCATCCGGCAGGACCTGACTGTGCAGCACATCTTCAACAAGTTCACCACAGAGGTGTACGAGACACACGCGAGGGTCTGCCTGGAGCACGGAGACCTGGGGGAGTTTAACGCATGCCAGAGCAAGCTGCGTGTGTTCCACAAGTCACCCGACATGGTGTCATCCGAGGAGCACGTGGTGGAGTTCACCGCCTACCGTATCATGTACTGCTGCATGACGAAGTCGCACGGCGACCTGGCACATGAGATGGACGTTCTTCCCGAGAAGCACAGGCACCTGCCGGTGGTCCGGCATGCCATGTCGCTGATCACATCACTGACGCCCCTCAACATGTACCTCTTCCGGAGGTGCTACGAGAGCGCTCCGAACCTGGGACAGCTTCTGATCGACCTCTTCCTGCCCCCGCCCCGAGGGCTCCGCATGCAGGTATGGTTTAGCCCTTTGGGTGGTGGGGGTGAGGGTGAGGGGTGTATGTGTGTTTTGCCGCCGTTTTGCGACACCCTTTGCAACACCCACCACCGCCCTCTGCAGATCTACGAGCAGATCTGCCGTGTCTACAAGCCCTCCGTTGCGGAGTCCTTCGTGAAGGCTGCACTGCTGTACGACGAGCCCGACGGCACAGGCCTGCCTGTGGACGAGAAGACCCCCGATCCCAGCACCTTTGAAGGCTTCCTGGCCTACATCAAAGCGGTGCGGAAGCCCAACAGCTCGATCGACACATCCAAGAGCTTGCAGTCCTATATCGGCCTGCAGAAGAGCCTCGACCAGCGTCCCGACTTCCAGAAGGAAGGTTCAACAACTCCTCCTCCTCCGTAGTGGCAGCTGCTGCCTGGGCACAGGTGCGAGAGGCATGCTCTGCATTTGGGCGATTAGAAATCGTTCAAAAGTCGTTCAATATGTTTGGTTCCTCTCCCCCCACCCCCCCCCAAAAAAAACAAAAAGAGTACGATCTTCTGGCACGGCCATACAATGGATATGGCCCTTTTCTTCATTTTCGCACTTCTGCTCCCGATGGCGTGCCGGATCTATTTTCCGATGACTCTCCCCCCCCCCCCCACCCACCCCGCCACCCTTTTGTATAATTTATGCACGGTTCGAAACCTTTGTTCTCAGGTACCCATTTGGCAAAGCAGTGGGGGGGGGGGTGAGGAAGAGAAGCACCCGGTTTCTTCCTGCGCGCCCCACCGGGATTGCACGCATTTCTCCTCTCGTTCCCCCCCCCCCTCCTCCCCCCGTCTCTGCGGCAAATGCTGTGCGGCCATGTAGGTTTGGTGTGACCAGGTCACCCATTGGTGTGTTCGGGTATGATGATATGACAGTATGACGGTATGACGGGCCTTGTCCCGTGGAAAGTGAAATATTGTGCGCGGTCCTGATTTTGGATCGGCAAATCTCTGCTGCCTGCGTATATTTTTGGTGAAGAACAAAAATGCGCAAATTGTGTGCAACCCACCGGCTGCCGCTGCGGCCGTCAGGATGGGGGCGTTGGTGCCAGACAAGAAACAGCCGCGGGTGGGTGAGTCGGGTCGGGGTGGGGAGTGGAGGGGGTCGGGGGATGTGGGGGGGGGCAATTTTTTTTGAATTTTGTTTTGGTTTTAGCGGGCACAGATGCCGCCAGAACCACACGCCTTTGTTTGGGTGCGTGCGTGCCGGAAAACGGTGGAGGGGGAGAGAGGGCCCCGGATGGGGGGGGTGGGGCGCACAAACGGGGGGAGAAAATGTACCAAAAGAAATCACACCCCTCCGCCAGAGCGACGGCCTGCTCAGTCGCCTCCCCGAGAAGGTCGCCCTGCCCAGAGCACGGACAAACAATTGCCCAAACCAAACCATGGTGCCACGTTGCAGGCTGCACTGATACAGGTTGTGCAATATAGCACTGCACGAGCATTGCCGGAAGAAGGCCTATCTCCAGGGAGCCCTCCTGCTCCTTCCCCCTGTTTCAGAGAACCCGGCAATCGCCTTTGTCTGCCGAGCCGATATAGTCGGGAGCGTCGAGCATCAAGAGTGCGGCTTCAGACGGGCAGTGGTGTGTGTCTTACACATCATCAGCAAAGAGGAGGGGGTGGGGGTGCTGGGGTGCAGTGCGGTGCGGTGCGGTTCCCGAGAGGGCCACACCGGGTTAACCAGGAATGAAAACGAAGCCCTTCTGTTTAAATCGAATTACGCGCAGACGGTAGCCAAAAGGGAGGGGGAGGGGGGAGGGGGGGGTCCGTTGCCGGTACCCTGCGTTCTGTTGTGTGCTGACACACGCCAGGTGTCTCCGAGGGTTCCCCGCCCTCCCCGGCCCCCCCATCGCCCGCCGCCCTTTTGTCATGCAGCCCAAGCCTCAAAAAGGCTTGCGGTGTTTTGTAAGCCCACACTCCCTGCACCACAGCATCGCCATGCACATTGCCTAACAGGGTCGGCACCACCACTGCAACCACCATCGCCACCCAGCTCAGATAGCACACGCCCCACACACGCCGATATGTCGTACTACGTCCCGACCATTCCGACGCAGACGGACCCTGTGATCGACTCGACGCCGTTCCACACGCCGTACGTGCGCGATGAGGCGAGCCTGCAGCTTGACGCACACCACGATGTGATGGCAGCACGCGACAGGGCCCGTGTGCAGGAGCTGGCGCGGTACGACGCGCTGACGGGAAACCGCAACATGGGCCTTGCGGAGCAGTCCTCGGTCAACAAGTTCCTGGATGACCAGATCGTCGTGCAGAAGGCGCGTGTTGCTGCGGCGGTGACAGACGCGTACACCCCCAAGGGGCCGTACCTCGCCAACCCGCCGTCCTCCGTGGACAGGCCTGTGTACTACTCGACAGGCATGGGCCTGTGATGACGCCGCAAGAAGGACAACCAGCAACCCGCAGCAGCTCCCACCCACCCAGGTGCAGGGCCCGTGGGCCCAGAACGCCCCCCACCAGACGTGCCGTCGTGCCTCTCCTGCCACCCCATTCCCATTCCCAGGACCAAGGCAGGCCAGCGTCCTGGCTGTATTTCCTGATATTCCTGTTGATGTACATCTCATCTGTTGCATTTTTTCTTACCCCCGTTCCCAAAAATCTCCCCAAAACAAAGGGTCATTTCTCTTCCCACCCCTCTTCCCCACTGTGCCCTGTTAGAAGAAAGACCCGCCCAAATCCTGTATCCCTTGTTTTCCATTCCTTTGGGATGGAAAGCGCGGCGCGGCATGCAAGTTGTCTGGCCGTCCACCACGCCAGGCTGTTGTTATGCCGATGCCAAACCAAACCGGGGCATAGCTGTGGCACCGCTGGCAGAGAGCTTCAGCACCAGCTGCTGTGCTGACATGCCTGTTGACATACCTTCCCCCGACACCCCCCCCTCCCTCCCCACCCCGGCCCTGCCTATCGCCTGGCAACGGTGCTGTCATGTCGGGGTTCTGCCACTGACAGGCGGCCTGTTTTGCGGCGCTGTATTCCCACGCCCCCCCTTGGTTGTTCTTTGCCTTTTTCTTTTTGTGGCTCTTTAAGACAGGGGATAAGATAGGTCTGGTTTTCCGGTTTTCAAAACCAGGGTTTCCCGGTTCCCGGTTTTCTGGAAAAAAAAAAAAAGGTCGGTCTCATTTTTGGCGGTTTTTTTTGTGACTTTGGGACAGTAAAACAGTCAGAAAAAACGCCATAAAAAAATAGAAAGTGACCCCATCGTGATCCGCACAGAGCCCAAATAGTCCAAAGAAGGCAGAGAAGCGGAGAAGAAAAAATGGACCTAGCGGGTGGCCCGGTGGGTGGTGATGCCCTCGTCATGCAGGTCTCTTCTGTTTTGAAGGTGCACACATGGTGGACTCCAGCCACCATGTCTAAGAGGGAGTCTAAGACTGCAGTCTGTACTGGAGACGGGAGTCTATTTTCCAGCTAGTTTACGCTCAGACTCCCGCTAGTTGAGACTCATGGGAGACACGGTGTACTCCAGCGGAGGTAGGGTAACCTCCGCTGGAGTTCACCGTGTCGTCTGCCTCTGTGCAGCGTCACTCGGTGCCATCGAATACATGGCGACAGCCCACCAACTCGAGACAGATCTGCTTGTCTGGAGGGCTGAGACGAGAACACGAACGACTTTCAAGCAGTCTTGAAGGTCGCCAAGCCTATTGGGGGCAACTAACAGATGAGATTTGTTTGTTGCCTGTCGTCACAGCTAGGTGCCCATCTCCTCGAAAACTCTCGTCTAGGCTCTACGTGGCGGAGATCTCGTGGACCCTTTGGCCATGACAAGGTCTGCCGTGCATCCACTCCACCCACAACGCACACCTGTCACGAGTGGTCGCTCCCACGTCCTCCTCCACCCTGAAGGTTGAACCCTCAAGGACCAGTGATCTCCTGCTGGCCGGGCTGCGATACAGTGAAGCCTTCCTACTTACAAGCGAATCCAGACTGTAGGGAACAGATGTTCACTACCGTGGCCTCCGGCGGCTGGGGGGCTCCGCCCCCCAGACCCCCCTGCGTAAAAACATTGCACCAGACCGGTTTTTTGGCCGAGAGTCCAAACTTTCAAAGCAGCTGCTGCGCCTGCCCCACCAAGCAGCCTCAGTACGACAGGACGCGCGCAGGCACTGGGCCCTCTCAGATTCTGGGAGGGTTTGCGCGGGTCGCGCGCGCCGAAGGCGCGCGCGAAAAATTTTCAAAACCAGAAAAACCGGAAAACGGCGCCAGAAAAAAAGTCTATCTTATACCCTGGGCTCTTTTCCCCCCAAAAAAATTTAAATAACACGTCGCCTCTCTGTGTGTGTAGAAGCGTAAAGGTGAAAAAAAAACAATAAACAGAATAAAAAAACAGACAGAAAATGCAGTGCATCCCGGCGATGGTCGTCTTTTATTCTCTTGGATAACCTTCATCCCCCCTTCCCAACCCCTTCCGTTTGGTTGTTAGCACAGCACACCCGTCGTCCTCCCTCACCTCTGGCAGGGATATCACAGCGCGGTGTAGCAGTGTAAAGGCCAGATGCTCCCCGCCGGAGGGTCTATCCCGCGCACCCCACCTCCCGCTTGTGAAAGGTTGGCATCTTGGATATAAATGGCAACCCCTCCCCGGTGAGGGGGAGGAGGAAGTGGCGTGGCGTGGGCTTCTGGCGGAAGAGGAAGGGGTGGGGGGAGGAGGGGAGGGTGGAAGCGACTACAAAAGGATACACACGCGCAGAGATTGGATTCCCCACCCCCACCCCCACCCCCACCCCCCTCCCGTTTGCACAGAACACAATAGATGGTGCTCTCTCTTGGACGCAACAGCGTATCGTCGCGAAAAGAACTTGTGTTTTGTGCGTCACATATATCACACACTGCGTATGCAGGAGGTGCCGGGGAGCTACACGACTGCTCATCCACCTCACGCAACAAACACATTACAAAACAAGCTCTCTCTCTCTTGGACGCAATAGCGTAGCGTTGCGAAGAGAACTTGTTTTGTGCGTCACATATATCACACACTGCGTATGCAGGAGGTGCCGGGGAGCTACACGCGGAGACTGCTCATCCGCGGCCTACAGTTTCTGTAGGCCGCCTCACGCAACAAACACATTACAAAACAAGTTCTCTCTCTCTCTCTCTCTCTCTCTCTCTCGCTCACCTCTTCCTCTATTTTGCACCACCCCCAGTACCTCACACCATCACCCGCCCCTCTCCACCATCATATGCTCAGGGCGGCACGAGGCTGTCTCCTGCACACACACACACACACCCCACCCCACCCACCCCACCCCCTCCCTGTCTCCCACCTTCATCTCTGCGTGAGCGAGGCAAGCGGGTCTCCCGGCATCAAAGTAAGATAAGATGTGTACGACACGCAGCAGCAGCCCTTTCATGCAGCCCATCACGCCATGTGGTGTCGCGAGCAGCGAGGTGAATCCGAACTGGGCCAGCTGGAGCGCGGGGTGCCGGGTTGTGGAGACCGGGGGGGGGCCCCTGCCGGAGGCAGACGCTGTCCTCAGCGATGAGGGGGGCGGGGCGTGGTGCCCGGATGGGGGGTACCCCCACCACCTGTTGCTCCACTTCCCACAGCACCCGCGGATAAGGTATATCGGGTGGAGCGTTTCGACGAGGCATCCGAAAAACCCACGCACCGCAGAGTTTTACAGCGGGCCCAACGCCGGGTCGCTCCGCCGCGTGATGAAGTGCCAGGGGCTGCCGGGCAGCGGGGTGCAGATCTGGCGTTACCCCGAGGGTATCCCGCCGCACCACACGCATGTCAAGGTTGTCTTCACAGAGCCCTTCTCCGCACCGTCCCCGCCTTCTCCGTCATCTGAGGATTCGTCGCAATCTGGAGGGGCTGCACCGCCGTCGCCATCGCCGGAGGGGGCAGTCGATGGGGAGGGTTACGGCATATCCCGAATCTACCTGTTTGAAGACGAGCCGAATATCCAGCAGAGGGAGTCCAGCTGTGGGGGGAACCCGGAAGGGGGCTCGCATGCGCGCCTCCTCTCGCGCCGGCACGCGTCTGCCAGCTCCGATAACACCGCGGGGGATCGGATTGACGTGGCGACCATCTTCTCCCGCAGGAGGGGGTCCCTCTCTGGCGCTGGGGCTGCCGATGTATGCCACGACCACCCGATGCCCTGCGACGCGGATGTGATTCCCGGGTGTGATTCGGAGGAGCAGCACAGCCCTGCGAAGACCGATCCGAAGAGGTCTCCTTCGCCTCCGGAGGGCCCGGCGTATGGCGCGGTGCGGCGGCGCGCGGTGGGGGGTGGGACTACGTCGCCTGGTATCCCCCTCACGGCGCAGCAGTCCCGCACGAAGCTGCATCAGGCGATGGAGGGGTTGGACCACGAGGTGCGGAAGTTGCATAAGGTACGCAACGCCTCCCCGATGAAGGCGCCCGAAGGGGGCAGGGGAGGGGCGGCGAGCTCCCGGTCTGTCTCGCCGCAGCCCGCCCCGGGGGTGGGGGGTGGTGGGTCGTGCCATACGTCGTTCTACGAGCATGCGCATGTCGAGTCGCGGAGTCCGGGCACTGCCTGTGTGGAGGAGAGTGTCTGCCACCCATCTGCATCGCGGGTTGGGATTCGGGATCACCACTGCTTTGCGCACCACGGGCAGCGCCTGGCGTGTGTCGAGTCGGAGCGCGATCCTGTGTGGATGACAATCTTCCGCTCGTATGACGACCGCCTGGCGCGTTGCGAGAACCAGGTGCAGCGCATCTTGGCCATCCTGGAGGTGAAGGGTGAGAATGAGAGATTCGAGCAGAGGGATCGCCGAGGCCCCAGCGTTGTGTCCTCCAGCACACGGAATACTTCGCATTCTGTGCATGGGGTGGGAGGTGGGGCGAACCAGTCGGCGGCGTCGGCGGGGCTGAACTTCTCACACCTGTTGCCGGAGGACTTCCCGTCAGACGAGATGCACGCCCTGGTGTTGAGCTGGATCAAGCCGACGATGCAGAAGTGGGCCAAGCAGATCGAGAAGAAAATCACGCGCTCCGTCAACAGCAAGGTCGATGAGTCCTTCGAGCGTGTCACTAAGGAGAGCATCGACCGCAAGGTGCAGGAGGTTCTGGATGGCCTCTCGGGCCTCGAGAAGGAGGTATGCCTAGGGCCAGCGCAGCGTGCGCAAGGGGGCGGGTGGGTGGGGCGGTGTGCATGGGGTTGGGGGTTGGGGGGTTCTGCAAGGCCAGTTAGGTGTTCATCCATGCGGCGTAACGTCACCACCATACACCACCAGGCGCTGAAGCGGCAGGCGTGGGTGAGTTCGGTGGAGAAGGCCGAGGCGGGGGCGCGCCCGTCTGCATCGGATTCGACGCTGCTGGGCAGGCGGAGCTTCCACCTTCCGACGACGCCTTCTCTGCATGAATACCTTCCGAAGCGGAAGGAGACACGTCCCTCCTCTGTGCCGGCGGCAGCTGCCCCGCAGTCGGCACGGCTGCCTCATGCAGCAACTGGCTCGCATGTGTCGCTCGCGCCGCTCGATCACAACAGCAGCGCCTTCTCGTCACCGGCGCATCATGGGACGAAGCGATCCCTGCGCCACGAGCTTTCGAGTGTTGACGCATCGAGCACTATCTCGCGCAAGGAGCTGCGGTAAAGATTGCTGATTCCACAACCCCTCGTGAAATCTGTGTCTGTCATGTTTTGCCTGTGAAGGCAGGAAGGCTTGTTATGCAAATGCAGTTCACACATTGCATGCAGAAAAGGTCGGTGGGGGGGGTTCTCCTGATCCGCATCTGGCGCCTCCGGTTGAAATCCTGTTTGTATATTCCTGTTTCTTCGCAGCGCTGCCCGGTGTGATTCAGAAACACTCACGGCAGTGCCCTGTTGACGGCGAATCAAATATCACCACACCATGCCCATTACAACACCCAGCCAGACTCTTGACCCTCCTGCCAGCTCGTTCTCCCGGCTTTGGCGCACAAACAGCAGCTATGTTTTATTGAGCAAACCCTTGTAGACCTTGTTTTGCCATAATAGTATTCCTGCAAAGGCAACAGCGAAGTGCCGTGTTGCCTACCCCCCCCCCCCTCTGCCCTTTCACCTTTTTTGCTCGTGCTCGGACCGTGCAACCTGCATGCCGGAAAGGAGGGCAACCCTAGTTTGCCTTTTTCTTCTATTTCACGGCCCCCTCTCCCCCTCCAATCCCTGAGAAGCAACAGCAGCGGGTGGAGGCCCATCCAGCAGCTTCTCTCATCAGGAACTTCTTCCCCTGACCCCCCCCCCCCCCCCCCCCCCAGGCCCAGCCCCGCCACAGTCGCCACCTCCTCCATCCCCCCCCCCCACCCGATTCGGGTTAAGGGCCGACTCTTGTTAGGGTTTGTTAATAAGCGAAAAGAGTGTGTTGCCTGAACCAGGCCCAGTGCGGCGGCCGCCTCCCTGATGGGCTGTGGCTGCACTCCAAGCAAAGAGTTGACGCCCGCCCCAACAACACACCGGAAATGCACTTTTCTGACCCGCCTGGTGAAGACCCCACCCTACCTCCTTAGACAACGTGGCTAGAGTCTGCGTGACACACGCTAGAGTGAGGCATGCCCAACGGATGGCAAACCGACAGCCGTGCCTGGCATGCCTGCACAACTAACTAGAATCGGCACCCTGCTGCTTACAGATCTTTTTATCGGCATCGATCACTACCCCCGACCCCCACTCTCAACGCCCCCCCAGTCTCGGCACCGTCAGAAGACCCGATTGGCTTGTGTTTCAGCCCTGGCTTTGTGAAAAAGGGCGCCATTCGTGGAGACACTGCGCCCAGACTTGTATAGGAGTTGGACTCCTTCAGTTGGGGGTGATAGGTGGGGGGTGGGGGTGGGGCGCCGCCCCCATTAAAGTTTAGGGCGCAACGGTTTGAGAAGAAGCGGCTCTGTTTTACGGCTCAAAAAAAAATGAAGCGTGCCGGGCTGCTTCTGCTGCTGCTGCAAAAAAAACAACAAAATGAGTACAAAATAGATTTCACGCCCCGCCCCCTCCCCCCCCCCCCCCCGAAGCACATCAGAAGCAGAGCAGCCAACCCACACGCGGTTATACCCCTCAAGACAGCCGAATCGATTGCAAGATAGCTCAGCACTTTGCGCAGGCTGCCACGCGCTACCCACTTTTTGATCGGGTCCCCACCGCCTCCCCACCACCCGCCACCACCCAGGCGTGTTGCGCAGGAGACATGCCTCCTCACACGCTGTACGTTTCGAGGGATGTCTGTCCCCGCGCTGTGGAGGGCATCCAGTCCTTCGGGGGCTCTGGGGAATACGCAGAGTCTGTCGGGGTGCGGTGCGCCTTCAACCCCGACGACATGGCGGCCGTCTCAGAAGCTGACAGCCCGTGCGCCGCGATGCTGTGCACGCTGAACGATCTCTACGGCCTGCAGGCTGCAGGGGTGCACGAGGCAACTGTTATCATCTACCTCGATGACGAAGACACGCTGCTCCCCGAGGGGCACGTTGCTGAGGAGCTGATGCAGGTCACACTGGACTCCCTGGAGATGCTCTTCGACCCCGACCTGTGGGGCGGCGGCGGGCTCCCTACACCGGACGCCGGCGATGCCGACATGGAGGCTGTGGAGGACGACGCCGCCTATCGTGTGGCACCCCAGGCGTACATCTCCTCCTTCAAGGCTGTGCCCGCATGGGATGCCTCGGAAGCCCTGCTATCCCTCGTCACGCCCGAAGAGCAGCGTCTCCTGCTGGACCCCCTGCCTGCACGCCCCGCCCACCTCCACCGTGTTGTGCACATCAAGGACGACCAGTCGGACCCTGCTGCGCTCCTCAAGTCAATCCACCAAGCGGTTTCCTTCCTCGAGTCGAAGGTTGCGGAGGGGCGGAGCGTGTTGGTTCACTGCGTCGCAGGGGTGTCGAGGTCCGCCTCTGTCCTCTGCGCCTACCTGCTGAAGGCAGGGCTGTGTGGGTCTGTGGAGGAGTCCCTCGCCTGCATCCGGACTGCCCGCCCCTGGGTTCAGCCGAATGATGACTTCATGGGGAATCTGAAGATGTACGAAGGCCTGCTTCGGGCAGACCCGCGCGAGGGTGCCCACCCTCGGGTGTATTTCGACCCCTGCTTCGTGGCGCCGATGCTGAAGCGGGAGAAGCGTGCCACGACCCGCCGCACCGTGGAGGCGGCGGAGGGTGCTGTTGTGGCGGCGTGGGGCTCTGCGATGGGCGGGGCTGCCGAGCGGCCATTTGCATGGCTGCTCGTCACCGGCGTGGACACATCATTCACGCTGTCCACAGTGACCCCGCAGCTGGCCTCCGTGGAGGGGATGTCCGTCGCTGAGCTGCAGGCTGCCCTCCGCAAGTATTACCCCGGCATTCCAGACGACGCGTCTGTTGTGGCACTGCATTTCGAGGTCATCCTCCCCTGCTTGTAGGGCGGCCATGCGGAGGTGTTGGTGTTCGTAGATTAGTGGTTGATCGGCATCAGGTGGGTCGGGTTTGGTCGGTCGGGTACCCCTCGCTCTCAGAGCCTTGGCGGCCATGTAGAAGTGGCTCAAAATACAAAAGTGATTTGTAGTGCTGCTGCTGCTTGGCAGGGTAAGGTGAGGGGAGGGGGGAGTGGAATTTTTTGCAAATGAAGAAGAAAGAAAGTCATGTGGTGTTCCGTGTTGTGTGGTGGCATTGCTGGTGGCAACGGGTTGTCGAGAATCGAAGAGGAAAGAACTCTCAGGAGAAATCCATCACGTAGATCTGGATCAGGTGTGTGCTTCAGCGAGCAGCGGTTCTGTCGATGCATCACCCCCATGCGAATCACTGCCAGTTGGGATCTCAGAAGGCTGCTCCAACACGTCGCGAAGCTGTGACCTATATAGCCTGCGCAGGCCACATCACTGCAGACAACGGCAGAACCCTCGCCCCCACCCACCCACCCACCCACCCACCCACCTCCCCCTTGGTGCCACATGCACATACGCACCTGACTCTCAAATCACCCTCTTCCAACCCACCGCATCCCAACAAGATTCATTTTGCAAGATGGGTCGCACGGCAATGGTTCTTCCGCTTCTCGTTGGAGCATCCGTGCTCCATGGTGCTGCTGCCTCGATGAACTTGTCGGGGTACGTCTGCCCGACCTGTGCGAGCACGCCCGACCCCAACAGCATCGTCGCCAACATGCCAGCAGTCTACAACATCGTGAACTTTGCATTCGTCGGCTGGGATGCAACCAACGGAAGCCTTATCA
Source organism: Rhynchopus euleeides (assembly GCA_963210315.1). NCBI lineage: Eukaryota > Euglenozoa > Diplonemea > Diplonemida > Diplonemidae > Rhynchopus > Rhynchopus euleeides. Next base: position 658,045 of record OY723249.1, on the reverse strand, counting down.
ACCAGTTTGACGATGCGTCGAAGGGGTTCCGCCTGACTGCACAGCAGGTAGCGACACTCCGCAGCCAGGGAAGGACCGTCATGATTAGCATCGGTGGTGGCGCGGGCGGTATCATCACCGGGACTGAGTCCGCGGCATTCCGCCAGAACCTGGCTGCAGGGCTGCTGGACATCTGCAGCACCTACGGGTTTGATGGCGTCGACTTCGACATTGAACACCGCTCGGGAGACCTCAAGGCATGCGCCAGCGTGATCAACGACGTGCTCAAGATCCTGAAGCAGAAGAAGCCTGCTATCAAGATCTCCTTTGCCCCGCAGATGGTCAACCTCGACCCTGCCGTGAGCGTGCTCTCCGCAGGATTTAACGAGCTCGCCCCTGTGATCGGGCCGAGCCTCTCTCTCATCGACTGGATCCAGCCCCAGATGTACAACTCATGGGCAGGCGTGGAGACGCTGGCCTACGCGCAGCAGTACCTCAGCGCCCTGCAGAAGGGGTACACCGTGGCGGGCGTGGTGGTGCCGCCCATCCCCGCGTCGAAGATTCTGCTGGGGTACCCAGCCACACCGTCCGGTGCCTCCAGCGGCTTCATCGAGCCGTGTGACATCGTGGCGGCAGTTAGGGATGTGCACCCGCCGATTATGGGCCTGATGACGTGGGACATCGGCTGGGACCAGCAGGGTGGCTACCACTTCTCCACCTGCGTGCGGCAGGGGTGATCGGGTAGCCCACTGTGTGCGGCAGTGCTGCAGTTGGGTGGTCATCATCAGAGTGGGGATCCCACAGAAGGCCAAAGCGCGCCGGGTCACGTCATCGCCGGGTGGTTCTGCCCGGTGGTATTGACAACCGCATTCGAATCCCGGGCAATTCATGAAGACATTTGCTGAGGGGAAAGCTTGCGGCGGCTCTGCTGGGTACTTCCTGTAGCTTCCTTCGGGAGGGAGGGGGGCTGGTGGGTGACAAGAGGGAGGGGATGCCCCTTCTTGGTGTCTGGATGATGGCAGGTGATTTTTCATTCCGTGGCAATGTGTGCGAAAAAGGAGTGTGTGTCCCGACATCCCCACTCCCGCCATAAAAATACAACGGCGTGTTCGATATTATGGCATGGCATTCTGTGTTTCTGCAGTCGTGTGGTTCTCGTGCCTCCCTGTGATCACTCCCGCGACTGCGCCAACGTGAATACGGCATCTTTTCTTTCTCGCCGTGAAATCTGCAGCAGGGCCTCCCCCACCCGCGCCACTCCACCTCGACAGTCAGTGGCGCAGGTCCTGCAGCTCCCTCCTTCCGAATCGGTTCCAACAGCCGTTCCGCAGTCATTCCCCATTGCCCTGCCCCCTTTTGCCGACCCCGCTCTCGCTGCCCAAGCGAATATTCAATAAGGTCAGTAAATCCAGGGCTTCCCGCCCCGCTGTGCTTTCCACTGTCTTTTATTTGTGTTGTATGTGCCCCAAGCGGCTGGTGCATTGCGGCAGACGAGACAGCCGCAATACGGTGCCCTTCTGCGTCTGCTGGTTCAAGGAGCCTTTCCTGAGGGTTCTATACAGAGCGGCAGGCGCGGGGTAGCTCTGCCAAACGCTGATGGGGCATGTTGCTTTCCGTAACGTCAGTCAAACTGTCCCGAGTGTCTGAGACCTTGCCGCCACGGTTAAAAGTGAAGCAGGATCGAGGGAGGGTGGTGAGGGGTGGGCTGTCAATCCAGCGACGCCTTCGGTCCCTCGAGTGCCCCACTGCAACCACACGTACCCCCTCTCGTTTGTGCAGACACCTTCCTGTGCATTGCACCTTGTGTGGTGGCTTCAAAAAGGTCGCATTGCTGGAGGGTGTTGGGTGACTTTCATTGAGAAACAAGACTGCGGCGATCACCCCCTCCTCTGCACTGTTGCACCACACACACACCGCACAGGTCTCCTCTCTCTCCTCACGCTTGCTTCGAACCCGTGCCCCTCCCCGTGGTCATGGAGGTGTTCCTGGTTGACACCGCAAGCGGGGAGGAATGTGCTGTGCCTGTCAGCGAGAGCGACACGGCGCTGCACCTGAAGAATGCTGCACACAGCTCGTTTCAATTCCCGCCCGACTCGGAAGCAGGCGACTTGGTGCTGTCCACTGGCCCAAATGATGTGGTGCTGCAGGACGACACCCTTCTGAGCGGCATGCCGTGCGTCGAGGCGGGCTGCCGCATCGACGTGGCGCTGGGTGGTTCCCGGTTCACTGACGACCTTCGGAAAGGGGCATCCAATCTGCCCGACGTGCCTGCCTGGGCACGTTCCCTGCGGGAGTGTGTCATGGCTGCTGTGGGGCGTGACGGGGTCGCGTTGAAGGATGCTGACGAGTGCATGCGTGCCGACCGAGAGGTGGTCCTGCTGGGCACAAACCGCTTTTCCATTTTCTCGTCCCCGGCATTCAGGTACGCTTCCCCTGCGCTCAAACGCGACAAGGAATTTGTGCTGCAGGTGGTGCGGCGCTATGGCGGTGCCCTTAAATACGCCGACCCTTCCCTGTGTGCTGACCGGGAGGTGGTGCTGGAGGCCGCCAGACAAGGCAGCTGCGGGATACTCAAGTATGCAGCCCCTACGGTTGCCAGCGACAGGGAGGTGGTGCTCGAGTCGGTGTCACACGATGGGAATGACTTGGAACATGCGGATGCGGTGTTGACCCGCGACAGGGAGGTCGTGGTCGTGGCGTTGACCGAATCTGGCTCTGCCTTCCGTTTTGTCGACGAGGAACTGCGTGCCGACCTAGAGTTGCTGCTCTTGGCGTTGCGGTCTTGCCCTACAGCCATGAGGCATGCGGGCACCATCAGCAAAAGCTTGATGCTGCAGGCTGTCAACATCAACTGGGAGTGCCTCACCGATTCTGACTACCGCAACGATAGGGATGTTGTGATGGCGGCTGTGGCTAAGCATGGTGGTGCCCTTCGGATGGCTTCGTCGGAACTACGCAAGGATCCCGAGGTGGTGGCTGCATCGCGCCCAAAGTGAAGGTCTCACAACTTGACACAAGCGTCGCGTCGTCGTGCCACTGTGTCCCTCATTATAGTACCGTCCCGCCAGCCACGTCCATGCGTATCCTTGCAGAATATCAACGGGCTACATGCGTGTGGTGTGTTCTCGCGATCGAAGAAACCCCCTTTTTTCTCTTCTCTTCAGCTTTGCCCCAGTTACACTTTTTGAAGTGCGGCCACTCCATTGGGTCGGTGCGGGGTGATCGAAACATCCGGTATCCATCAAAGGACGTTTCCATGGACATAATGAAGTGCGATCTTCAGCTTCCAGCTACAATCCAGCTGAGGTTGGTGGTGTTTGCGAGGTTTGTGATTCGACCGAGGGTGCTTCGGGTTAATGTGTAGGTGAAGTGGAGATCTGCATCCGCAGTCAGGAAGAGAGAAGTCACAGCACCCGCCTTCTCAGAATATGTCCCGCACTGACTACCAAACGAATGATTCTGCAATCATAGTGTGGACACACAACCCTCCTAGCTCCACCCGAGCTGTGAGGAGACAAGCGTGTCGCAGTGTATGCAGGGGTTGGTGCGCAGAAGCCCTCCTGAGGAGACAAGCACCCTGCTGTGTATGCAGGACAAGGGTTGCTACTGTTTTGTTCTACCGTTCTGTTGACTGTTCTCAACACAGCTGCCCACGTGTTGCAGTGTAGCCAGGGGTTGGTGCACAGAAGCCCTCAAAGGCACGTACCCCCTCTCGTTTGTGCAGACACCTTCCTGTGCATTGCACCTTGTGTGGTGGCTTCAAAAAGGTCGCATTGCTGGAGGGTGTTGGGTGACTTTCATTGAGAAACAAGACTGCGGCGATCACCCCCTCCTCTGCACTGTTGCACCACACACACACCGCACAGGTCTCCTCTCTCTCCTCACGCTTGCTTCGAACCCGTGCCCCTCCCCGTGGTCATGGAGGTGTTCCTGGTTGACACCGCAAGCGGGGAGGAATGTGCTGTGCCTGTCAGCGAGAGCGACACGGCGCTGCACCTGAAGAATGCTGCACACAGCTCGTTTCAATTCCCGCCCGACTCGGAAGCAGGCGACTTGGTGCTGTCCGCTGGCCCAGATGATGTGGTGCTGCAGGACGACGCCCTTCTGAGCGGCATGCCGTGCGTCGAGGCGGGCTGCCGCATCGACGTGGCGCTGGGTGGTTCCCGGTTCACTGACGACCTTCGGAAAGGGGCATCCGATCTGCCCGACGTGCCTGCCTGGGCACGTTCCCTGCGGGAGTGTGTCATGGCTGCCGTCGAGTATGACGGGGCCGCGTTGAAGGATGCTGACGAGTGCATGCGTGCCGACCGGGAGGTGGTCCTGCTGGGCACAACCTCCCGCTTTTACGTTTTCTCGTCCCCGGCATTCATGCACGCTTCCCCTGCGCTCAAACGCGACAAGGACTTTGTGCTGCAGGTGGTGCGGCGCTACGGCGGTGCTCTTGAGTATGCCGACCCTTCCCTGTGTGCTGACCGGGAGGTGGTGCTGGAGGCCGCCAGAGAAGGCAGCTGCGGGACACTTCAGTATGCAGCCCCTACGGTTGCCAGCGACAGGGAGGTGGTGCTCGAGTCGGTATCACACTACGGGTTTGACCTGCAGCATGCGGATGTGGTGTTGACCCGTGACAGGGAGGTCGTGGTCGTGGCGTTGACCGAATCTGGCTCTGCCTTCCGTTTTGTCGACGAGGAACTGCGTGCCGACCCAGAGTTGCTGCTCTTGGCGTTGCGGTCTTGCCCCACAGCCATGAGGCATGCGGGTACCATCAGCAAAAGCTTGATGCTGCAGGCTGTCAACATCAACTGGGAGTGCCTCACCCATTCTGACTACTGCAACGACAGGGATGTTGTGATGGCGGCTGTGGCTAAGCATGGTGACGCCCTTGCGATGGCTTCGCCGGAACTGCGCAAGGATCCCGAGTTGATGGCTGCTGCCCTTCGATCCCGGCCCAAAGCAAAGGTCTCACAAGCTTCCTCAGGAGTGTAAACTCCCGCCATCGCCGCACAATTCGTTCTGTAACGGGGGACATTTCCTTCGCAGGGTATTGTGATAGTGATTGCCGCCGTTGCAGAGCGACATCTCACCTCGTCACAGGGGTCGATGCGTGTGTTTACCAGAACCGTTCCCGCGTGTTGACTGTTCTGTGTCGGCAATGTCTTTTTTCCCACAACAGGGAACCTGCCCGTGTCAAAAAGATAGTAGGCAGCGCTTGGGCAACAAATTCAACCTCCTCATCAGGCTGCGGAGTTGCTTTTGTTTTGCCCGGATTTGGCGCACAAACAAACCATAAAACCCACAAAACAGCAGGGGCACGTGATTTGATTTGGTTTTGGGTGAGTTGTGCGGTGTTTGCTCTTAGTTTCTCCATCACATGTCGCAGTGTACCCAGGGGTTGGTGTGCAGAAGTGCTCGCCCGATATGTTCGGTTGCAACACCAGGAAGAACTTCAAGCGACGGCGGTATTCACCCCCCATGCCATATCTTGGACAACCGGAGGTCTTCCGAACCCCACCCCACGCCTTCTCCACCACACGGAGGACAAGCCAACGATACGTGTTGTGCGAAGATATTATTAATGTTCTGCAACACCAGTTGGAGAACAAGCAAACTTGGGGAAGGTTGTGTGTTGTGTCGTGTGCCTGCCTTTTGACTCTCGGAACCCCCCCACCCCCCTAGGCAGAGACCCCGATAAGAATCCGACCCCCTGACCCCACCCGACCCGGGTGTTGGGTGACTTTCATTGAGAAACAAGACTGCGGCGATCACACCCTCCTCTGCACTGTTGCACCACACACACACCGCACAGGTCTCCTCTCTCTCCTCACGCCTGCTTCGAACCCGTGCCCCTCCCCGTGGTCATGGAGGTGTTCCTGGTTGACACCGCAAGCGGGGAGGAATGTGCTGTGCCTGTCAGCGAGAGCGACACGGCGCTGCACCTGAAGAATGCTGCACACAGCTCGTTTCAATTCCCGCCCGACTCGGAAGCAGGCGACTTGGTGCTGTCCGCTGGCCCAAATGATGTGGTGCTGCAGGACGACGCCCTTCTGAGCGGCATGCCGTGCGTCGAGGCGGGCTGCCGCATCGACGTGGCGCTGGGTGGTTCCCGGTTCACTGACGACCTTCGGAAAGGGGCATCCGATCTGCCCGACGTGCCTGCCTGGGCACGTTCCCTGCGGGAGTGTGTCATGGCTGCCGTCGAGTATGACGGGGCCGCGTTGGAGGATGCTGACGAGTGCATGCGTGCCGACCGGGAGGTGGTCCTGCTGGGCACAACCCACTGTGGACTTTTCTCGTCCCCGGCATTCATGCACGCTTCCCCCGCGCTCAAACGCGACAAGGACTTTGTGCTGCAGGTGGTGCGGCGCTACGGCGGTGCTCTTGAGTATGCCGACCCTTCCCTGTGTGCTGACCGGGAGGTGGTGCTGGAGGCCGCCAGAGAAGGCAGCTGCGGGATACTTCAGTATGCAGCCCCTACGTTTGCCAGCGACAGGGAGGTGGTGCTCGAGTCGGTATCACACGACGGGCTTGACCTGCAGCATGCGGATGTGGTGTTGACCCGCGACAGGGAGGTTGTGGTCGTGGCGTTGACCGAATCTGGCTCTGCCTTCCGTTTTGTCGACGAGGAACTGCGTGCCGACCTAGAGTTGCTGCTCTTGGCGTTGCGGTCTTGCCCCACAGCCATGAGGCATGCGGGCACCATCAGCAAAAGCTTGATGCTGCAGGCTGTCAACATCAAGTGGCAGTGCCTCACCCATTCTGACTACCGTAATGACAGGGATGTTGTGATGGCGGCTGTGGCTAAGCATGGTGACGCCCTTGCGATGGCTTCGCCGGAACTGCGCAAGGATCCCGAGCTGATGGCTGCTGCCCTTCGATTCCGGCCCAAAAGAAAGGTCTCACAAGCTTCCTCAGGAGTGTAAACTCCCGCCATCCCCGCACAATCCGTTCTCTAACGGGGGACATTTCCTTCGCAGGGTATAGTAATAGTGATTGCCGCCGTTGCAGAGCCACATCTCACCTCGTCACAGGGGTCGATGCGTGTGTTTACCAGAACCGTTCCCGCGTGTTGACTGTTCTGTGTCGGCAATGTTTTTTTTGAGCACATTTATGATGCGAAGAAGTGTAGGAGTGTTTCCGACGATCCTGTTCCTTTTCTGTGTGTCTAGCTATCTCGTGTTCAAATGTGCTCCACACCCACATCAAATCAGGCTCTAGGGTGGTGGAAGCGTCAACGCATCATTAAGGAAGAAGGAATCACGGTTGCTACGCTTTTCCCTCTTCCATAAAACAGCAGGGCACGTGATTTGACCTGGTTTTGGGTGAGTTGTGCGGTGTTTGCTCTTGGTTTCTCCATCACATGTCGCAGTGTACCCAGGGGTTGGTGTGCAGAAGTGCTCGCCCGATATGTTCGGTTGCAACACCAGGAAGAACTTCAAGCGACGGCGGTATTCACCCCCCATCCCATATCTTGGACAACTGGAGGTCTTCAGGTGAAGGCCACGAGAATCCCACCCCCTGCCTTCTCCGTCACGCGGAGGACAAGCCAACGATACGTGTTGTGCGAAGCGTATTCTGCAACACCAGTTGGAGAACAAGAAAATTCTACCTTCTCCTTATTTTGCATGTACCAATCACCTGGTCTCTCGCAAAGAAGACTATTGTCAGCGCATGTGTCCACTCAGGTACCTACACAGGTATCAAAAATATCAGCGCACAAACAACAGCCTTATTTTTTTTTTTGCGACCTGGTTTCTCCCCTCCACCACACCACCCTTCCCGAATAACAGGGGACACGCTACGTGACCGCCATCCCCAGTCCCGACGAGTGTGGACCACACACACACAGGCGAATATTATTATCGTAGTGCAGAGCACACCGAGCACCTGCTCTTGGTGTAATATCCACTGCACCCACACAACGCACCACCCACCAACCTACCTCTGTCCGAAGGTAGGGCGGGGGTGGGGGGCATAGGCTATGGAATCCTGCAGCAAACGCTCCTAATCCGGATCTGCCTGGTATTCCCTCGACAAAAGGGGGGGGGGGTATTTTTCTCTTTTGCCTTGACCCACAGCAGCAGCGTTTCTGTTTGAACGGCTCGTTGAGGCGAGCGGCTGCAGACCCCAGCCCCCCCCCCCCCCTCTCTCTCTTCCCCACATCCTGGCCTGCGGGGCGGGTGAAGGAGCACCATGGGATGCTGCAACAGCAGCGAGACAGACCTTGCGACCAGCGATCCGGGGTCCTCTACCGCAGGCGCCGATACCGCGGAGGATGTGGCAGGGATCTTCGACCGGAGGGTCGAGCTGGAAAAGCGGGAAGGCCACCCATTCCCCTGGGGTTTCGATGAGTCCACGCTGGTGGTCACCTATACCGGGGAGGGTACCACCAAAATGAGCTCAGCTGGCAAGGGGAAGGAGTTCACGTCTGTTGCATGCGCCGTGTTCGTCGGATGGACCATCACATCTGTCACCATCGGGAAGGAGACTGCAAAGGAGACCGCAAAGATGTGCGAGCTGATCCGCAGCGATGCGATGCAGAACACGAAGAAGGTTTTTCTCCAGCTCAACAGGCGGGGCGACCAGCTGCAGTCCTTCAAGGTGTCCCGCCTCGCCCACCAAGACCTCGGGCTTGTTTTCTGGCAGGACTCCATGGTCATCCTCCAGGTTTCCACCCCTTTCGGGGTGTCGCTGGGGCTGCGTGAATTCGAAGGGTGGCGCGTGGTGGGGGTTGACGAAACCCTGATTGCGAGCCCCGCGCAGTTCGCGCAGTGTGTGAAGGATAGGGCGTCCTTCACCCTACGCATAGCTGATGAGAAGAACATGCCGTCAGCACTGCGGAAGATCAAGCGGCAGCTGCTCAGGTTCATCGCACGGAGCAAGCTTGACACCATCATGTTCCTGCTTATCCTGCGCAACCTGGAGATCCAGGAGGAGAACGAGATCAACAGCACGAAGGATGAGTTCGAGCTGGCACCGCATGAGACGTCCTGCAACGACACAGCCCATAGCAGGGAGATTTCCATGGCGCAGCTGCAGCAGATAAAGGACAACCTCCTGAATTTTGGGAAGATCCCGGAGGACAAGGAGTCAGTCCATGCCATTGTGTACATGGCGAAGAATCATTTCGCAAAGCAGCGCAACGTGAAGAGGATCAAGGCGCCGGAAACCGGGAAGATTACAGTGGTGGGGGATCTGCACGGGCAGCTGTCCGACCTGCTGTACATCCTGGAAACGCAGGGGATGCCGTCGCCCAACCACCACATCCTGTTCAACGGCGACTATGTGGATCGCGGGGAGAGCGGGGTTGAGGTCCTCCTGATCCTTCTGGTGCTGAGCCTCCTGCACCCCGACTGCGTGCATCTGAACCGCGGCAACCACGAGGACAGGAGGATCAACGCAAAGTATGGCTTCGGAGAGGAGTGTGCCGTGCTGAAATATGACCTGACGGTCTACAACGCGGTGCAGTCGCTGTTCGAGTCGCTCCCTTTGGTGCACATTGCGAAGAAGGTGGCGGTGATGCACGGCGGGCTCCCCGAGTTCGAGGGGCTGACTATCGAGGAGATCGACTCTGTGGACCGCTTCCGCTCCGTGCCCCCCACCTCGTCGTCCGCCAGGCGTGAGGACAAGATCATGCAGGGCCTGCTGTGGAGCGACCCCAAGGAGGATCTCAGGCGCGACTTCGAGAAGAGCAAGCGCGGGGCGGGGGTCTTCTTCTCGAAGAAGCTGACCGACGCCTTCCTTAAGGCGAATGAGCTGGAGCATATCGTGCGGTCCCACCAGACAGTGGACCAGGGTGTCAAGGTGCACCACGGAGGGCGGGTGCGCACGGTGTTCAGCGCTGCGAACTATCGCGGGAAGGAGGACAACAAGGCAGCCGTGATGGTTCTCGAGTGGCGTGACAAATCATTTGCTGGTGCATCCTTCGCCACATGGACTGCGGCAGACAAGCATTCGTTGATGCGGAAGTTTGAGCCTGGCGTGCTGACGCGAGAGGTGCAGACGTTTGAAGACACGAAGGAGGATGTGCTGCGCAGGGTCCGGATGCTGATCTTCCGGCGTCAGGTGCAGCTCCTGAAGGCCTTCCAGGAGGCGGACCTGGCTGAGGAGGGGACCGTGACGCCCTCGCAGTGGGTGCAGGTGATGCGGTCTGTGCTTGAGAACATCCCGTGGAGCTTCCTCAGCCGGCATCTGGTGCAGCAGGAGCAGAACGGGATGATTGCGTATACGTCGTTCCTCAACAGGTTTCAGAGCAGGCTCTTGACCCGGTGGGTGCGGAACTGGTGTGACGCTGTCATGCCGTACATCATCCTCAAGATAGGTGTGTCCCAAGTGCCTTGTAGCAACCGCCACCACCCAACCCTGCGTGCCTGTATGCCACAACCCACAACCCCCCGCAGGGAACTGCATCGGAGACATCGAAGACCACTTCCGGCAGATCGATACCGACAAGACGCAGTCGCTTTCGTACCATGAGCTGTACCTTTTCCTGACGCGGAGGCAGCATCTGATTGCCCTCGACTCGCGCCTGATTGTGTTTGTGCTGCAGTACCTCGACAAGAATGGGGATGGGTTCATCTCCCTGCAGGAGTTCCGCGAGGCTTTCCAAGACAGCTACAACAGGATCAAGGGCACCCCCGAGGACAACGAGCTGATGCGGATATGGGAGTCACGCAGCGCCAACCCTGTGAAATACGCGGAGTTTGAGCAAGCCTTCCGCAACGAGGAGCAGCGCGTGCCGGGGTCGAAGGGCGTGCCCCTCTCGGTGTTTGTCGATGTCGGGAGGCGTTGCCTCGGCGGTGACGCCGCGAAATGGCGCCGCACCGGTGACCGTGTTGCAACAAATGGCGTCGTGCGGTTCAAACACCTGCAGCGCGCGGTGAAGCGCCTGACTACGCTCTGCGAGCAGTCGCAGAGCGTGTCAGGGATCCTGCGACGCCTGAGCGACTCTGCCGTGTCGCTGCAGAGCTACTACCTCGCGATGGACCAGACGGGGCGCGGCATGATCACCAAGAAGCAGTTCTGCAAAGGGCTCTCGCGGTTCGGCATAACCAACACGGCGTGGCGTCCCCTGTGGTCGCTGATCGACACCAATAGGGATGGGTACCTCTCGCTGGAGGAGTTCCTCCGTGCCTTCGAGGTGGTGGATGTGGCTGTCGATGACGTGTCGCTCGGTGAGTCCGCCACGCCGAAGGCGGGGCGTGGCGGTCAGAACCTGCGGTATGATATCAACTCGGACTACTCCAGCGCGTATGACTTCTCTGGGGAGTCGGATGCTGACGAGTCGTCGTCGCGGCGGGAAAGGAAGAAGAAGTCGCGCCGGAAGAAGAGGGCTGCATCCTCCGAAGATGACAGGCGTGAGAAGAAGTCGAAGAAATCTTCGTCGAAGAAGAAGTCAAAAAAGAAATCGAAACGGTACGACGAAGACGAAGAGGCTGACGACGGCCTGAGCGACACATCGCACGAGCGCAGGGCAAAGAAGGAGAGAAAGCGCGCAAAGAAGGAGAAGAAGCGCAGCAGAAGCAGAGATGCGTGATGCCAGCTGCCCTGCCACTGCACCCCCCCTGCAGAGATATGTCCCCGAGCGGCACACGTTCGACATCCCGACGAAGGGTTCACAGGCAGCACAGCCGAACACCTCTTCTCTGATGCGTGTCAGCCATGCCGTGTTTCATGTGCTTGTGTGCACAGCAGCGATCAATCCAAAAAGCGATTCTTCTTCGTTGTGAAGACACCTTTTTGTTAATTTGCTACGCAGGTCGTGCAGGACGCACCACACCCCCGCAGCAGGCGTGTGGGGGTGTTTTCCCGCGATCTACGCAATACCCGCTGGTTCTTCTCTCCCCTTTCTGATTTGCAGACGCAAAGCTTCTTCACCCTCAACTAGGCTTTTGACCTACACTGCGTATTGAGCGAGAGAACAGAAGCGCGTCTCCAACCCGCGGATGGCCCAGGTTCTCTGGGCAGTGCCCACCGCGCTGTGTTCTACTAGTCCCCCCCCCCCCCCCCTCTCCCCCACCACCTCCCCGCCCCCTTACAGTCTCACCTTCTTTTTGTAATGTACGCCCACACCTCTCTTTATGCTTCTGGAGAAATGCCGTTGTGTCAGTCCGTGAAAGTTTCATTTCATTTCTGTTTGTGTGCAGTTAACCCCCCCCTCCCTCCCTCCCACCCTCCCCCGCATACCCACTGCAGTTTAACCCACCCGCGCTTCGGGAGTCTGGCTTCAGGGAAGAACACATGCAGCGCACCGTCTGTGTGTCATTATAGCAGCATCGTAAGGCGGGATTGCATGTGTTTGGGTATGGGATGAGCTCTAACTGCCGAACCTGTGTCCAGCTTGTCCCGGCGGAGAGCGACTAGCCAAAAGGGCTGTGTTGGAGGATGTGTTGGGGATTCTACACGGGAGGGGGGGGGGGGTGTGATGGGGGTGGGGTGCGGATGTCCATGGGGCACGAACAAAAATGCATGTGCATATCTGCAGCAGATGCAACGTTTCCCCTCAGTCAACCGGCGGTGTTTGCTGCACATCGGCAGCCCTCTCGCCCCACCCATCCCCCCCCCCCACTCCCCCACGGATGCATTTCGAACAAACAAAGGCGCGCAGAGAAGCTTGTCTAAAACCCATCTCATAAAAGCCCTCCACCCACCCCTCTCCGGGGTTTGCACGCCGCGCTGCCTGAGCCAATTCCCGGCATCACCACACCGCCGCCTCCACCTCCACCCCCCGCACAGGGCAGCTGCGCACTACACCCCCTCTCCGAGGTAGTGTCGGCCGACCACCCCCCAGGCCCAGATGCACGCCGAAGCTGTGTGAGGAGGGGGCGCAGCACTGCCACCACCACGCGGCGCGTCAATGAGCCCGTTTGAGAGCCTCTCGAGCACAGCGGTGTGCCCGGGGGGGAGCGTGTACACACTCTACAGGCATGAATCCGCCTATTTTTACGTCCTGCTGGAGTCGCAGGAGGAGCGGTTCCAGTGGAGGGCAAACGCGGATGCTGAGGGAAATGTTTACTACGTCAACCTCGAGACGCATGAGTCTGTCTGGGCGCTCCCAGATGTGAGCCCGGAGAACCGCCCTGTGGACCTGCAGTCGCTCCCTATCACCCGGGCAGCCGCCGCCTTCTATGCACACTACAACCCCGAAAAGGTCGACAAGGTGCTGCACATCACAGCGCGGTACTACGGGAGGGAGGTGGACCTGATGCGGGACCTCTACTCGCAGTACCGCACGGAGGGGTTCCCCTTCGAGGCCCACCTCTTCCTGATCTACGCGAGGCACAGCCCCGCCAAGATAGGCAACGTGCCGCAGATCGCAAAGGAGTGGGACGGCAGCCGCGACGCCCTCTGGGCCAGGCTGCAGCGCCAATACACCCCGCTCGCCGAGGCAGCCAACCCCCCGTGGCAGCTGCCGGGGCAGCCTGGAGGGACGGAGGCTGCGCCGCCGCCGCCGCCGCCGCCTCCTCCGCCACGACCCGCTTCCCCAACGGCATCCCGCGGCGCGAGTGGGTCGAGGGTGTCTGTCGCGTTTAGCGAGACGCCGCACCTCGTCCCCTCCAGCGATGGGAGCGATGACAGCGACAGCAGCAGCAGCAGCAGCAGCGAGGAGCCAGCGGACCCCCGCAGCGCCGCACCCCCCCCAACCCCCGCCACACCCGATGAGCGCGGCGCGATGCAGCAGCGACTCGTCGCATTCTACAGCCGTGCCGCGCCCGACAAGATACCTCTCATCCCCGCCATCCTCCAGCGCTACGAGGGGCGGTATGCCGACCTCTCCTCTGAGCTCACAGCACGCTACCCCGCCCATGCCTCCCTCCTCCAAAACCCCCAGCCCCAGCCGCCGCCGCCGCCGCCGACCCCGCCAGCATGCCCCGCTTCCACGCCGTCCTCCGTGGGTGATGCGGAGGGGGTTGTGCCGCAGGAGTGTGTTGCAGCGCATCCGCGGGAGGAGGTGAGGGTTCCGTCTGCCGCGTCCCTGGTGAAGTCTCTCGGGTTTGCGAAGGCGAAGCTGGCGGAGGGGCGCGAGGCGGCGACGGCTGCGGAGCAGCTGGTGGAGGGGGTGTGGGAGGAGAACCGGGCTTTGAGGGACGAGATAGGCAGGTCGCGCGCCAGGGAGAAAGACCTCTTGGAGGGGCTGCTCGCGCAGAGGCGGAAGTTTGCGGAGCAGCAGACGGCATGGGAGGCCCGGCTGTCCGAGGCGGAGTCGCGGTGTGCGGGGCTCCGGGAGTCGCACCGGCAACGCCTCGCCTCCTATGAGGATGGAGTGTTCCGCCTGCGGAGCGACCTCCTCCTGGCGAGGTTCGCGGATCTCCCCCGGGGGGTCGTTGCGTTGAGCGAGGAAGCGCAGGCCGAAGGGGCAGGCGGGGGTGTGGTCCCGGCAAACCCGCAGCTCCCCTCGCTGGTGTCGGCGGCGCTGGCGCAGCACCGGATGAGACAGGGGGGTGGTGGTGGATCCGACAGAGAGAGAGACTCCATTCCCACAACAGCTGATACGTCCACCCAGACCCAGACCCCCGATGGATGGGGTGAAAAGGAGTCAGCCTCCGTGCAGACGCAGACCCTGCAGCTGCGGGGGAGGAGGGGCAGCTTTGGAGGGGCGGTTGCCCCTGAGGGGGGGTCAGCGCCTCCTCCGATCTCCGGCGCATCGCGGCATCAAGGGTTGCGGTGGTCTGTGGTGGGGGGGCCCGCAGGGGTGCCGCGCGATAAGGACGATGTGTCGGAGGGGCACACCACAGTCACAGGGAATGCCGTGACGGAGTGTTCTTCGGTGGCGGGGTGTGGCGTGGCCACGGCGGCGGGCGGGTGCGAGGAGGAGGAGGAGGGGGAGGTGGCGGAGGCGGGTGAAGAGGAGGAGGGGTGGGGTGGCGGCAGCCCTGAGGCGCATTCGCTGCTGTCGCCCGGGGGGGGCGGGGGGCAGACGCGCGCGCTGCGCATGATGTGGTTCGACAGGCACAGCGAGCTGCACAAGCCGCAGCTGCACCTGGTGTGCCCGGCGACGCGGGAGGCGGGCACCGCAACAGAATCCGATTGGCTGCTGCCCCCGGGCAGCCGCGTGTGGCAGGAGCTCCGCACCGCTGCCGCACTGCGCGAGCGGATATCAGAGGAGATTCAGGGTGTCACAGCCCTGGCGCAGGAGCAGTACGTCGGGTTCCTCCGGATGAAGCGACAGCTCCTGTTCTACAGCGTGCCAGCCACCGCAGTCGCTGCGGCTGTTGTCGCTGCCGTGCTGCACACACCCCCGCCGGCGCCCCGTGTCGGGAGAGGGGGTGGTGGTGGCGGCGGCGGTGGTGGTGATGCGCCTCCGGACACACGCCTCTTAGATGAGCTGGGCCGGCTCTACCTCCTGCATGAGAGGGCCCGTGGGTCCACCCCGAAGTCGAAGAGAGGCGGTGAGGCATTCAATGGGGAATATCGGCGTGCTGCACTGCAGTGCATCCGCTCGCGGCATTCGTGATGTTGATGGGGTGGTGGTGGTGGTGGTGGTGGTTGGTTGGTTCCTAATCCGCATGCAGCTGCTGTGTGTGTGTTGCTGGGGGATCCTGATTGGCACCGCCTAACAGAGAAGTGAGGTTGAGGGAGGGAGGGAGGGGGGCGACGCGGTAGTCGTGTCTTGACTACATCCCGAGGAGTCGGTCGGCTTGTCGAAAGCAACGAGTTGGCCCGACGAGTTGGAACTAGCCGGGCGGCTCGTCGAATAGAATCGGCGGGCCGGGCCCCGCGTCGTACCCTTTTTTGTTTTACGCCCTAGATTTGTTATTTTGATCGTTCGGCGGAGCCAACCGGGGGAAACTGTCTGTGCCTTCAGCCGGATCTTACGACCCCCGCACACTTCATCAGGTTGGGGAGTGGTGTACACCGGGGGTCCGCGTTCTAACAAAACTAGTTATTAATTACACGACACTAAAGTAGCCATTTTTTTACTCGAGTTTGGGATTTTTTTGCACGAGTCGCCGAAGGCGACGAGTGCAAAAAAACCCATACGAGAGTACAAAAATGGCTACTGTGGAGTGTAATTCGTGATTTTATCTTACAACACCACAATTTGAGTTACTCCGCCCGGGTCGAGAATACCCCCCAGTCGAAAAAAACAGTGAAAATCACTTTATAGGCAGTAGTGGTAACTAGGTGCTATTTGGCCTGGATGGGGGGTAGTGGGTCCCAGGGTGTGCCTCTGAGTGGAAAATATGTTTCCTGCACCCTGTGAATAAGTTTCCTGCACCCTCTCAAAAAAAATCCCGGAGACGATTTTTTTTTACAGTCAAAAAAAGTGGGGGAGGAGTAGAAAAAAGTGGGGGTGTAGGAGATCAATAGGAGTAACGAAAATTTTGGTGGAGTAAGATAAATTTTTTTTATCCACAGATATTGGTTTTGTCGTCTTGTTTCACTGTCCCTCCACGACCCGGCGGGGGGCACATACAGTTTCTGCTTCTCCAACCCCAGAGCCCCAGCCTTTGTTTCCATGGTGGATGCTGCAAGTAAAGTCTAGATATCGGTAGAGCCACCCCCACTGCCCCGCATTCAGCAGTCCACGGCACGCCTGTGCGAGAGCTGTCGGGATGGTGGGGGGCGCTGGAGACGGAGACACAAGCCAAGCGATGTTAGGCGTGACGGGACCTACTGCCCCGCCCCCCCCTACCCCCCCCACACCCCTATGCACCGCAGCACATCACGCCCCGCAACCTGCGAGAGCGACTCCTTTGGATGCATTGCCCATGCAGGCCGCACCGAGCAAAACACCGACATCACCCCCCCCTACCCCACACACCCACACCTGCAGGCCCACACCGGCACCCCCCCTGCGCCCTCCCTCCAGGCGGGGCCACTCAGTGTGTACACCCCATCCTTGCGGCGCTTTGTGATATTTTCTCTGTTCTGTTCCGCTTCTTCATTCTAACTTATTAGCCGTGGAGCTGCGGAGGGTCTCCCCACGCAGGCCTTTTGCTTGTCGAGGCACACAGCAGCGACGATGCAGGTCAATGTGCACGGCGACGACAGCTCTAGTGAGGACGAGAGCGAGGCTGCCGCACTGCTGCGGCACACGCGGGGCACCCCCGAGGAGGATCGGATTGATCTGCGGAATTCGTTCGACTCCGCCTTCTGCTGCTGGTTCTTCAGCGCCGTGCTGCTCAGCTTCCCTGTCCTGATTGCTTCTTTCTATCAGAATGGGGTTCCGTGGAACATGACTGTGACACGCAAGGCAGGCGCCTGGCTCGGCACTCTCGCCGGCATGGTCATCAACGCCTTAGGGATGTTCTTCTTCGGCGTGTTTGTCCTCTTCCCTGACGACACCTCCTCCAGCGGCAGCAGCCTCGGGGGCAGCCGGGGCGACGGTGGCGACGACTGCTCCCTCATCCGGTGTCTCGACAAGGATGTGTGGATCTTCATCTGGGCCGGCATCCTGTGCCAGTGCGCCATCCTCTATGTCGCGGTGCACCGGAAACACATCGACCTGGTCGAGCCCGGCCCTTCCAACCAGGTCTGGGGCGTGCACGGCGCCTTCACAGCACAGCTCCTGCTGCAGTACAGCAACCTCTTCCAGCCCAGCCAGACCGCTATTCCTCCGGAGGTGTCGCGATACATCGGAAGGAATTTCATCGACGAGACATGCGCGGAGATCAACACTGTTTACCGGAGGGTGGGAGTGGCCCCGGTGTGCCTGTGCATCCTGGTCCTGGCTCTCGTGTTTGTGACGGTGCTGCTGTGGAGGGTGGTGGGTGAGACGGAGAAGCGTGACTTCAACATCCTGGATGCGGCTGTCCCCTTCCTGCTGTACCTCCCCTTTATGGCGGCGCACCTCGTCTTCTGCAAGATTACGGACAGCCGCCTCCGGCAGATCAACGCAAACCCGACGCTCGTGCAGAAGAATGTCGGGTGGGTCATGTGGAGGACTGCCTCGACTCACAGCTACTCGCTGTGGCTGGTGTACCGCAATCCTGAGGCATACCGTCTCAGCAGGTCCGGTGGCTACCGCTGGTGGCACCACTTCCAGGCAGCCACCCCTGAGTTCCAGGCGCTCGCTCGAGCCTACCTTCTTGCCAACAACGTGATGTTCGAGCGGGATCCGCAGAGCCACGAGGTGCCGTCTATCCGCAGCCTGCCAACCGATCTCGCCCTGGAGGTGCTGTCGTTCCTCGTGGAGGGGAATACGAAGAGGATTGTCGACGCGAGGCCTAAAAAGTTCCGCGCTGTTATGATCTGATCCACAAGCGGCGAGAGAGAGCAGATTTTTTTTGCCTGAAATTGCCCGAAAAAATAAGGGTGCTGAGTAATAATCCCATGGAAAGAATAGATTGGCAAAAAAGAAACGAAATTCCTTCCGCGCTCCTGAGGGGGGTTCGGACCCCCATCAGAGCCCTTCACTTCATCACGTGTGTATCCCAACCGTTCTAGCGTACGGAACGTTTGTTTCTGCCTAAAGGCGCCCGCGGGGGTCCACACTTTGTGCATTATAAGTTATTTGACTGGAGGGGCAGGGGGGGGGGGGCGGGTTGGCGGGAAGCCGCGTTTCTTTTGACCCAACGCCACTAGATTGTCCATCAAAAGGAACAAGTCGGTGGCCTGGTCTTTTCGATTGCCCCCTTTCCCCCCCCCCCCTCCCCTCTCCTCACCTAGTTACGGGAGCTAATCCGCTCCACCACAGGCCTTCGGGCGGTGTTCAGCATCCGGAGAATGGCACAATCCCCCCTTGTTTATCCACGGGTTGCCCTGTAAAGATCCCAGCCAGCGTACTCTTTGGTGGGAGGGGGGGAGAGGCTTCGCTCAGAAATGCAGAGAAGTGGGAAATGAAGGCGAATCGCCTCACAATACTGGCTGCAAAAGTGGCATAGATCGAAGGCCTCCCTTGTGATCCATTCGGTATCCGGCGACAGTATACTCTTCTCGGGGGATCACACACCCATTAGCAGGCCACCAGTGTGGCGGCAGGGGTTGCGCCAGAGATTCCGCTCGGTGTCCCCTCAGCGTGCATGTTGTTTTTGCGCCAGAGTCTTGTTGTGCTCGAAAGGGGTCTCCCCAAAGAGTATGTCTCTGAGAATGTCTGTGGGAACCTGCACAATCCCCCCCCCACCAAGCAGTTGTGGCTTGCGCTGATGATTCGCAAGCCAGCGAAGATGTGGCAGGCTCTCAGGGACAACTGCACAGGTGTCGCCACCATGTCACGCAGTGCCACCGCTTCTGGTATCGCGCCATAAACGTGGGTGGGGGGACGGCACTGATTCTAGGGCATGATCCCCACCTGCCCATCCCTTCCCCCCCCTTCCCTGCCCCACTCCGAGTTCTGGCATGTATTTGCTTCGTATTATTCCGGCCTAACACTAAACCATTTGAGAGCATCGGCCTGTCCGCATTTATCGCGCTCCACTCTTTTATAAAACCCTGTGCCTGGAATTTTGTCCAAAAAATATCACGTTTTCGCACAAGGCATAAAATGGTCAAAAAACCCGAAAATCGGGTTTGTAGGGTATATGTCCCCTGTCTGAAAATGCAAAATATGGCCCCGCAGGTGCCCCCAGAGTGATTTAAAATTGGAAAATCGACATTTTCCACCTACGGGAAATCCCCCAAAATAGGGGGTCCCCAGTCACGACCCCCAAAAAAATGTCCCGCGCGCCTCTAAGGCACTCTGGATTTTTATTATGTCATCCAGATGCAGGGTATAAGATAGACTTTTTTTCTGGCGCCGTTTTCCGGTTTTTCTGGTTTTGAAAATTTTTCGCGCGCGCCTTCGGCGCGCGCGACCCGCGCAAACCCTCCCAGAATCTGAGAGGGCCCAGTGCCTGCGCGCGTCCTGTCGTACTGAGGCTGCTTGGTGGGGCAGGCGCAGCAGCTGCTTTGAAAGTTTGGACTCTCGGCCAAAAAACCGGTCTGGTGCAATGTTTTTACGCAGGGGGGTCTGGGGGGCGGAGCCCCCCAGCCGCCGGAGGCCACGGTAGTGAACATCTGTTCCCTACAGTCTGGATTCGCTTGTAAGTAGGAAGGCTTCACTGTATCGCAGCCCGGCCAGCAGGAGATCACTGGTCCTTGAGGGTTCAACCTTCAGGGTGGAGGAGGACGTGGGAGCGACCACTCGTGACAGGTGTGCGTTGTGGGTGGAGTGGATGCACGGCAGACCTTGTCATGGCCAAAGGGTCCACGAGATCTCCGCCACGTAGAGCCCAGACGAGAGTTTTCGAGGAGATGGGCACCTAGCTGTGACGACAGGCAACAAACAAATCTCATCTGTTAGTTGCCCCCAATAGGCTTGGCGACCTTCAAGACTGCTTGAAAGTCGTTCGTGTTCTCGTCTCAGCCCTCCAGACAAGCAGATCTGTCTCGAGTTGGTGGGCTGTCGCCATGTATTCGATGGCACCGAGTGACGCTGCACAGAGGCAGACGACACGGTGAACTCCAGCGGAGGTTACCCTACCTCCGCTGGAGTACACCGTGTCTCCCATGAGTCTCAACTAGCGGGAGTCTGAGCGTAAACTAACTGGAAAATAGACTCCCGTCTCCAGTACAGACTGCAGTCTTAGACTCCCTCTTAGACATGGTGGCTGGAGTCCACCATGTGTGCACCTTCAAAACAGAAGAGACCTGCATGACGAGGGCATCACCACCCACCGGGCCACCCGCTAGGTCCATTTTTTCTTCTCCGCTTCTCTGCCTTCTTTGGACTATTTGGGCTCTGTGCGGATCACGATGGGGTCACTTTCTATTTTTTTGTGGCGTTTTTTCTGACTGTTTTACTGTCCCAAAGTCACAAAAAAAACCGCCAAAAATGAGACCGACCTTTTTTTTTTCTCCAGAAAACCGGGAACCGGGAAACCCTGGTTTTGAAAACCGGAAAACCAGACCTATCTTATCCCCTGTCCAGATGTCACATCTGGGTCCAGGAACACCGGTTTTTGGCCTCAGGAAGTCGAAAAATATGTGTGGGAATTTTTATTCCTGACCAGGATCCCCTAAAAGCCCGATTTCCCCTGTTTACACATGGGGGATTTCTTGCAACGCCCGCTCGTGTGCTGAGTGTGCTATCCGCGACGTGGATGCGGTCGCCCTCTTCCTCCCAGAAGCCACTGATCTTCCTCATCCAACTTCACCTCTGGATGTACGCGGCACGTGCTTGGGTTGTCCTGTCGCAGTGCAGCAGAAGGTCCCCTGTGCACTGCTGCCCAAGCCATTTCGGCTGCACGGAATACGCCACGCAGAGTAACGTGGTATCGCGTGACCAGCTCGTGAGGCTTGTGCCCCGAATCGAATCGATAGGCTGCGAGCTGCATTGCCTCGGTCAGTTGATGTCCTTGTGTGTGCATTTTTGTGCACAACAGTCCCTTGGGTATCTGCAGCGCAGGTGCCTGCACTGGACCAGGACTCCTGATTTGCCTCTGGCACTTGTGATCGGAACGGATGCGGCGACATGCCACGGTGCCCATGGATAGCCATGCCGGCACGAAAGTACGTTCACGACGGTTGATTACCATTGCTGCACTCTGTCAGAACCAAGGGTCGCAGCTCACCTGAACGCCCACCAGGCCCCCCAACAGGGGGTGAAACTAAAGGGTCCCCCCTGGGGTTTTTTAACCCAAAATTTTCGAATTCGACATGTCCCCGGGATTTCCACTATGTCGCAGATTTCGACCATTGAGTCAAGAAAACCTAAAAATCTAGGGGGGAGGTGCTGAAGGATTGCACTGAAATTTTTATCTAACTCGGTCAAAATTCCAGGCACAGGGTTTAAACAAGCCTTCGAGTGTGGTGTGGTGTGGGTGGGCTGTCCGGTGATGCCCACCGCGCGCCTCCCAGGGAAGTTGTGAGGGGCCAATAATTTATCAAAAAATGGTTGCAGTGGTGGTGGTGGTGGTGGGGGGGGGGGGGGTGTCGCTGTGTGGGCCATGCACCCCATCTTCCTCAAGCCAGCGCCTGAGGCGCGGTGCCACGCCCAGATGAGCGCACACACAAGCAAAGAAACCGGCACTGCAGGGCGGTGCCTTCGAGCATCAGGGATACACATCTGTTGTTGCGATCGCCTTCGGCACACGCCTTTGTCGATGCTCAAAAAAAGTGCCTCGTGACGGGGGGGGGGAGGGGCGTGACAGAGAGGTGTGCCACTTGCTGGCCACAATCTGCACAGATCCCCCTCGAGGCACGGCAGTGTGTACGTTGCGCACGGATGCACCGCCAATGCTGTTTTTATTTTTGGGAACCACGCTCAGATCTTTCCCCTCCTCATCTTGAAGCTGCTTCATAAAATCATGCCCGCGGCGGGTTGGCGATTGGAAACAAGCTGCCAATCCAACCCCGTGGGTAAGGCATGGGTGTGGGTGGCTCTCTCTCTGCGTCAAAGTGTGCCAAGCGTGCCAAGCCGTGTGCCAGTGCGCACGGCTCTGTCGCCCCCCCCCCCCCCCCCCCCCATACCCATGCAGGCTGCAGCCCTCGGGTCCATGGCACACCTTCGATCCGGGAGTTTCAGAAACATGACCCAGAATGGTCAGCATGACTCCCTCAAAAGGCCCATCCCACTGAACTTCCTTGCTCTTCTCCATCTGTGTTAAACCCCTGCCGCGGTTTTTGCGGCGCAGCTCGTGAAGATGTTCCATATCCCACTTCGCCTCGACAGACGTCTGTAATATACGTCTCTACACATCGATGCTAGATGTGTGAGTGTGCCACACCTCCCCCCTGCTCGGGGATGGGATTGGTGGGGCAACTCGGAAACTCGGGGGGGTGATTTTTTCAAATAAAATGACCTCCACCACCACTACCCCCAGGACTCCTGCGAAGTGCCAAACAAAGGGAGCGGATAGCGCTTTGAGGCAGGGCAAACAGGCAACCTCTGCAGCAAAGCTGCGGCGAGTTGCCCCCCTTTTTTTTTTGGCGCACAAAACAAAAATACAGGTTTCGGGGGGTGTCGATTTTTTCGGGTTTTTTCCGTTTTTTCCTTTTTTTTTCGTTTTTTCCGCCTGTGGGCGCTGGCTGCGACTTGGTCGAAATTCGACGAAAAAAATCCGGAAAAAAAACGGAAAACGAAAAAACGGAAAATCCCAAAATCGACACCCTGATTTTCCGTTTTTTTCCGTTTTTTTCCCACCACCAGAAACAGGCAGGGTCGTCGTAAGACCGGCGTGCCAAGGGGGAGGTGCTCGCATTTTTTTTTTGGGGGGGTACAGAATGGGTCGTTTTTGGACATTTGAACCCACCTCCGCGAACCCACTTCCGCACCTCTGCGAGGTTGCCCCGATATTTTCCGCACCTCTGCGAGGTTGCCCCGATACTTTCCGCACCTCTGCGAGGTTGCCCCGATATTTTCCCGAGGCGTGTCCTCCCTGCCTCGCGGATAATGTGCACATCACCCTGCCTATCCTGGGGTTCTTCGGGGTGTCCCATAAAAAACAGTGGAGAGGACGACCGCGCTGATGATGAGGAATAACCACCACCCCCGCCCCGCCCCCCCCCCCCCCCCCCATGACTCCATCCCGTCCCCACCCAAAGCTCAAGCTTCCTGGACACGCTCGTTTGAGCAATCTGGAATCTGGAGAAGGCTCGCCGTGTAGGCGGCCTTGGCTATTTTGCCGGCTTGCTGGTCTGCGGCCCAGGATGCGCCTGCAGCGCCGTGTTGTCCCACGTTCTTGAGGCACCAAGCTTGAGGATTCTCTGGCAGATATGTTCACGATGCCATTCACGTCTCAACACGGGTTCTTCGGGTGTCCCATTCAAAAAAACACCCGAAAAATATGACGACTTTGCTAAACTGGACCCAACTCCCCATACTCTTTTTTTTGCCATTTTTCAGCATTTTCCCCCGATTTTTCGGTTTTTTTTTGAAAAAAATTATTTTTTGTCCAAAATCGACACCCCCCTTCTTTCTTGATATAGGCACACCCACGCTACCCCCCAACAATGCGGCTGTCCCGGCTTTCGCCGGCACGCCTCCCTGGTTGATCACCCCGCCCCGCAGACGGAGTGGTGGCTGCTCGTCTGAAATCTGCCTTTCCCTCTTTGGACGCGGGTGACAAATCGGTCATCTTACAAAGCCCAGGCTCCCCAATGCCAACGACACGAATAAACCGTTCTCCCCCTTCCCCCCCAATCGACGCCAGGCGATGGAAACTCTTGTGCCGTCTGTGCGCCGCGTCCTTTGCGTGATGACCCCCCCACACCCCCTCTTCTACTTCACTCGTCTCCTGCGTCTTCTGTTCACGCTTGCCCTCCATGATGTTGACCGTATTTCTGTCTATGTGTGTGCTTGCTCTGATCCGGACTCTCTGGTAACGATGTGGTAGAACTCTGGCGCCCCGCACCCCACCCTCATCCCCACACCCCGTTGTCGCCCTCACACGTTTCTGCTGAGTCACACGCCCTTGCCTGTGCTGAGGGAGGCATACTACCACACGTCCAACAGGATAGGAGCACAGGCGGTCGCCATGCGTCCCACCACCGCTTTTGTGGCGGTGGCTGCCCTGGTGCTCCTGCAGGGTTGCCCTGCGGCGGCACGGCGGCGTGACTTGTATGCGGAGATGAACCTGACGAGTGATGCGACCACAAAGGATATCAAGCGTATCTACCAGAAGTGGTCGCGTATGCTGCACCCCGACATCACGAAGTGGCCCCGTGAGCTTGCGCGGGACAGGATGATGGAGGTGACGGAGGCGTATGAGGTTCTGTCCGATGAAGAGCGTCGTGAGAAGTACGACAGCACCGGGAAGATGGATATCGGGACAGAGGCGAACACCGACCAGCTGCGGGCGCGCCTGTTTGACGGGACGCACGATGCGTTTATGTTTAAGTCAATCGAGCAGTTCAACGCTGCGCGTGACAACAAGGAGGTGTGGATCATCCTCTTCTGGTCGAAGAACTACCCAGAGTGCCTCGAGGCTGCTGCCATCTGGAACAAGTTTGCCACACGCATGAAGGGCATTGTCAGTGTGGGGACAGTGCAGTGCGACAACATGATGCAGCTGTGCAGGTCGCTGCGGATGCGCACCCTACCCTCTGTGTTCTTTGTGAAGAACGGGCAGGCACTGCCGTACACCGGGAAGCTTGAGCAGCAGAGTCTGGTCGACTTCTCCGCGTCCAACCTGCTGGTGCACGCAGACGAGACCATCAAGGACTTCCGCCCTGGGATGTTCGCCTATTCGGCGCCCATCACATCGTCGCTGCAGCACTTCACGCCAGGCTCGGTGCTGGCGTCGGGTGCCTACTTCTCACCGCAGGTGCGGCGGTCGACACTCGCTGTGCCGGAGGTGTGGGAGCTGCTGACCTTTGAGTACACCGACTGCATGGACTGCCGTATCGAGTTGCGCATGGCTGTCGAGTCGCTGCACAAGTACTCCCCCACCAAGATTAAGGTGATCCGCACAGACTGCAGCCTCCCAGAGAACGCCAACTTCTGCAAGCTTGCCCCGTATGCCCCGTGCCTTTGTGTTTGCTTTGTTATGTTGTGTGGTGGTGTGGTGTGGTGTGGTGTGGTGGGAGTCTTCGGTCGGACATAAGACACAAAACATCAATATCAAAAACGCGTCTCGTGGGAGATGGGGGTAACTCAGCCACCGCTTTTCCGTTGCATTAGGCACCGTTCAGTGCAAAAGCTGACGTACGGAGGGGCGAAGGCAGGGAGCAAAACACCACTCGTTGGCCTGATGAAGGGTGGTGTTTGTTCCGTTCGCCCCCCTTCCAACCTTGCAAGAAAACTGTTGTTGCAAGTGGTAGAAAAACAAATACGCACAGGGAAGTCGTCTTCTCTAGTCCTCCCTTGACTCCCTAGTCGCACCGAAGGTGCTTAAACAAGTTTACTGAATGTGGTGTGGTGTGGTGCTCATATTTGCAGCCTTATCTTTTTTGTTTCTTCCACAGGCCTCAGGGGCACGCGTGGCGTGTGGCGCACGGGCGGCGCACGACGCACTACGCCCCTTCGTCTGGGGAGGCGGGGTGGACGCGCATCAAGAGCTCGCCCCTTGCCCTCGAGTTCTTCACCTACACCGGGCGGACGTGGAACGCACGCCAGATCCTGAACTTCGTGTTCGAGCTGCAGAAGTCGAAGATCATCCACCTTTCGGCAAAGGCCTTCCACGACGTGGCGCTGAAGGAGGCAACCGCCTGGGCGGTATGCATTGCTGTCTACACCTTCCACTGTCTTTTGGGGCTATCTCGGGTGTGCGCCCATCACAGGATTCTTTCCCGGAGCGCTTTCCTCCTCGAAAGTCCCTGGCTGGTGGTGCGCACCCACCCGAGCACCACACCTCTGCTCCTTGATGCGGGCCTCCACTCCAACACACAACACACACTTGCTTCCCTCCTGCACGCTCTCCCCGACTTACACAGGTGATGTTCACTGCGTCTGAGGGGTGCCCGAAGTGCGTGACCTACAAGGCCGACTGGGAGATCATGTCCCGCATCACGCAGGGCTACGTCTCCCCCAAGGGGACGAAGCTGAAGGTTGCAAGCCTCGACTGCACCAAGCACGCTGCCTACTGCAGCAGTCTGGGTCTGGGCGGGCAGCTGCCGGCGCTGCGCATGTGGCGCGGCGGTGTTCTGCAGAAGCAGGAGGACCCGCACAAGCTGGGTCTGATGGACCCCAACTCAATGCTCCAGGAGTGCCAGCGTGAGATGGAGCCGCTGACGCTGGTGCAGTTGACGCAGTCGCTGTACAACCGCGAGGTGCTCAACAAGACGGGGGAGGCCACGCCGCCCGGCAACTGGTTCATCATGTACAACGCTGGGTCGTGGTGCCCCCCCTGCATGCAGATGAAGCAGCCTTGGAAGGATATGACCCGTCTCCTCGAGGAGTCGTCTGTCGGTGGGAAGGTATGGCTGATTCTCCGTGGTGGTAGTGGGTGTGGTGCCCGCCCCTTGGTACTGTTTTGTTCGTGGGGTGTGGTGATGAGTGAATATGTATCTCTTTGCAGCAGTGAACCCCACCGAGCACTGACCCCTGCTCGAGATGCGGCCCCCACACCATGCAACACCCGCCCCTTACAGATCAAGCTGGGCCAGGTCGACTGCGACAACAACGGAGACTTCTGCAAGGCTGTCAACGTGGGGAGCTACCCCACGATGCATCTCATGCTGGAGGTATGCAGCCTTTCTCCGGGTGTGCTAATGCCTTGCATCGTTTCGCACCGCACATTGTTATTTTCGCACACTTGCGAATGGACAGTTACGCAGCACAAACATGCTCCGCTCACCACGAGCCTCCCAATCACAGGAGTTGGGGTTTTGTGTGTGTGGAAGTGTCAACGCATCACAAGCAATAATTCGAGCGAAAGAACGGATGTACTGTAGTGACATTTGCGCGTTCAAGGCCAGGAACCTTGCGGGCGATCTTTCCCAATATCACCCAGGTCCTTCGCCACGACTGTGTCCGCTTTCATGTCCACGGTTAGCGCTACAGAAACGGGTGATCTTTCTGTGATGAAACTCCCTGGTCGCTCCACACTCAAGCTTTTTAACACCAGCCTTCACCTTCAGCTCCAACCCGGTTACCAATGGGAACATGCCGTCTGGATCCAAAGTCGCATCGACATTTCCGCCCCATCACTGATGTACGGAAAACATTCCGCCACATCTCGTGTCCTGTTCGTTCGGTGTTGTCTCATCCCGGTGTTGGCGTCTGTTACGATTGATGCGATTGACGCCGCCGTGAACGCGTTCATTCCTCCCAGTGGTGGTTGCATCACCGGTTGCAAGATGGGGGATCATACCCGTCCAATCCCGCTCACGTGTTGATCCTGCTAGCGTGTGGAAGAGGTCTTCGAGAGTTTGATTGGGGTTATTGGCGTGGCAAAATAGCCGTGTGTCAAAAAAGTTTAATTCACATACATCCAGGCGTGTTTCTCCGAGTCAAAAAAATGTAGAACTTAGGGGGCCCTCGCTACGAGTCACTGTGAGTCACGAGTCGTCAGTTTTCAGCCAAACATGGCTGACTTCTCACTTTTTCTCACTCAGTCACACTTGGTAGCGGGGGCACCCTTACGAAGGATTTTATAGTCGGAGGAGCCCATTCGGTAAAAGACTCGCTTAGCTTAGGAGGGTGTCGGTTCCTGCGGTGTTGGGTACGCCTCTGTGTCTCAAAGACTTCACCCACCCAATGCAACACCCACCCCCTCTGCCACAGGGACGCCGCGCACCCCTGCCCTACTCTGGAGACCGTTCGGCGCAGGCAATGGCGGATTGGGTGGAGGAGCAGATCGACAACTACGTGGTGGTGCTGCGCAGTGGGTCGTTGGCTGCGGTGACGAAGAGCAGGAAGCAGCCTGCGATTGTCTCCTTCTCTGCCGGGTCGTGGTGCCCGCCCTGCACGGCCCTCAAGAAGAAGTGGAAGCTGCTTGCGCAGCAGCTGTACCCCATGAAGGTGGCCACCATCAACTGCGACGAGGACCGCGAGGGGTGCCAGAAGTACGGCATCGACGGGTACCCCACCATCATCCTGTACCCCAACGGTCCCGACAACCGCAGGAAGCATAAGATCTACGAAGGCGGCCCGGACATCGAGACGATCCGGAAGTGGGCCATCTCTTCCGTCGGGGACAACTTCAAGTTCGAGCCGAAGGCTTGATGCTTGAATGGCTGAGAAGGGCATGCCCCAGTCTCATGCGCAGTGGCCAAGCCACGCGTGGTCTGACGGGCAGCGCAGTGCGGTTTTGTATTAGCATTTTCTGGTCCAGGGATCGGGGTCGGGGCGGGGTTGCGATGAGAGGCTGGGTTTGCACGGCGCAGTCGGGTGAGGTGGGCAGCACCGGCTCTGGCTTTTGCCAGGTTGTGTGGGCCGCTTTTACTTCTTTTGGCAACCGAATCCAGTTGTCGAGGGGCTGCCGCCACATGGCCGTGGGTGGCTGAGATGCCTGCCCTACCCCTGCCCGCTGCGTCGTGTGTGTGTGGTGTGATGTGGATAGGGCGTATCCAGCAACGACAAGACTGCACAGAACCTCACACACACCCCATTCCCCTGTGATAACACAGTCTTTTTTTTCGGCAGCAACATGCGTCACGACCTGGCCGTGCATGCGTCTCTCACGCCAGTTGTTGATCGTCAGAACACGCAAACCAAAAGACACGAATGATGAAACGACGATGCAGATGGGTTTTTGCCGTGCCAAGAGACCGGCGGCACATTTTGCTTGTAGTGGTGTTGGCCGGAGTGCAGATGCCAGGGGTATCATTCGGCGCAATGTGCACCCCATGTCTGCCGCAGTGCCACCTGTTGATAACGCACGAAGGGGGTGGGGGTGGGGAGGGGAACGAAGTGAAACAGAGCCGAGCCAACACCCCCCACCGCCGATAAGGTGCCCCTTACAGGCCTTATCCCGCACGAAAAGGGGGGCGCACACAAAAGCAGGAGATATCCCACCCACCCCCAGCCCCACCCCCACCCACCCCCTTTGCCTCTTGACCTGACGTTTGGCTTTCACCCTGTCATGCCAGCGGATACTGCCAGCTGCCCCACCAGCTCTGCGTCCTCTGCGTCCTCCCTCACGCAGAGTCGATCGGGACACCTTTCGGGTACTGCAGTCCCGTCGCCAGTCCAGCTGCCGCTGTCGCGATGCCGCCCGCATTCGTTCGCACGTCGAACGCAATTGTCTTGCAGATATTGAATAACTGCAGCGTCTTCGCAGTATATAACGCACATCTGTACACGGGGGGCGCGTGTTCAACGTATGATGTGCGGTCTCTTTGAGGCGGGCTGCCGCAGCGCGCTGGGTGGTTCCCGGCTTTTTTGACGACCTTCGGAAAGGGGCATCCGATCTGCCCGACGTGCCTGCCTGGGCACGTTCCCTGCGGGAGTGTGTCATGGCTGCCGTCGAGTATGACGGGGCCGCGTTGGAGGATGCTGGCGGACCTGGCGACTACGGCTGGCACCTCCACGTGGTGAACCCTGGGGCCTTTACGAACAGACCGTTGAGGTAATGACGCGTCGCATAGTCTACGCTGCACGCTTTGCTTAATGTAGCGCATTGCGTGGCCTAGGCTGTCTGTATCCCTCTGGAGACCTGGTGCTCCGCTTAGGCCGCTAAGACCAGTCAGGCTGCACGCGGCGCTTAATGAAGCGCGCCGCGTGGCCAGAAGAAACTGTGGGCGGCAACCGTGTTACGTGTTTATCACCGGGGCGAGTGGGACAAGTTCAACGCCCACGTGTATCCCCCGGCTTTGCCTTCCTTCGCCTTACTATTTTTAGTTCTTTTTCACCACGATCTTTTGCCCGTCACCTGTTGTTCGACCAGCCGAGCCGCGATCAGGAGCCAGTCACGCACAGGCGTACCCTTCAGAACATCAACGGGCTCCAGGCGTGTGGTGTTCTCGCGATCGAAGAAACCCCTTTTCCTCTTTTCTCTTCAGCTTTGTCCCAGTTACACTTTTTGAAGTGCAGCCACTCCATTGGGTCGGTGCGGGATCGAAACATCCGGTATCCATCAAAGGACGTTTCCATGGACATACTGAAACGCGATATTCAGCTTCCAGCTACAAGGTTGGTGGTGTTTGCGATTCGACCGAGGTTGGTTCGGGTTGATGTGTATGTGAAGTGGAGATCTGCATCCGCAGTCAGGAAGAGAGAAGTCACAGCACCCGCCTTCTCAGAATATGTCCCGCACTGACTGCCAAACGAATGATTCTGCAATCATATTGTGTACACGCAACCCTCCTCGCTCCACCCGAGCTGTGAGGAGACAAGCGTGTCGCAGTGTATGCAGGGGTTGGTGCGCAGAAGCCCTCAACTACGCGCCCCCCTCTCGTTTGTGCAGACACCTTCCTGTGCTGTGCACCTTGTGTGGTGGCTTCAAAAAGGTCGCATTGCTGGAGGGTGTTGGGTGACTTTCATTGAGAAACAAGACTGCGGCGATCACCCCCTCCTCTGCACTGTTGCACCACACACACACCGCACAGGTCTCCTCTCTCTCCTCACGCTTGCTTCGAACCCGTGCCCCTCCCCGTGGTCATGGAGGTGTTCCTGGTTGACACCGCAAGCGGGGAGGAATGTGCTGTGCCTGTCAGCGAGAGCGACACGGCGCTGCACCTGAAGAATGCTGCACACAGCTCGTTTCAATTCCCGCCCGACTCGGAAGCAGGCGACTTGGTGCTGTCCGCTGGCTCAGATGATGTGGTGCTGCAGGACGACGCCCTTCTGAGCGGCATGCCGTGCGTCGAGGCGGGCTGCCGCATCGACGTGGCGCTGGGTGGTTCCCGGTTCACTGACGACCTTCGGAAAGGGGCATCCGATCTGCCCGACGTGCCTGCCTGGGCACGTTCCCTGCGGGAGTGTGTCATGGCTGCCGTCGAGTATGACGGGGTCGCGTTGAAGGATGCTGACGAGTGCATGCGTGCCGACCGGGAGGTGGTGCTGCTGGGCACAAACCACTTTTCCGGTCTTTTCTCGTCCCCGGCATTCATGCACGCTTCCCCCGCGCTCAAACGCGACAAGGAATTTGTGCTGCAGGTGGTGCGGCGCTACGGCGGTGCTCTTGAGTATGCCGACCCTTCCCTGTGTGCTGACCGGGAGGTGGTGCTGGAGGCCGCCAGAGAAGGCAGCTGCGGGATACTTCAGTATGCAGCCCCTACGTTTGCCAGCGACAGGGAGGTGGTGCTCGAGTCGGTGTCACACGATGGGAATGACTTGGAACATGCGGATGTGGTGTTGACCCGCGACAGGGAGGTCGTGGTCGTGGCGTTGACCACATTCGGCTCTGCCTTCCGTTTTGTCGACGAGGAACTGCGTTCCGACCCAGAGCTGCTGCTCTTGGCATTGCCGTCTTGCCCCACAGCCATGAGGCATGCGGGCACCATCAGCAAAAGCTTGATGCTGCAGGCTGTGAATGCCAACTGGGAGTGCCTCACCCATTCTGACTACCGCAACGACAGGGATGTTGTGATGGCGGCTGTGGCTAAGCATGGTGACGCCCTTGCGATGGCTTCGCCGGAACTGCGCAAGGATCCCGAGTTGATGGCTGCTGCCCTTGGATCCCGGCCCAAAAGAAAGGTCTCACAAGCTTCCTCAGGAGTGTAAACTCCCACCATCGCCGCACATTTCGTTCTGTAACGGGGGACATTTCCTTCGCAGGGTATTGTGATAGTGATTGCCGCCGTTGCAGAGCCACATCTCACCTCGTCACAGGGGTCGATGCGTGTGTTTACCAGAACCGTTCCCGCGTGTTGACTGTTCTGCGTCGGCAATGTCTTTTTTCCCACAACAGGGAACCTGTCCGTGTCAAAAAGATAGTAGGCAGCGCTTGGGCAACAAATTCAACCTCCTCATCAGGCTGCGGAGTTGCTTTTGTTTTGCCCGGATTTGGTGCACAAACAAACCATAAAACCCACAAAACAGCAGGGGCACGTGATTTGACCTGGTTTTGGGTGAGTTTTGTGCGGTGTTTGCTCTTGGTTTCTCCATCACATGTCGCAGTGTACCCAGGGGTTGGTGTGCAGAAGTGCTCGCCCGATGTGTTCGGTTGCAACACCAGGAAGAACTTCAAGCGACGGCGGTATTCACCCCCCATCCCATATCTTGGACAACCGGAGGTCTTCCGAACCCCACCCCCTGCCTTCTCCACCACACGGAGGACAATCCAACGATACGTGTTGTGCGAAGATATTATTAATATTCTGCAACACCAGTTGGAGAACAAGCAAACTTGGGGAAGGTTGTGTGTTGTGTCGTGTGCCTGCCTTTAGACTCTCGGAACCCCCCCCCCCCCACCCTGCCCTGATTCTGACACACCCCACACTCACAACCAGGCAACACGCCCCCCCCCAATCCCCTGGGGCCAATGTTCCGCAGCAGTGCCGGTGCGCTGAGCGCTGCGGCACGCCTCAAGCCGCATGCTCTTGGGGGATCGAGCATCGTCTTCAGCAGCCCGCAGGACGCGGCAGGCACCCCGCCTCCCGACGCGGACCGGGCGCAGCCCCCCGACGCCGGCGCGCTGCTGGACATCACCCCCCTGAACAGGCCCCTCTTCAAGGTGTGCCAGGGGAGCTACTGGGCTGTCCGCATCCCCCTCCTCCGCTCCGGGTTCAAACGCGTCTCCAAGTCCTCCTGCCTCCAGAGCAACGTCCTGTGGCGCCGCCCCGTCAGCCTCTCGACCACCCGCGCCGAGATCGCCCTTGGGGACGACGGAGGATGCTGACGAGTGCATGCGTGCAACCCGCTTTTCCATTTTCTCGTCCGGCATTCATGTACGCTTCCCCTGCGCTCAAACGCGACAAGGATTTTGCGCTGCAGGTGGTGCGGCGCTATGGCGGTGCCCTTAAATACGCCGACCCTTCCCTGTGTGCTGACCGGGAGGTGGTGCTGGAGGCCCCCAGGAGGTGATGGGTCGTCAGGGTAGCGGACCTGGCGACTACGGCTGGCACCTCCACGTGGTGAACCCTGGGGGCCTTTGCGAACAGACCGTTGAGGTAAAGACGCGTCGCATAGTCTACGCTGCACGATTTGATTAATGTAGCGCATTGCGTGGCCTAGGCTGTCCGTATCCCTCTGGAGACCTGGTGCTCCGCTTAGGCCGCTAAGACCAGTCAGGCTGCACGCGGCGCTTAATGAAGCGCGCCGCATGGGCGGCAACCGTGTTACGTGTTTATCACCGGGGCGATTGGGACGAGTTCAACGCCCACGTGTATCCCCCGGCTTTGCCTTCCTTCGCCTTACTATTTTTAGTTCTTTTTCACCACGATCTTTTGCCCGTCACCTGTTGTTCGACCAGTCGAGCCGCGATCAGGAGCCAGTCACGCACAGGCGTATCCTTCAGAACATCAACGGGCTCCAGGCGTGTGGTGTTCTCGCGATCGAAGAAACCCCCTTTCTTCTCTTCTCTTCAGCTTTGTCCCAGTTACACTTTTTGAAGTGCAGCCACTCCATTGGGTCGGTGCGGGGTGATCGAAACATCCGGTATCCATCAAAGGACGTTTCTATGGACATAACGAAGCGCGATATTCAGCTTCCAGCTACAAGGTTGGTGGTGTTTGTGATTCGACCGAGGTTGGTTCGGGTTGATGTGTATGTGAAGTGGAGATCTGCATCCGCAGTCAGGAAGAGAGAAGTCACAGCACCCGCCTTCTCAGAAGATGTCCCGCACTGACTACCAAACGAATGATTCTGCAATCATAGTGTGGACACACAACCCTCCTAGCTCCACCCGAGCTCTGAAGAGACAAGCGTGTCGCAGTGTATGCAGGGGTTGGTGCGCAGAAGCCCTCAAAGGCACGTACCCCTCTCGTTTGTGAGGACACCTTCCTGTGCATTGCACCTTGTGTGGTGGCTTCAAAAAGGTCGCATTGCTGGAGGGTGTTGGGTGACTTTCATTGAGAAACAAGACTGCGGCGATCACCCCCTCCTCTGCACTGTTGCACCACACACACACCGCACAGGTCTCCTCTCTCTCCTCACGCTTGCTTCGAACCCGCGCCCCTCCCCGTGGTCATGGAGGTGTTCCTGGTTGACACCGCAAGCGGGGAGGAATGTGCTGTGCCTGTCAGCGAGAGCGACACGGCGCTGCACCTGAAGAATGCTGCACACAGCTCGTTTCAATTCCCGCCCGACTCGGAAGCAGGCGACTTGGTGCTGTCCGCTGGCTCAGATGATGTGGTGCTGCAGGACGACGCCCTTCTGAGCGGCATGCCGTGCGTCGAGGCGGGCTGCCGCATCGACGTGGCGCTGGGTGGTTCCCGGTTCACTGACGACCTTCGGAAAGGGGCATCCGATCTGCCCGACGTGCCTGCCTGGGCACGTTCCCTGCGGGAGTGTGTCATGGCTGCCGTCGAGTATGACGGGGTCGTGTTGAAGGATGCTGACGAGTGCATGCGTGCCGACCGGGAGGTGGTGCTGCTGGGCACAGACCGCTTTTCCGGTCTTTTCTCGTCCCCGGCATTCAGGTACGCTTCCCCTGCGCTCAAACGCGACAAGGACTTTGTGCTGCAGGTGGTGCGGCGCTATGGCGGTGCCCTTAAATACGCCGACCCTTCCCTGTGTGCTGACCGGGAGGTGGTGCTGGAGGCCGTCAGAGAAGGCAGCTGCGGGACACTTCAGTATGCAGCCCCTACGGTTGCCAGCGACAGGGAGGTGGTGCTCGAGTCGGTATCACACTACGGGCTTGACCTGCAGCATGCGGATGTGGTGTTGACCCGTGACAGGGAGGTCGTGGTCGTGGCGTTGACCGCATCTGGCTCTGCCTTCCGTTTTGTCGACGAGGAACTGCGTGCCGACCCAGAGTTGCTGCTCTTGGCGTTGCGGTCTTGCCCTACAGCCATGAGGCATGCGGGTACCATCAGCAAAAGCTTGATGCTGCAGGCTGTCAACATCAACTGGGAGTGCCTCACCCATTCTGACTACCGCAACGACAGGGATGTTGTGATGGCGGCTGTGGCTAAGCATGGTGACGCCCTTGCGATGGCTTCGCCGGAACTGCGCAAGGATCCCGAGTTGATGGCTGCTGCCCTTGGATCCCGGCCCAAAAGAAAGGTCTCACAAGCTTCCTCAGGAGTGTAAACTCCCACCATCGCCGCACATTTCGTTCTGTAACGGGGGACATTTCCTTCGCAGGGTATTGTGATAGTGATTGCCGCCGTTGCAGAGCCACATCTCACCTCGTCACAGGGGTCGATGCGTGTGTTTACCAGAACCGTTCCCGCGTGTTGACTGTTCTGCGTCGGCAATGTCTTTTTTCCCACAACAGGGAACCTGTCCGTGTCAAAAAGATAGTAGGCAGCGCTTGGGCAACAAATTCAACCTCCTCATCAGGCTGCGGAGTTGCTTTTGTTTTGCCCGGATTTGGTGCACAAACAAACCATAAAACCCCACAAAACAGCAGGGGCACGTGATTTGACCTGGTTTTGGGTGAGTTTTGTGCGGTGTTTGCTCTTGGTTTCTCCATCACATGTCGCAGTGTACCCAGGGGTTGGTGTGCAGAAGTGCTCGCCCGATGTGTTCGGTTGCAACACCAGGAAGAACTTCAAGCGACGGCGGTATTCACCCCCCATCCCATATCTTGGACAACCGGAGGTCTTCCGAACCCCACCCCCTGCCTTCTCCACCACACGGAGGACAATCCAACGATACGTGTTGTGCGAAGATATTATTAATATTCTGCAACACCAGTTGGAGAACAAGCAAACTTGGGGAAGGTTGTGTGTTGTGTCGTGTGCCTGCCTTTAGACTCTCGGAACCCCCCCCCCCCCCCCCCCACCCTGCCCTGATTCTGACACACCCCACACTCACAACCAGGCAACACGCCCCCCCCCAATCCCCTGGGGCCAATGTTCCGCAGCAGTGCCGGTGCGCTGAGCGCTGCGGCACGCCTCAAGCCGCATGCTCTTGGGGGATCGAGCATCGTCTTCAGCAGCCCGCAGGACGCGGCAGGCACCCCGCCTCCCGACGCGGACCGGGCGCAGCCCCCCGACGCCGGCGCGCTGCTGGACATCACCCCCCTGAACAGGCCCCTCTTCAAGGTGTGCCAGGGGAGCTACTGGGCTGTCCGCATCCCCCTCCTCCGCTCCGGGTTCAAACGCGTCTCCAAGTCCTCCTGCCTCCAGAGCAACGTCCTGTGGCGCCGCCCCTTCAGCATCTCGACCACCCGCGCCGAGATCGCCCTTGGGGACGACGGCGGCCCACAGGCCTCCTCGGCAACCTCCGCATGCATCCCGGAGGGCCGCTCGCAGGACGAGGTAGCAGCTCTTTACTCTCTGAAGCCCACCAGGCGCGAGCAGTGGACGAACCACTTCCCAAGCTCATACACACA
This sequence comes from Rhynchopus euleeides, assembly GCA_963210315.1. Lineage (NCBI taxonomy): Eukaryota > Euglenozoa > Diplonemea > Diplonemida > Diplonemidae > Rhynchopus > Rhynchopus euleeides. The sequence goes on along the minus strand of OY723249.1, from coordinate 621,383 downwards.
CCTCGGTTCGAAGGATGGGATGTACGAAGCTATCCGGGCGCTGCAGAGGAGGGCCGGAGAAGGCGGGGAGGAGGAGCTCAGCATCGTGCCCCACACGTGGGTGCTGCCGGATGACCACGAGGCCCTGGCGCGGTATATCGCGGCCAACCCTGCGGAGAAGCTCATCGCGAAGCCTGCGCGGGGGAGCTGCGGGCGTGAGATCCACGTCGTCGATGGGGGTGACGAGCGCCTGAAGAGGCTCCTCTTCTTCTCCACAGCCCCGGAGCCCCCGCCGAAGGAGGGTGCCAGGCGTCTGCGGAAGAGGAAGTGGGTTGTGCAGCAGTATATCGACCCGCCCGCGCTGATCGACGGGCGGAAGTATGACATGCGGATCTACGTCGCGGTGTCGTCTGTCGACCCGCTTGTGGCCTACGTCTACCGGGAGGGGTTGGTGCGGTTTGCTTCGGAGCAGTACGACGCGGACAGCAGGCTGGCGCACCTCACCAACTCGTCGCTGTCGAGGCGGAGGGACTCTGTGCTCAGGCAGCCGGAGGGCGAGGGCGAGGTGGTGGCGGGAGGGGCGGAGAATGGGGAGTGTGCTGATTCTACCGCCTCCAGCTCAGGAAGCGAGCCTGTGTTTGGTGCAATGTCCGACCCGCCCCGGCTGCCGTGCCCGCTGAAGCCGTGGCAGGCGCGCAGCAGGGATGCACCCCTGCCCCCCGTGTTGGCGGCGTCGGGGACGGACCAGGATAGTGCGGCGGAGTCCAGCGACACGGATGATAGCTCCTGGCCCCGGTTTAAGTGGTCCCTGTCGGAGCTGGGGCAGCACATACAGG